>JANRMT010062861.1:47142924-47175927 GCA_026402145.1 Polypterus bichir lapradei | reverse complement strand
ATATATATATATATATATATATATATATATATATATATATATATATACAGAGATAAATATTGTCACAGATGTGCATGTAGGGGTCAACTAAAGGGCCTGAATAATGTCAATTCCACGTCTGACCAGGGGGCAGCTGGGTGCACTAACTGTCTTTCTTAATCCCTTGCAGACCATTCTCGGGAAATCCCACAGGGTTCTGGCACCATGATGATGTCACGTCTGGTTCCGGTGCCTTTAATGACTCCAAATCTGGTCCCGCCACAGATGATGTCACTTCCGGTCCCACCTCTGATGATGTCACTACTGGTTCCGACCCCACCTCTGATGACATGATGTAATCGACTGACACTTTTTCAGTTGCTGCTAAGAGTATTTGTAGCAAATAATTTCTGTGAAATAGTACTGTATTTCTGTTTCAGTTTTCTAATATATCATACAGTATCTTAGTTGGGGAGCACAGTTGCGAGTTGTTAGGGAAAGTTCTGTGTAAATAGCATTTAAGATTAACATTTCTATTTTTCCATAATGACAACCCTTGATTACAACAAGCCTGATGGAAACCCACCATATGAACCGCTCCATAATGTTAGAAGAGCATTTAGTTTCTAAAGCTAGGATAATTTGCATAACACAGTATATAATTACATTAGTTTGAACCAATCAACTTACAGATAAATAGCAGAATCCACATTAGTTAGATTAACAGTCTTTGACAAACTTCTTATCATTAAATAGGAACTTCTTATATATAAAACTCATCATCTACCTGGTAAATATGCTGAAAATAAAAGGTACAGAAAGTATTGCTCACTCTTGAAAAAGCCTAAACTACCAATCCACTGTACCTATCTTTTGATTTCTTTAGAGAAGTCATGTGTTCTTTCATGGCAGAAGTAATACAATGT
This sequence comes from Polypterus bichir lapradei, assembly GCA_026402145.1. NCBI lineage: Eukaryota > Metazoa > Chordata > Cladistia > Polypteriformes > Polypteridae > Polypterus > Polypterus bichir. The sequence goes on along the minus strand of JANRMT010062861.1, from coordinate 47,175,022 downwards.
GTCCTACTGATTTGTGATTTTTTTTTTAGGTAGAACTTTCCATATTGATTGAGGGTTTTGCATGTGTTTGTTTATTGATCTATCAACAATATTACATAAAAATTATATTTTGGCCCTGTTTGTATTTTCTGCACGTTTGTGCTCAGGGAAATGACTTTGCCTGGACTGTATGCTGTAAATTATTATTTATGTCTCAATGCTAAAGACATGAATGACAAACTCTCTCTGAATGACAGCTGTCTGTGGCCATGTCTGTTATTTTCAGGGCCCTGTGCACATTTAATATGAATAATAATCGCAGAAAGCAGTAAGAAGACATAAGCTTTATCATGAAAGTAGCTGGGCAAACAAAATTTGAAAAAAATGTAATATTATAAGTGCAGTTGTTTAAGACAGCCGTTCGCCAGCTGTGGCGTCTTTGCTAATTTAAAATTCCGCTTAATACTTTGCTTCGTTTTCATGGGATTCATATTTCCATTTCCAGAAAAACAGATCCATGGTCCATCTAAATCTAATCTACACAGCCTACTGCCGCAGAGTAAAACAGCAAATAAATGTGGCAATGTAATACAGAAACACCTGGCAGAAGGAAGATGGAAGTGACGGATTGACAACAACATCTGTGCTGCATTCCGTACTTAATTATAACAATGACTCTTCAACTGCAGCTCTGCTGGTAAGATTTGTAATGTCTGAATTTTGCAGAATTAGTGTGAGTAAAGTAATACTTTATGCGACTGGTTGCTTGGATAGCAAGGGATTGGCAGAGGCAGAAGGGGCGTGAAAGCGGTGCAAGACAGAGGAACTGCCTGACAGAGACTGCATGTGGACAAAGCTTGTGCTATTCAATTATTGCACAGGCACCATTGGAGGCACTCTGACCTGGAGGCAACCCCTGCTTTACACAGACCTGTGCTTCACCTAGGAACAAAAGGGAAAAGACAGATGAGGAGCCTTCCATAGCGACAATAAGGGTGTCTTGGCTATGGCTCTTTAACCTGTATACAAGGGGAAGACAAAAAGTTCCTGGAACTGTGATATAGCAGGAGAGTCAGAGATCAGATTACAGACACATTATTGTGGAAGGGAGCACAGCACATTCGTAGACCAGTTACAACAGGTCGGGATTGGTTTTGGCATGTAATATTGTTTTAATTACCGTTTGAGGGAACCAAGTCCCCAATTTGCACATGAACTTGATGTTAGCGAGTTGTTTGAATTGCAATATTGCGCCAAATAACTATGCATATGTCTAACTCAAACTTTAATTAAAACGGTACTACACACCAAAACCAATCCAGTTGTAACTGGTCTACAGACATGCTGTGCTTCCTTCCACAAAAATGTATGTGTAATCTGATCTCTCACTCTCCCACTATATCATAATTCTGGGAACTTTTGACTGCCCCTCATATTATCCTCAACGCTGACAGGAAAGTGAAGCAATACGTACCTTCAGAATTGATTTCCTCTACCTATAGCACCAATATTATTCTACTAGTTAAGCACTGGGTACTGCATGGATGACAGACCTGCTTTGTATTGAATACCATCACCAAAGAAAAGCCAAGTATGGAGTGGCTTTTTGATCCTGACAGAAATAGGGCAGCTCTGGCAGGGCTGATATTTCTTTGAAACTGGCAGAGAAGAAGATCCTAACTAACTGAGTGGGACAACATGACAAGTGCTAATAGGTAAATTTGAAACAACATAAAGAAGTAGCTAACCTATATTCACTCATACATGCATTTTTTGACTCAATTTATCTGGTTTAAGACATACATGAATAATGTCATAAAAACGATTGTCTTAATTAGAAATACAATTCAGATTTATAACAACTAAGAAGGAGAATATGTTTGTAATTTGAAGGACTGCTACATAAAAACATAAGACATCTGAAAAACAAGAGAAGTCCATTCGGTCCATTGAGATTTTATGGTATTTTGATGCCACCTGAAAGAGGGACTGGCACTGCAGGAGACTCTAAAGCAGACTAACTTTTGTCCAGATGGCTTTAATGATTAAGGTTATGGTTAATTTCATATATTTGGCTGATAAGAATGTGATAGTTTAGTGACAACCTGGAAAAAAGCTACCAGGAAAATTAGCATGGGTACTGTGAATGCCCTTACACCCGAAGGCCTCCAAAAGTGCTGATAAGCCTTGAAATGAATGATGTTCATTAAATAATGATGGAGTCTTAGTTATAACCTTCAGAGACTTTCACATAAGCAGCTGCACTGTAGACCATAGAAATATTAAATTGAAAAGTTAAAAAAAAAATTGAAACAGATTCCTTCAAGCACATCAGGTGGTGCATTTTTTTTATAAATAGCTTAATACTCGAAAGCCCTGCCTTTATAAAAAGACGCCTTCCCCACAGCTTTGCTACTGGTTATCAGGGATGTTAGAAATTCGGGCAGAGCTTTGCGTAAATGTCCATGACATTGCTGTACTGCACAGAGTAGGTGATCTATTCCTGCTGAGCCAGTAGCACTGTTGCCCTGTGGGTATCTTATAAAAGTGTATTGTGGTGCTTTGGAATGTAGTGTAAGGTGAGATATGAGCACACTGGCTGCCTTCACTTACTATTCAAATTGCTCCAAAGCAGTGTTGCAATTTCTGTGATTTTTCTTTTAGTGTGATGCATTTTTCAGCCTCTGAGTTTTTCCAGTGAAGAACACAGTAGGTATGGTTGAGTTGGACCGTTACAGCTCACTTTGACCCAAATTTTTCAAGGTAACACTATATATAGCGATGCTAGAGCACTTACAGTGGCAAGCCCCAAACTTGATGTAATAAGCTAGCTGAAATACCCAGCGTTGCTCGGGAGGAAAATAAAGTTTTTTTGTTTTTTTAATTGTTTGAGAAAAATATAATTTAAAAAAAAAAAACACAACTTTAAAAATAAAAATAAATTAACAAACAATGAAGACTCACTAATGTGCTTGTCTTGCGGTCTTGTATGTATGTTATCATCCAGTTGATGCTCAGAACTGGCCAACTCTATTTAATATCAAAGCAACAGGGTCGCCGTGCTGCTCAAACATAAAGAATGCTGGCAGTCGCCTCCAGTTCGCCCTCTGGTGGCTGTTCTGAGTGTCAACTGGATGATAACATGCATACAAGACCACCCCCCACTCTACTCAGAAGGGGGTGGGTTAGTTTTGATTTCACCCTACAGTATTTTTAGATAATAATAAGATCTTGTAACGTGTACTCAGAAATGATCTTAGTAAAAGGACCCTGAAACTGTCTCCATCTTCTTCCTTTTAATGAGTACAATATTATTGCCTATAAATATAAAACTGGCACCTCTATTGCTACGCAACGTGTAAAAGTAAGTTTTTTTTTTTCTTGCCGCCAGAGAGGTTACAATTTTTTTTTTCTATTTCTCCAGTAAAGTGACTTCTCCATTCACTGAAGTGAAGCACAAAGGATAAAATGGTAATGATAACGGGACATTTTGGACCATTCAATGATTCAGTTGAGCAATGGGGCGCTTATACGGAGTGATTTGAGTTTTTTGTGAAAGCAAATGCCATTGACGATGACTTGAAAGTGCCGACATTTCTTAGCGTTATCGGAGCAAAGACATTTAGTCTGCTGAGAAGTTTGGTACAACCAGAAAAACGCAGTGAGAAGTCATTTAATAATATTGTAAGGATCATGGAATCACATTTTTCACCTAAGCCATTATTAATAGTTGAAAGATTTAGGTTTCACAAACGGAACCAGGAAGAAGGCGAGCCTATTGCTGAATATGTAGCAGAGCTCAAGAAGCTTGCAGGGCATTGTGAATCTGGTGCTAATTTGGATGATGCCTTATTGGACAGGCTAGTGTGCGGATTAAGAACTGAAGCCAACCTTACATTGCAGAAAACGATTGAGATAGCAGTGTCTATGGAACTGGCTGCTAAAGTAGTGTAGCAGTTAGGAGCAGCTGCTAGGGAACACAGAGTTCAAGCAGACTCATGCAAAAAACAAGGGGGCACCAAACAGTGTTAAGGAAGTGGAAAGATGGATCGCCATCCAGCAAATTGCTGGGCAAAAGAACTCATATGCTGTAGCTGTTAAAAAAAGGACATGTGGAGTGTGCATGTAAAGGAGAAAAAGGAAGGCACAGACAAGGGGGAAACAGGGAAAGATAAAAAGGCATCCTGGTCTTGTAAAAAGAAAAATTTGCATGTGGTACAGGAAGAAAGTAAAACTGACAGTGAGACTGATTCTGAGGCCGGCTACTAATTAAAACACAGAATAAAAAAGAGGCACAGCAGCATATACTATTACTGCAATACGTACCTTCAGATACTGGAGCAGCTATCTCCCTAATATCAGAGAAACTGTTTATGGAAAAATTAAATACCCTCCCACTGAAACACCCTAAGATCATAATAAAGACATACACTGGGGAGAGTGTGCCCATGTTGGGTAAAACAAAGGTTCAGGTTGAACTAAATGGGAAAAGAACCAATTTGCCCATATATATTGCAAAAGGTGATTATCCAGCTCTGTTGGGCAAGTCATGGCTTGAAAGAGTACAGTTGGATTAGACCAAAGTGAATGCTGTGTCTGTTGAACAGTCCGAGTTGAATTTGGTCCTGAGAAAGCACCAAGCTGTCTTCCAAGAGGAACTGGGGAGTATAAAAGGGATTGAAATGACACTCCGGGTGCAACCAAATTGTCAACCAAGGTTTTTGAAGGCAAGGAGTGTTCCTTACGCTTTAAGACCTAAGGTGGAGGCAGACATTGACCAGCTTGCCAAACTAGGAGTCCTAGAACCTGTTTTTCATTCTGAGTGGGCCACACCTGTGGTTTCCATGGTCAAGTCTGATGTATTTGTATGATTATGTGGGGACTTTAAGGTAACAGTCAACCCTGTACTCATAGCTGAGCAATACCCCCTTCCTGTGATTGAGGATCTTTTTGCTGGATTAGGTGGGGGAAACAAATTTAGTAAAATAGACCTCAGCCAAGCATACAGGTAAATGCATGTAGATGAAGACTCACAAAAGTACCTCACCATAGCAACACATAAAGGGCTCTACCGTTATTGTCGCTTACCTTTTGGGATTACTTCAGCACCAGCTTTATTCCAGCCATGGACCAGATCCTTAGTGGCTTACCAGGGGTACAGGGTAACCTGGATGACATCCTGGTCACAGGTCGAGATGACAAGGAGCACATGGCCAATCTGGATAAAACCTTAAGCAGGCTAGAAAAGTATGGGCTGTCTGTAAATAAGGACAAATATGACATTTTCAAAATGTTTGTGGAGTACCTAGGGCATATTATTGATTCTGATGGGTTGCACACAGCTCCTTCAAAAGTGGAGGCAAAAGTGGATGCCCCTGCTCCAAGCAATGTCAGCCAACTGAGATCATTCATGGGTCTCCTGAACTATTATGGGTGTTTCATTACACAGCTAGCAACGTTGTTGAAACCACTCCATGAGTTGCTGTGTGAGAGTAGACCCTGAAAACAGTTATAGGAGTGTGAAATGGCATTTAGCAAAGCCAATGTTGCACTGGCAGATAAAAGAGTTTTAACACATTTTGACCCATCCTTACCAGTTTAGTTAGCTTATGATGCATCTCCTTACGGTGTTGGGCATGTTGTGTTGCATATTATGTCAACAGCTGATGGGCGACCAATTGCATTTGCCTCAAGAACATTAAGTAAAACTGAAACAAAATGTCCTCCAATTAAAAAAGAGGCCTTAAGCATGACTTTTGGAATAAAAAAAATCCACACTTAATTGTTTGGTCAAAAATTTACCCTGCTAACAGACCACCAACCACTCACATCTATTTTTGGCTCGCATACTGGTGTGCCATCTATGGCAGCAAGCAGACTTCAGAGCTGGGCATGGCTCCTTGGGGCTCACAATTATGAGATCAAGTACAGGTGTTCTGAGGCACTTGGAAATGCAGATGGTCTGTCAAGACTCCCCCTAATGGAACAACCCAGAGAACAAGGGCAAAAGATTTTCTACATTAAGATGGTTTAAAATGCACCTATAACTGCCCACCAGATTAAGCAGGAAACCAAGGGCGATTACACAATTTCAAAACTACTCGACTCCATTCTTAGAGGGCAGGACCTTAGCACCCTTAATGCACTGCCTGATGTTCAGTCTTACCTTTCACGGGGGAAGGAGCTATATGTGACAGCAGGATGCCTCATGTGGGGCATGCAAGTAATTATACCACAAAGGTTGAGGAAACCCATTCTGGATGAGTTACATCTTGGACACTGTGGCATAGTTCGAATGAAAGAGCTAGCCCGGAGTTACTTTTGGTGGCCTGAACTTGACCGTGATATTGAGGAAAAGGCAACTTCATGTTCATCATGTCAAGGCCTCAGAAATATGCCAAGTCCAGCACAATTGCATCCATGGGAATGGCCTGCCAGTCCTTGGCAATGTGTTCATTTAGATTTTGCACAACCTGTTGAGGGTGTTATGCTTCTGGTCACAGTGGATGAACATTCCAAGTGGCCTGAGGTCACTATCGTGCCCGCCATCACATCAGAAAAGACGATCCAAATCTTAAGAGAGATGTTTGCATATTTTGGACTCCCAGAGCAGATCTTTACAGATAATGGGCCTTATTTCGTGTCCCAACAACAACAACAACTTTTATTTATATAGCACATTTTCATACAAATAATGTAGCTCAAAGTACTTTACATGATGAAGAAAGCGAAAAAAAGACAAAGTAAGAATTAAAATAAGAAAACACTAATTAACATAGAATGAAAGTAAGGTCCGATGGCCAGGGAGGACAGAAAAAACAAAAAAAACTCCAGATGGCTGGAGAAAAAATAAAATCTGCAGGGGTTCCAGGTCATGAGACTGCCCAACCCCCACTAGGCATTCTACCAAACAAATGATCAGTACTCATTGTATTCAGGGTTCTCATGGAAGGACTTGATGATGACGGTCACGTGGATTTCTGGCCTTTAATCCATCAATGTAGGGGCATCATGGTGCTTTGATTAGGAGGTGGTGGCGCAGGTCGGCAGAAAACCGGAAAAAGAACAGAAGAGAGAGTAGGGGTTAATATGGATTTTGGAGCCACCATGAATATTAATGATAATTAATTGAATATACAGAGCATCAGGATTAAACTAAAATGAAGTTATGGGAAAGCCATGTTAAAGTAATGTGTTTTTAGCAGTTTTTTTAAAGTGCTCCACTGTATTAGCCTGGCAAATTCCTATTGGCAGGCTATTCCAGATTTTAGGTGCATAACAGCAGAAGGCCACCTTCATCACTTCTTTTAAGTTTAGCTCTTGGAATTCTAAGCAGACACTCATTTGAAGATCTAAAGTTATGATTTGGAATGTAAGGTGTCAGACATTCCGAAATATAAGATGGAGCGAGATTATTTAAGGCTTTGTAAACCATAAGCAGTATTTTAAAATCAATTCCGAATGACACAGGTAACCAATGTAGTGACACCAAAACTGGAGAAATGTGCTCAGATTTTCTTTTCCTAGCTAGGATTCTAGCAGCTGCATTCTGCACTAGTTGCAATCGATTGATGTCTTTTTTGGGTAGTCCTGAGAGGAGTGCATTACGGTAATCTAGCCGACTGAAAACAAAAGCGTGAACTAATTTCTCAGCATCTTGCAATGTTATAAGAGGTTTAACTATTGCTATATTTCTTAAGTGAAAAAATGTTGTCCTAGTGATCTGAATAATATGTGATTTAAAATTCAGGTCAGAGTCAATAATTACCCCTAAATTCTTTACCTCCGTCTTGAATTTTAATCGTAATGCATCAAGTTTATTTCTAATAACCTCATTATATCCATTATTGCCAATCACTGAAATATCAGTTTTCTCTTTATTTAGCTTGAGAAAATAAATTACTACTCATCCATTCAGAAAAACAAGTAAGACATTGTGTTAGTTAAACAACAGAGTCGGGGTCATCAGGTGCTATTGATAAATACAGCTGCTTATCATCAGCATAGCTGTGGTAGCTCATGTTATGCCCCGAGATAATCTGACCTAATTGAAGCATGTAGATCGAAAACAGCAGCGGACCCAGGATAGAGCCTTGTGGAACACCATATAGAATATCGTGTGTCTTTGAAGTATAATTACCACAACTAACAAAGAATTTTCTACCTGCCAGGTAGGATTCAAGCCAATTTAAGACACTGCTGGAGAGGCCCTCCCACTGACTAAGGCAATTTCTAAGAATATTGTGATCAATGGTATCAATTGCGGAACTCAGGTCTAAGAAGATGAGAACAGATAAATGGCCTCTGTCTGCATTTACCCGCAAGTCATTTACTACTTTAACGAGTGCAGTTTCTGTACTGTGATTTGTTCTGAAACCCGACTGAAACTTCTCAAGAATAGCATGTTTATTGAGGTGGTCATTTAGCTGCATAATGACTCCCTTCTCTAGAATTTTACTTAAGAAAGGCAGGTTAGAAATTGGTCTAAAATTTTCAAAAGCAGAGGATTCAAGATTTTTTTTCTTGAGTAGGGGTTTAACCACAGCAGTCTTAAGACAGTCTGGGAAGACCCTGTATCTAATGACAAGTTTACTATGTCAAGAATGCTATCAATTAACACGTCCGGTACTTCTTTGAAAAAACTTGTTGGTATTGGGTCAAGGACGCAGGTGGAGGGTCTCAGTTGAGAAATTATTTTATATAAATCAGGTAAATCTATCCTGGAGAAAGAATTTAATTCATTTATAATGGAGTACTGGGGCTTAAGAGGATCAGTGTTGGGGAGATATACTATATTATTTCTTATATCATTATTTTTTTGATTGAAAAATACAGCAATAGCCTCACAAGTTTCACTGGAAGTATTCTGGAGGCATTCCATTGAGTTACCTGGGTTTAGCAGACGATTAATCATAGAGAATAAGACTCTGGGATTACTAGCATTGTTATTTATAATTCTAGAGAAATAGCATCGCCTATCAAGAGGAACTGTGTTATTGTATTCTGTTATTTTAACCTTCAGTATCTCATAGTGGATACTTAGTTTAGTTTTTTTCCATTTACGCTCAGCTCTCCGGCATCTTCTCTTTAAATCAGACACTCTTTGGGTCTTCCATGGTATAACAATGCTAGAAGATTTTTTAACTGTCTTTTCAGGTGTGACTCTGTCAGCAGCAGCTGTTACCTTGGTATTGAAATTTTCCACCTTACAATTTACATTATCCTTGCTATTGTAGTTAGCACTATAAACGGACTGGTTGCTTAAAATGTTTGTAAATTTTGAAGCTGCTGATGAATCAAAGAAGTGTTTTTTAACAATATGCTTCTCGTTAATGTTTTCTATCATTATTTCTATATTAAATAGTAAAAGAAAATGGTCTGATAGACCAATATCAATGATCTGCTTCACATCAACTTTTAGTCTTTTAGTAATTACTAAGTCTAACGTATGACCTGCTTTATACGTAGACTGACTAACGAGCTGTCTCAAATCAAAAGAGTCCAGGAGGTTCATAAATTCTTTTACTTTCGGGCCACAATGATTATCAATATGAGTGTTAAAGTCTTCAACTATTAGGAGCGTGACATAGTTCGTAATTATAATTGTATTTAGAAGGTTTATACACGGATAATACTAGAAACTGAGAAACTCCATGAATAACAACGTCAAGATACTCAAAGGACTTGAATTTACCAAAACCGGCATCTTTACACTTTAACCGGCTCGAGTTAATGTTTGCTAAACCACCGCCTTTCTTTCCTTGGCGATCCACACGAGCAAAGCTGTAATTCGGAGTCGCAGATTCGATTAAAACAGCTGCACCATCAGAGCTAAGCCACATTTCACTTTACTATCGCTAATAAGATCGTTGATGGAAAACGTCTTGTTGGTTAATGCTCTAACATTTAATAAAGCCATATTTAATGTTTCGGAAGAGGAGAACTAAATTTTATGTGCGTTATGGGTATTCGAGATAGAAATTAAGTTATTTTTATTAGCGCCGCTCTGTGCGTATTTTTCATTTAATCTATAGTCTGTTTTTATAGATTTAATACATTGTTCATCTAAAGGTGTAATTGTAATTAAATTATTTGTATTTATGCAACATCTCCTATCCAGCCCTTATCATCCATCTACTAATGGCGTAGCTGAAAGAATGGTGCAAACCATTAAACATGCTCTTAAAGCATCCAAAAGTGAAGCACCTTTCAAGCAACGACTTTATACATTTCTTCTTAAATATCGTAACACACCTCATGCAACAACAGGTATGTCACCAGCTAATCTGTTTCTAAAAAGGCAGCTGAGAACACGTCTTGATTTGTTGAGACCAGTTGCCACTCAAATAAGAGTTTATGATAAGCAGCAGGATCAAGTAAAAATAGCATGCCAAGCGGGCTAAAGATCATGAGTTTTTCAGTGGAGATGCTGTCCTTACTCGTAACTACTCCACCACTGAGAAATGGGTACCAGCAACCATTTTTCAAAATATGCTGTCCTTACTCGTAACTACTCCACCACTGAGAAATTTGTACCAGCAACCATTTTTCAAAAGACTGAACCTGTCTCTTATATGGTATGCACACGACACCGGCAGTTATGGAGACAACATGTTGAACAGTTGTTACCCACTATACCTAATGAAACAGCTGAGGAACCATGTTCTAGTGAGTTGACCCAAAGCCAGCCAGGGATACCACCTGACTCTCCTGTTTCAACTTCTGCTGATGCTGCTTTAGGTGATGAACACAAATCAGCTGTACGACGTAACTGTCTCAGAAGCAGGAAACCTCCTGACCGTCTTAACTTATAGTGACTAACTGTATGCCAGTCACTCAGTCATTATCCAACCAGGACAGGGTCACGGGTGTCTGCTGGAGCCAATTCCAGCCAACGTAGGGTGCAAGGCAGGAACAAATCCTGGGCAGGGCGCCAGCCCCCTGCAGGACACACACACACACACAAATGCCAAGCACACACTAGGGACAATTTAGGATTGCCAATGCACCTAACCTGCATGTTTTTGGACTATGGGAGAAAACTGGAGCATATATATATATATATATATATATATATATACAGCTTAAGAACCCGACGCGTACAGTGAAACCTCGTGCCAGGGGACAATGACGGGGATACTAATCTCTCTAATAAATTGTCCGACTGTTGTTTGTTTCATGTCTTTTGTTGAATGTGCAAACTGACCGTTACTTTGGAGAACTGTGTTACAGTATACGTGGACGGAAACCCCAAACTTTCATTCTTTCTTGTGTGTTTCTTTTACAGTGGCGTAGTCGGCAAGCCTGAAAGATGTCGGAAGGGCAGGATCTGAACGTTGTCTTGACGACCATGATGACGAAGCTCCAGAATCTGAAGGTGGAGCAAGCTGCTACGAAAGCGGAGCTGGCGGAGACCAAGCGACGGCTGGCAGAAGCGGTAAAGCCGGAGTCCACACAAACTTTCAAGTTCTGGGGCAAGCTCAGGTGCTGGCTACAGCCAGACGCCAACTAGGCGCACCAGGTGGTGGAGCAGATGGCCTGTGAGGGACTCGTGAATGCCATGCCAGACTACCTTGCCCAGCAGGTCCGCCGACATCCATACAAGGAGATGAATGGTCTTCTGGAGGTCTTGGAGCGCCATCTGGCGGTCGACTGAGCCAGGGGGGTTCTGAGCGGTTTGCTCACGGGGCCCAATAGGGACGTGTCGCTACCCCTGAGCCCACCCGGAGCACTGTGGAAGCTCCAGTAAAGCCTAAAGAAAAGGTGCCCACTCCGCCACGCTGTTTCAAGTGTGGGGAGTTGAGTCATATTCTCACCACCTGTCCACTCAATGCCGAGCCGATGGACTGCACCTTGGTCAAAGGAGAGAGTTATAGTGCTCTGTGAAATCCCTTGGCTGTTCCAAACATGGGAGTGGTGTTGGTAAATGGGCACTCGGTCAGGACATTATTTGACCCGGGAGCAACATCACCATTTTTGCCCGCCATTATATTCTACCACGATAGTGGTTAACTCAAAAGATGAGTGTGACATGTGTACATGGGGAAACCAGGCTATATAGGTCTGCCAAGTGCTTCATAACCTGGAAGGGTGACCCAAAACAACTGCTTGTCGCTGTACTGCCCAAGCCCCCCTTCCCGGTTATATTGGAACAAGACTGGTTGGAAAGCAAAAGCGGTTGAGTAGCAACCACTCCTAGAAAGAGGTTGGGTCTGATTATGGACGGACAAGAAACCATCCCAGCTACTCCCACGCTGTGCTCTTCAGCGACTGTTGATGACGTGGATGGCCAGGAGGAGGATTCTACAGCAACGAATCTCAATCCGGAAGTGCAAACAAATGAGGTTACGGACTGAACGACCTCTATCCCGATCCCACCATTAGATCCGCTCGCCGGCCCAGACTTTCAATTTCGGTCTATGCCAGCTTCATTTAAAAAAGAACAGTGGAATGATGATTCCCTGAAGTTCGACCGAAATGGCATCGTTTCCATCGGCAGGCCATCACCCAAAGATTCTCCACCACTACTTTGTACTTCAAAATGATCTGTTGTATTGAGTTGCTGAACACGAAGGCAAGGTCAGGAAGTTGTTGTTGTACCAGCGGTAGGTCTGCGAGCTAGCGCATGCCCACCTCTTAAGCACCCATCTTGGGGCAGAGAAAACATTAAAAAGAGTGAAACTCTGAATTTATTGGCCTGGAGTCAATGAGGAGGTCCGACGTTTTTGTCAGTCCTGCCAGAGTGTCAACTACATCAGATTCCCAGGAGGGACCGTGCTGCTCTAGTTCCGATTCCACTCATTGATTTGCCCTTTGAATGGATCGGTATCGATCTTGTAGGACCCTTGAAGCCTTCGACACGAGGCCATAAATACATATTGGTTAAGGTTGATTACGCGACTCGATACCTGGAGGCAGTCCCCCTCCGAACCGCTAATAGTAAAAATATTGCACGGGAATTGGTAGGTCTTTTTTCCCGAGTGGACATACCCAAAGAAGTCCTTACGGACCAGGGTACGCCCTTTACTTTGGATATGTTCAGGGAGGTTGCCAAGTTACTCTGTGTTAAGCATCTTAAGATGTCTGTTTATCACCCACAGACAGACGGGTTGGTTGAAAGATTTAAACAGTTGCTCCGCAAGGTAGTCAGCGCAGACGGTAGGAACTGAGACCAGCTCTTGCCCTTTGTACTTTTTGCATATCGGGAGGTGCCCCAAGCCTACATGGGGTTTTCCCCTTTTGAACTCTTGTATGGACGCCAGCCCCAGGGTATTTTGGATGTGCTAAAAGAAGGTTGGGAAGGCACTTTCTTTTACTAACATTTTGGAATATATCGCACAGTTATGCAATAGATTGGCAAAAATCCAACCTCTGCTAAAAGAGCACATATCGAAAGCTCAAGCAGCGCAGGCGCGGAATTATAACAGGAACACCTCCTTGCGGGAGTTCCAGCCGAGAGACCGGGCGATGGTGCTTGTGCCCACATCACACTCCAAATTATTGGCTCATTGGCAGGGCCCATAACGAGGTTAAAAAGAGAAAAGGACTTGTCGATTATTTGGTAAAACAACCGAACCATCGACCAAGCAAGAGGTTTATATCATGTCACCTTACCTAAGCTGTGGAGGGACAGGGAAGACTGCCCCCTCACCAGCCCAGCCCTCTCCCTTTTCTCAGAAAAATCGGTCCTTCACCTTGGCCCCAAGTTGACTTCCCACCAGTAACAGGAGCTCGAAACTGCAATCATGTCTATTCCCGGAAATGGTCAGCAAAGCACCCGGCCACACCTCACTGACTCAGCACGACATGGTGACAGACCCTGGGGTGGTAGTCAGGAAACGGCCCTATCACCTCCCAGAAGCAAAACGTGCAGAGGTAGAGTTAGAGGTGCAATGCATCTGTGGTAAATACTCAATAAAGAAAAGAAATCCACAAAAATAGTTTTGGGGACTGTTCCCGTATACTGTCCTACAAAGCATAGGTAACAAACGACAAATTGGACGTAACAAGATGGCATTTTTATAGAGGTTGCATTATGGGAACAGGGACTGGTTGGCAGGAAGTGACGTTGAGATCGGAAGTCGGAAACAGCGTCATTGTGGAGGAACCGGAAGTGATGTCCATGGTGACAGACGCAAGTGGTGAAAAATGGAGTCGCCGGAAGTGATGTTATGGTGGCCATTTTGAAACCTGGAAATAGCGGCTATTATCTTTCTTTGGTTTTCCTGGTGGGAGAAAAGGTTCAGGTAAGTACCACATAACAATCCTTTATCTCATGATATTTCACTCACCTTTGGACTTTCTGACGTGTGTGACAGCATGTTAGACATGGATATCATCAAGGGAAAGTCACAGCCTGTGGTCCAGTCCCATCGTCCTCGTTTCTAAGCCCGATGGCTTATGGAGATTTTGTAATGACTTTCGGCGACTGAATCAAGTCTCCAAATTCGATGCATACTTCATGCCCCGCATGGATGAACACCTTGAGTGGTTGGGGTTGGCACGTTATTTGACTACTCTTGACATGACTAAGGGATACTGGCAAATTCCCTTAACGACATCTGCAAGACAGAAAACGGCTTTCAGCACTACTAACGGGCACTGGCAGTACAAGGTTCTCCCATTCGGACAGCATGGGGCGCCAGCAATCTTCCAGCATCTGGTAGACAGAGTGCTGAAGCCACACCAGTCTTATTGAGCCGCCTACCTTGATGACGTAGTCATCTTTTCTGGCACCTGGGAAGAACATGTTCTGCAGGTTTACGCCATCCTCCTGATGCTAGTGAAAGCCGGGTTGTGAATCAATCCTCGGAAATGTTATTTCGGATTGAACGAAGCCAAGTATTTAAGCTACCTAGTGGGAGGCGGACTAGTGAAGCCACAGTGTTCAAAAAATTAAAGACAACCTTGAATGGCCCCGTCCGATAACCAAGAGGCAAGTGCAAGCTTTCTTAGGACTAGCGAGCTACTACCACAGGTTTGTACCTCGGTTTTCTGAGAGAGCCTCCCCCTTGATGAAGCTGACAAAGGGCCCCTTTTCATGTGGTGTGGGATGACTCGACGAAGCAGGCATTCAGTGACTTAAAGGTGGCCCTCACAACGGCACCTGTGTTGAGAACTCCTGACTTCTCTCTGCCTTTCCTCCTCCAGTCTGATGCTTTGGACACAGGTCTAGGCGCTGTGCTGAGCCAAAGCATTGATGGTGTTGAACACCCCGTGATATACCTGAGCCAGAAACTGTTGGACCGGGAGACAAGGTATGCAGCGGTGGAGCGGGAGGCTCTGGCGATAAAGTGGGCAGTGACTCACCTGCGGTATTACCTGTTGGGGCACGAGCTCACCCTGGTGACTGACCATGCCGCTCTCCAGTGGATGACTGTCCATAAGGAATCAAACCCTCGAGTCACTAGGTGGTTTTTAGACCTGCAGCCGTATAAGTTTATAGTAACTTATAGCACGGGGTAACCTCCAGGTTAACGCTGACGCGCTCTCTCTCGGGTTCACGACCTGTAAGTTTGAGCTGCCCGACCCAATGGGTCTGGGCTGGGGGGGGGGGGGGGAGATTCATGTCACGCACGAGTGCATGGGGATCAGCCTAAGAACCCGATGCATACCGTGAAACCTCATGCCAGGGGACAACAAGGGGTACTAATCTATCTTTCTTTATTCCCTCAAAAAGAATGAAGCAGCACCGCAATGAATACACCCGGACACGCTAAACCACAAGACACTTCCGGGTTCCCTTCATTTCCCCCTGGTCGCCATCTGATGATGTCACTACCATCCATCTACCACCACGGCTCCTTCCCAGCATTCTATGTACACTTCTGTTTCCACCCCATAAATTGTCCGACAGTTATTTGATTTATGTCTGTCTCTCGGCTCGAGCTGCCCGACCCGATGGGTCTGGTCTGGGGGAGGGTCATGTCACGCACGAGTGCATGGGGAGCAGCTTAAGAACCCAATCAGTACAATACAATACAATACAATACAGTTTATTTTTGTATAGCCCAAAATCACACAGGAAGTACCACAATGGGCTTTAACAGGCCCTGCCTCTTGACAGCCCCCCAGCCTTGACTCTCTAAGAAGACAAGGCAAAACTCCCAAAAAAACCTTGTAGGGAAAAATGGAAGAAACCTCGGGAAAGGCAGTTCAAAGAGAGACCCCTTTCCAGGTAGGTTGGGCGTGCAGTGGGTGTCAAAAGAAGGGGTTCAATACAAGTATACAGAACAGAACAAATCCTTAATCAGTACCATGAAACCTCGTGCCAGGGGACAACAACGGGGTACTAATCTCTCTTTCTTTGTTCCTTCAGAAAGAATGAAGCAGCACCGCAATGAATACACCTGGACTCGCTAAACCACAAGACACTTCTGGATTCCCTTCATTTCCCCCTGGTCGCCATCTGATGATGTCACTACCATCCATCTACAACCACGGCTCCTTCCCAGCATTCCATGTACACTTCCGTTTCCACCCCATAAATTGTCCAACTGTTATTTGATTCATGTCTGTTGTTGAATGTGCAAATTGACCGTTACTTTGGAGAACTGTGTTACAGTATACGGGGACGGAATCCCCAAACCTTCATCCTTCCTTGTGTGTTTCTTTTACAATATATATATGTGTGTGTGTGTGTGTTTATAAGGAGATAAAAAGATACAGAATAATACCTTATGTTAGCAGGATGTAGAGCTTGTTTATCCTCTATCCTTTGTTAGAATGTAATTGCCTTGACAACAGTATGTGTTCTGTTTCATGGTGATAATTCCTGTTTCTATTAGCAGATGTTATTTGTTATATGTTAGCCGCATTTGCAATGTTAATGGGGGGGGGGGGGGGGATATGTAGCATATTGTAAGTCTGATCTTTTAGGGATTCCGTAGTAATAAGGAATTATGGGTATTGGGGAGCTGATAGGAAGTACTGTACGATCTTAGTAAAAGGACATGTTAAAGTTTATTACTTTGAACCTGTCTCTGTCCTCTTCCTTTTTATGAGTACAATATTATTGCCTATAGATATAACACTCTCCTCATCACATGTCCAAACCAGTTAAATCTTCTTTAGTATACTTTCTTAGATATCTGTCCCATTTTTGTTGTGCCTCTGATTATCTCATTTCTTATTCCTTCATTTTATTGTAAATCCACACATCCATCTGAACATTCTTATTTTTGCCTCATCTAAGTTTTTCTCCTGTGCTCCCTTTACTGCCCATTTTTCACCTCCATACATCATTGCTGGTTGTATCACTGTCTTAAAAAACTCATCTTTAACCTTTGCCTTAATTCATTGATCACACAATGCTCCTGATACCCTCTTCCAGTTGTTCCATCCATACTGCACTCTGTGGGTTATTTTTGAATCTATTTTTTCATCTTGGCCTACCACTGGTCCTAGATATT
Source organism: Polypterus bichir lapradei (assembly GCA_026402145.1). Taxonomy (NCBI): domain Eukaryota; kingdom Metazoa; phylum Chordata; class Cladistia; order Polypteriformes; family Polypteridae; genus Polypterus; species Polypterus bichir. The sequence continues at coordinate 47,157,632 of JANRMT010062861.1, read as the reverse complement.
TAAATTTATCCACTCTTTTCAATAGCTCTCCCTCCAGGGTAACGTCTGAATCCTGATCATTATTAAACCTTATATTCTGTCTTCTTCCTATTTATCTTTCAAAGTCCTTTACATTCTTCCAACATCCTCCCCACTTTATATACACATACATAATAGATAACATATGCACAGTTCCTTTGCAATGATGAGGTTGACTACTGTAATGAAGCACTCAAAATCAGGAACTTCTTCATGGATAGAAGAAATCCTTCTCATAATGTGGACAGGAACCTCAATCAAGCCAAGAGTGACTTCAGAACTCCCACTGTCTCTCACAGGTCATCAAAACAAAATTTCTCAATTTGGCACACTGATCCTTCCACTGGAGCCTTTTTCTAACCCTCCCTTCCTCTGCTTCCATCAGCCACCTAACCTATGCAAACTTCTTATGCATAGCTCACTTCCCAGAGGACAGCCACATCCCCCACCCCCCGAATATGACTTGGTGTTTCACTTGCAATTATGTCACCAACAATACCCTTGTATCTGGTTCCCTTGGTAAATTTAATATTAAATTGCCAGTCCAAACATCTTTTTTACTTCATTTCTTATAGGAAGTTTCCCACTATCTAAATAACTAAAACAGGGAAATGGCTAACAGACCATTTCAGAGAGCAAGTTAAAGCTGTTAAAACCAAAGCCACTATAAAGCCTACTGTAGAACACTTCGTTTTCCTTGATAATAACAACACTAATTTCTCTGTTTGTGTTCTTTTGGAAGGCTTCAAAGTCACTTTTCAAAGAAAAACAGAAGAAGCTTAGTTCTTAGCCTGGGATCACATATTTCTCCAGCTAATAATGGCTGACTAACTTTTTTAATTTTTCCCTTTATCTTCCTCTAATGGCAGCTGTTTCTCACATACTACCCTTTTATCTGTCCTGGCTTTGTTCCTTCTTTACCCTGCTCTGTATGATATCTGCTCTTTCTTTTTCAGTTGCACACACGATGAAGGCTATACAGCTAAAGTGTTCTTTTACATTCATTCCATTTCTGTATGAAAATAACCTTTAAATCTATTTTCGTCTGTAGATACACACTAATGCAACCCTACACTAACTCTATATATATCTATGCATATATAGTATGTATACTGAGTACTGTATATACACAGTGTATATACATATATATATATACAGTATATTGTCACACACATGCTCACCCTGAAACGCTCCACGTGTCCAGTGATCTTCTTCCAGCAGTACTTCTGGGTATGGCAAAGGTGCTGCACCAAAGGGCTCAGACATACCTGCTACACGCCCCCTGGCTCCACCCACAGAATCCAACATGGCCGCGCCAAAATTCAACTCCCATGGAGTCCCAGGAAATGCTGCAACCCAGGGGGTCTGCCATCTATTGATCTGTGGGAGGTAATATACAGTGCCCTCCAAAATGTTTGCAACAAAGACACATTTTTCCTTGATTTTCCCCTCTGCTCCACAGTTTAAAATAACAATTCAAACAATTCAGACATAATTAAAGTACACATTGAAGATTTTAACTTTAATGTAAGGGTATTTGCATACATTTTGGTGACACCATGTAGGAATGACAACACTTTTTCTACAAGGTGCCACCATTTCACGGCACCATAATGTTTGGGACATAGCAATGGTATGGATATTAAAGCAGTCATATTTAGTATTTTTCTTGCATATCCATTGCATGCAATAACTGCTTAAAGTCTGTGATTCATAGCCATCACCAGGTGCTGAGGATCTTGGTTATGATCTTGCAAGGCTCTAAAGTAGCCATCTTCAGGTTTTGCTTGTTTCGGGTGCTTGTTTCCTAAAGTTTTCTTCAGCAAATCGAAGGCAAGCTCAATTGTATTTAAATTGGGTGACTGCCTTGTCAATTCAAGAATGTTCTTTTCTTTAGCTTCACAAAACTGCTGTGTTGCCTTATCATTATGTTTGGAATCGTTATCTTCTTGTAGGATGATTTTGGAAGCATTTACTGGAACATAAGGAAATAAGATATTTCTATACACCTAAGAATTCATTGTGGGATAGCCGTCAGCAGTTACATCATCAATTAAGATAACTGTGCCAAAACCTGTGGCAGCCATAAGAACTCCACCACCATATTTATTAGATGAAGTGGTATGCTTTGGATCTTGTGCAATTCCTTTTCGTCTCCACTCTGCTCTTACCATCAGTCTTATACAGGTTATTCTTTGTCTCGTCTGTCCTCAAGACCTTTTTCCAGAATTCTGCAGGCTTTTTTAAGTCCTTTTTTGCAAACTGTAATCTGGCCATCCTGTTTTTTTGGCTAACTAGGTGCTTGCATCTTGCCTTGTGGTCTCTGTATTTCTGTTCCTGAAGTCTTCTGGTGATAGTCATCTCTGACACATCCACATCTGCCTCCTGAAGACTGTTTCTGATCTGTTGGTTAGGCGTTTGGGGCTTTTTCTTTAATATAGTGAAGATTCTTCTGTCTTCAGCAATGGAGGTCTTCCTTGGCCTACCAGTCCCTTTGTGATTACTGAGCTTACCAGTGCTTTCTTTTGTTTTAATGATATTACAGAGAGTTAATTTAGGTAATCTTAAGGTTTTACTAATGTCTTTAATGGTTTTATTATTGCTTTTCAGCCTGATAATGGCTTCTTTGACTTTCATTGGCACATTCCTTTTCCTAATGTTGATCAATGGCAACTTCAGAATCCAAAGGTAGTCTGCAATATGCACTTTAATGATGTCTGAATTGTTTGATTTGTAATTTTAAACTCTTGAGCAGAGGGGTAAATCAAGGAAAATTGTGTCTTTGTTCCAAACATTACAGATGGCACTGTGTACAGTATATACATTTATATGACATTTGCCATTTGCCAGTGTGATCTGCATGTCTTCTAGCCCTACTTGTGTAACGGCGCGTCTCCTGGTATCTTCTTCATGCTCTTGGGACTGAGCTGGGAGACACAGCAAACAATTAATGTGCCATCCTGATGGAGCTGGACTACCTGTGCAACCTGAATTGGTTGCAGGTTATGCCTCATGCTACCAGTAGTGCAGTGGTTCTCAACCTGTGGGGTGGGCCCCCCTAGGGGGGTGCGAAGTAACAAAAAGGGGGGCACGAAGATGTGAAAAAGAGAAAACAAGAATCAAAAATATGAAAAAAACATCTGTTGAAACCAAAACAAATTAATTTAAACTACATTCTGATACTAGAACAATAAATATAGAGTTAGATAACTGTCGATAAAAGTTAAGTAGGTATAATAAAATATGCATCTACATTTCAAAAAAATGTTAGAGTGCGATTAAAACTGTTATGAAAACTCAGGTCACAAATACTTATAGGTTGAGAAAGGCTGCAGTAGTGACAAGGACACTAGCAAAACACCAAGCTAGAGAAGAATCAGTTGGGAAGGATAAAGAGAGAGAAATTGTCTGTGGCCATCACCTACAAAACCAATCCATTTTTGGGGGTTGTCCTGCTGTTGCCTCTCCAGTGAACCTGTTGTCACTTTCATTTGCACCAAAGCAGGTGAAGTTAATTCACAATTGCTTATGCTTCCTAACTGGACAGACTGATATACCTGAAGTTTATAGTTAGGTCCATAAATATTTGGACAGAGACAACTTTTTTCTAATTTTGGTTCTGTACATTACCACAATGAAATTTAAATGAAACAACTCAGATGCAGTTGAAGTGCAGACTTTCAGCTTTAATTCAGTGGGTTGAACAAAACGATTGCATAAAAATGTGAGGCAACTAAAGCATTTTTTTAACACAATCCCTTTATTTCAGGGCCTCAAAAGTAATTGGACAAATTAAATAACTGGAAATAAAATGTTCATTTTTAATACTTGTTTGAAAATCCTTTGCTGGCAATGACAGCCTGAAGTCTTGAACTCATGGACATCACCAGATGCTGGGTTTCCTCCCTTTTAATGCTTTGCCAGGCTTTTACTGCAGCGGCTTTCAGTTGCTGTTTGTTTGTGGGCCTTTCTGCCCGAAGTTTAGTCAAGTGAAATGCATGCTCAATTGGGTTAAGATCAGGTGACTGACTTGGCCATTCAAGAATTTTCCACTTCTTTGCTTTAATAAACTCATGGGTTGCTTTGGCTGTATGTTTTGGGTCATTGTCCATCTGTATCATGAAACGCCGCCCAATCAATTTGACTGCATTTAGCTGGATTTGAGCAGACAGTATGTCTCTGAACACCTCAGAATTCATTCGGCTGCTTCTGTCCTGTGTCACATCATCAATAAACACTAGTGTCCCAGTGCCACTGGCAGCCATGCACGCCCAAGCCATCACACTGCCTGACTCCACCGTGTTTTACAGATGATGTGGTATGCTTTGGATAATGAGCTGTTCCACACCTTCTCCATACTTTTTTCTTGCCATCATTCTGGTAGAGGTTGATCTTGGTTTCATCTGTCCAAAGAATGTTTATCCAGAACTGTGCTGGCTTTTTTAGATGTTCTTTAGTAAAGTCCAATCTAGCCTTTCTATTCTTGAGGCTTATGAGTGGCTTGCACCTTGCAGTGCACCCTCTGTATTTACTTTCATGCAGTCTTCTCTTCATGGTAGACTTGGATATCGGTACGCCTACCCCCTGGAGAGTGTTGTTCACTTGGTTGGCTGTTGTGAAGGGGTTTCTCTTCACCATGGAAATGATTCTGGGATCATCCACCACTGTTGTCTTTCTCAGGATGTACCAAACTGTAGATTTTGCCAGTCGTAATATTGTAGCAGTTTCTCGGATGGGTTTTTTCTGTTTTCGCAGCTTAAGGATGACTTCTTCCACCTGCATGGAGAGCTCCTTTGACTGCATGTTGTCTGTTCACAGCAAAATCTTCCACATGCAAGCACCACACCTCAAATCAACTCCAGGCCTTTTATCTGCTGACATAACAACGAACTTGCCCACACCTGCCCATGAAATTGCCTTTGAGTCAATTGTCCAATTACTTTTGAGCCCCTGAAATGAAAGGATTGTGTTAAAAAAATGCTTTAGTTGCCTCACATTTTTATGCAATTGTTTTGTTCACCCCACTGAATTAAAGCTGAAAGTCTGCACTTCAACGGCATCTGAGTTGTTTCATTTAAAATTCATTGTAGTAATGTACAGAACCAAAATTAGAAAAAAGTTGTCTCTGTCCAAATATTTATGGACCTAACTGTAATTGACTTGGTGTTAGACTGTGATGATTAAATGTTCCCTTAATTTTTTGAGCAGTATATATATATATATATATATAAAATCTGCTTTAGATTTGAAACCTGCAGTTGATCCCCACTATATATTCATTACTTATGGAGACACAAATATGCTTGGTAAGGCTTTTAAAGGAAACAAGACAAGAATCACCCTGAACAGAATGTCTTTCCATTGTTGGACATACTTATGGACACATCTACACTCACTCCTACATATCTTGGGATTTGAACCAGGTTCTCTTAATGTTGTAAGGCAGTAACACTAAACTCCACACCTCTAGTTCCCACTTATTAAAATCCAGTACAACACACAGAAAGGTGTTGTTGCTGTTTCAGGAAGCTGAAGATTTGCGCATTTCTTTGGACCACTCAATTTTAAATAAAAAGAACCTCATCTATACAATTTTTGATTTAGCTGACATCATGTGCAGTGGACAATATTAAGGTATAAACACTAATTTCACTTTTAGTCAACACAGAGTCATACTATCTAAGATCTGTAGTCTAAGGAATATTGTAGATTTATAGCAGTTTCCTAATAGTCAAGTTCTTGAAAAGAAGGTTCATTCAATTTTCTTAAGTGACATTTATTTATATTGCACATTATAAAACAAAATGTAGCTCAATGTGCTAACAGTATATTTGACTATTAAAATGGTTTACTGTTAGGCTCTATAAGCCCTTACTTCCGACACTTAACTCAAAACAACTGTAACAATGTTGTATTAGTAAATGTGTACAGTGTTATGTGCCTATAAATTGAAGTACCATATGAGAATAAATCAAATTGAAGAATAATGGCTCAGTGGCTAATGATACGGCCTTACAGCTCCAAGAGACTGGTCTCAGTCTAGTCAAAGCTTATGTGAAGATGGCATGTTCTCACAATATCTGGATGGGTTTTTTCTCTGATGGACTGTAAAAGATATTAATTGAGCAGACAAGTATACTGAAACAGTCGAACAGCATTCCTTGTGGTCAATGGTTGTGCCTTGCAGCTTCAGGGACCTGGGTGTGATCTTTGTTAATGTCTATGTCTACTTATTAAGTTTGCAGGGTGTTTGGCCTGGTATATGAATGTATGGGTGGGTGCATGACTGTGTTTTCAGTTTTACAGACATCTTACTTCTGTAATACAAAATTCAGTTCAAGTCACTGGAATCTGGGAAGAAACCCTTCCTAGCAAAGTGTCACTCTACACATAAAAGGCACAGTGACCTTGTTCGGAAACCGAACTGGGGTCCTAGTGGTATGAGGAGGTGAAACTTTTGTTCTGATTCTGGAAATTCAGTTTTTATTAACTTGATACAATGAATGCCAAATGGGGTCCAGTGAAGCACTGTAGACATTAGTTTAGTAGGTGGCTTTATTGTTTGATTGATTGTAGAGTTCAGTACTTTGGAGGTGGTGTGTGTGAATTTCATTTAAGCAGTAACATTTAAAAGTGCGAGTATTCTTTAAATCATTAACATTAAATGGAAAATCTGCTCCTGAACATAGTAGAACTAAAGAAGTAATTACTGTAGTTGTGAGTATCATTTAGTGAAGGTCAATGTGAGTGGACAGCAGAGGAGCCGCTAGTCACCCTGAACTTGCATTTAATTAGTCTACAGTATGAACAACTCTGACAGCACAACAATAATGAGACATTAGGCTGTGTTTTTTATTTTTTGGGCTGAGGCACTTTGTGGTCGATTCCATTTCTCATGTCCACATTATATCGCCCATTATATTAATACAAATGAACTGAAAAACTGTAGTTACTGTACTTCTTTACAAAGTATGATCACCATAGTGCAGGGACTATAACCCACAGCTCCACATCAGCAAGACAAAAGAGCTGGTGGTGGACTTCAAGCATGTCAAGAAGTCTCTGAGACCAGTCACCATTCAGAGGGAGGTCATGGAAGTGATGCAGAGCTACAATTACCTGGAATTTCACATGAACAATAATCTGGACTGGTCTGACACCACAGTGGCTGTGCACAAGAAGGGCCGAAGCATCAAAAGAGTGTGCATCAAACTGCTAGAAATGTTCTACCAGTAAATAGTGGTCAGTGTAGTGGTCTCCTGGAGAAGCAACTTGAGCTCAAAAGAAGCACAACCACAATGCCTGAACAAACTTATCAGGAAAGCCTGCTCCATCACAGGGACACACTGGAAGTTGTTGTGGAAAAGAGGGTGATGGAAAAATTGGATGTCATCTTGGAAATCCCCCCATCCTCTCCAGTAGACACTCTCTTGGAACACTTTTAGCCACAGGCTTATGCCACCATGGTTTGTTAATTCAATGCTACACCTGATGTACTCATTAAGTTTACTTTTATTTAATTATTTACTTATCAGTTGATTGATTGATTAATTGATTGATTAGCTGTATTATCTATCCTTTGAGTCTGGATCCTTGTTTTTATGTTTCTGCTGTATGCATCTGAATTTCCCCATGGGATTAATAAAGTTCATCTAATGTATAACAACACAAGCTGGCCTCTGGTGGACCACCATTCCGCTCACTGATGTGGTTGTTGCACATATGTGGTCCTGTGGTGGGATGTACAGGTATGTATCCAAGCACTTTGAATCTTTGTATGAGAGGTAGAAAGGTTAAGAAAGGGGATTTATGGACTACACATTAAACTTTTAAACGACAAGAAACATCACTGAGGGTTACAAGTTTTAATGGAGGTAAAAGAAACAAAAGCCTTTTGGTATTTTGGCCTAAGCCATTAAGCAGTCCTCTCTTTTTTACACATTATATGTATATTAGTGACAGTCAATGATATTACAATAAAAAGTACTCAACAAGAGTCTTGTTCAGGTTACTACATAGAAAGTCATTGTTCTCAGTCTACTTCGCTATTACCCAGCACTACCATAGGGATATTCTGTGGACTGATGGAGTCAGGGTATAACATTCTAGGAAAGTACACAGCATTACATTTCTGGAAAATAAATCACTTATCTCAAAAAAAAAAAATCTCACCTGAACTATGTAATAGAGTGGATTGAGCAGCATGTTGTGGGACTGCTCTCCTGCCTCAGGACCTGGATGACTGAAGGAACAATGCATTCCAAATTCTATCAGTAAATTTTGCAGGAGACTATTGATGTAATTTTCTGTGATCTGAAGCTTTGAGAAATTGGGTCATGTAGCCCGACAATGACCCCAAACACAGGCATACTGTAAATCAACAGCTGAGTGGCTTAAACAGAAGAAATTGGACATTTTAGAATGTCAGGTCCTGACCTCAGTCTTGTTAAAATGCTGTGGTATGATTCAAAACAGATCTTCCATGCAAGGCACAAAAGAAATATAAATGAATTGAGAAAGAAGAACAAACCAGAATACCTCCTAAATGTTACAAAGGTTTAGTCAAGAGCTGTGTGAAGTATTTGATTGAGGTTATTGCTGCCAAAGGAGATTCCCCAGCTACTAAATGCAAAGGCTCACATTCATTCTTGACAATGACAATGTCAAATTTGGTGAGTGTTGCTTGTTTAATTAGGCTGCCTTTATTTATTATTATGATTCAGAAGAACAACAGACTTTAGCTGCCATTTATGCTGTAGTCCAGAAAACTACTAAGAGTTCACAAACTTTCTTACTAAAGGATATGGAAACATATTTTAGTTTTAGATGTACAAATCAAACTTAACAGCAGTTGGAATATTTTTGTGACATGCTTAGCAAGTCCTAAGTCTTTACAATAATTAAAACTGTATCCACCTCCTCTGATGCAAAATTAATTAGACAGATTTAGTCACAGATTGCTTATTCCATCTTTTCAGATGGATTTTATTTGGTTACTTGGCAGCTTGTCTGCTTTTCCTCAAGAGAAATAACGGCTGCAATCCTTGTATACATGTTGTCTGTCTGGGAAGGTGGCAGAAAGGTGTACTGTTTGCTTGGCCGCTTAGTAGAGCTTGAATAAACACATGCTTTTGCTGAAAATATTTAATGCTTAAATGAAAGGATCCTTTTAAACTTCATTGAGAAGAATTTACCCAAAGTGGGAGTAAGGAATTTAAACTGCATCGTGTGATGTTTGTAACGATGATAATAAGCATATTCATGTAACTGTTCAATAAAGGTATAGATAGGAAATTACTGTGACAATCAAACAGACCTTTGTTTACTTCTGTAAAAAGTTCCCATCCTGGTCAACACACTTTTAACACATTTCTAAGGTTCTGAATGAACCATTGTGTCAGAACTCTCTTCCAGCCATGCATAAACATTTCTCTGACTGTCATATGTAAATTCTCTTATTGACTTTTTTTGTAGTCATTAGAGGCAGCTCACAGGCTTCCACAAAGACAATGATCAGCAAATGCTGTGATCCTGTTTTTACAGTGCTTTACTCATCATCTCATGTGGCTTGCACCCATAAGGGCATCACCATATGAACACTGAAATAGTATACGAATGTCCAGCGTGGACAATGTTTCTTCATTAAAAGATTAATCCCCACAAGTTGTCAAATCACCATGTCCCTGTCAGCAGTGTTTTCATCCTGAATTATGAATTTATAGCAGAGGTAGGTGACCTCTTTTGTGTTTAGATATTACTTTAGATTTAGATTAAATTACTTGTTATAACTCCACACATTTCAATATTGTCCATCACTTATGCTTATTACCTTTGGTATAGCACTTACAGTGTTTTGAAATCACCAGGTCCTCATGATGTCATTGATGCTTCTTCTAAACAAAACACTGTGATGTTCCATGCTTCGCAGACCCAGTCTCTGGACATCTGGAGCAGCACCCAAGCTGATCAGTGGTGGAGAAACCCTTGGCGCAGACACTCCAATCAAACAAAGAGTGCTCATTTAATGGCAGTGAAAAATAAAACAATAATAGATAAACAAAAGCAAACATTCAAATCAAAGTCTGTGAGGCTTCAACCTTAAGTGGTGTACTGTCTGAGTGACATGAAAAGTAACAAAAACAATTTGCCCAAAAAGATTTCTTCATTCTTTCCATATAGAATGTTATTTGTTTAGCTCTTTTCTGTTTCTTAGTCTAATTCATAACATTGACTTTTCATCTATTATTTGGTGTTTGATATTAATTTGTATCCTGTGTTATTAATAGGATATTTTCCTGTGCTTTTATTCCTATGATGCTTCTTTGAATGTTTGTTAAGCACTTTGAGGTTGGAAAGATGCAATATAAATAAAATACATTATTATTATTATTAGTATGATTATTATTTGAATAGTAGTGATGAAAGGTATCCATGAAATTAAGCTGTACAGGTAGTTTCTGTCAATGATCAACTGCCCATAGAATACGAGGTCTAAGATTGAATTTTAAATGAAAAATGAATCCCTCAGTGCTAAACTGGGTCCAGTCTGCAACAAGAGATACCGTATATACTCATGTATAAGTCGAGTCTTGAAACCCGAAAAAACGATCATAAAATCAGACCCCGACTAATACGGCCGTTCAAAAATGCAACACTTTTTTTTTTTTTACGTTTTCTTCCCTCCACCAATCTCGCATCAGTTTCTCAAACACATCACATTTTGTTGCAGCAGCACAGTTACCAATTTCTTTCGCCGCTTCAATGACTTTTAATTTAAAACCAGCTTCATATTTTCTTTTGATCAAACACTCCATCTTAGATAAGGAAAGCTCTTAGGATAAATTTGTATGAGGGTGTGAGATACAAAAAACACAAAACGGTGCAAACGTTGCTTCGGAATAGTTTGGGTATTACCTTGTGGTCACGTAGGCACAATACATAGAAAAAAAAAGGCAGTGTGCTCCGTGGTTACTCTCTCAGGTGGGCGTTAGCATACCATAATCTCTTGGACCAATAGCATGAGTTTTCCGCATTCAACTTATATGACCGTCATTATAAAATACTGGAAATTATATGGTAGAATCAAGCCCTGACTTATCCATGAGTATATATGGTAATATTTTATTTTGACTCCTTTTTGGACACAATTTATGTATATCCTGAACAAGTAGTATGCACATAGACATTACAAGTGGCATAGGAATATGAACATGGCCTACAGGCTAATTTATATTTAAAAAGCGGTGTGGCAGTAAAACATTGTCCAATTGCTTTATTCACTCCCATATCTGATCCTAAGGGACAGCTCAATGCAGTCCCAAATAGGGAACCCCCTTCTTTCTATATGAATCCAGCACCCCAATATTTCCAAAAATGTTGCAGCAGAAAACATCCTTCTAAATCAAAACCCAACAGTGTTCAGGATTACCACAGACTCTATTGAATAAACTGAGGGTGTATTTCACTAAATGTTTTATTTCATTGCTTTAAGAAAATAACTGAAATGCTCCTGCATATTTCCAGAAATGTTCATTTTATTTTGTTTGTCTTCAACAGTAGATGAATGTACAAAGGCGCACAAGCAAGGTTAAAATAACTGAAGCCGCCGGGGAGACGCTATTTTTATTTGTGCTACCATATTTGTCCTGGGATTTAGAAGCATTTATGGAGAGACAGTTTAAATCTTTCAAATCTGCACAGCATCGTGTAACTGTGCCTTTCAACAAAATAAATAGATGAAATAAAAAGGCAAGTCAATCCCTATTTTAATGAGAATGTTGAAAGTAAACCTTTGATATGGCATTGACAGCATTCACATAATTCAACCAAAACAAAGTCACTAAATTGAATGAAATACAAATAGCACAATTTGATTGTTTTTTTTTTTTGCCTTGAGGTTTTAAAACAAAAGAATGACCCTTTAATAAAAAGTACCACACAATTGACTTTGATTTTGGGTTATTTAACATGGCATCACCAACAGCCAGATCCTAATATTGGAGCTCAGGGTTCATATTAATACACTGCACAAAGTTGTTCCTGCCAAAAAATGTTTCAGAATGATTAGAACCCTCATCATAAGCCAACTAAAGGGGTGAAAACAAAAGGTTTTGCCAGAATGGACTATAGCGGTGTTTGTCGAGGGTTTCCAAAATCATTCAAAATGCAGGCTTGAGGGATTACTATAACTTGTGTACTATAAAAAATCCACAGTCCAAGTGTTTTCAATTTTAAAAGCTTTAGTGACATCCAAAGTAAATGCCTCACACAAAATTTAACAAAGTTGATAATACACACACGAAAGAAAAGATTTTCCTGCCCATGACATCATGTTTAAGGCTTAGGTGACTTGGTTACATTTCTTTAAGTTTCTATATGTTATCATAAGCACAATCATTCTCTCACAATTCACTCAGAAAAATATATGCCTTCATACCTTCCTGTATGACAGTTCAGTCAGTGATTTTCTAACCAGCTTAGTCCAGAACAGGGTTGCATATCCCAGCCAGCATAGAGCACAAGGCAAGAACAAACCCTGGACAGCGCAAACACATGCATACACACACACCCTAACCACAGTATGGCGAATTTAGTATCACCAATCCACCTTACCTGCATGTCTTTGAACTGTGGGTCTATCTAACAATCCAAGATCATTGTACTGTCACATTAGAAATATAGCAGAACATTAACAACATTCCATTAACATGTTCATTTATAAAAGTACTGTGAACAATTCTCAGTTAAATTACAATTATAGATTATGCTAATTACGAAATACAGAACTGATACACATATAAATGTAAATGTGTTAAAACACCCAGAGAACAAGATAGACTGAAAAAACATAAATGAAAAATAACAATATCTTTCCATTAATTAATTGATAAAGCATGGCCAGTTGACAATGGTGGAGATTAAAATTGTAAAAGGGAAGGTCAACAACAAAGTCACAGTCCTGGTGACCTTGGCCAGCTTCTACCCCATCATGGGTTTTCTATATTGGAGTCTGTGCTGGCCATGCAATCTCTCCATATGATGATTCCAATGCCTTTTATTCAAGATGACTTAACCATATGTAGTAGGACCTGGCAGTACAGCAGTGGCAATGCATGCCACATCCAGACACAGAAAAGAGAAACAGAATAGAGAAGGGTTAATAATGGTTTAAAATATTGTATTTTTGTTCAAATGGCTAACAGATAGAAATACAGTGGGAACAGCTACTCAGCAGTTCTAGTCAGGGTATGCTAGACTAAAGCTATGAGTCTTCAGCCTGGATTGAAAAGCTGAGACAGAAGAGGCATCTCTTATATTGGCGAATAGATCATTCCACAGCTTAAGGGCCCAGCAACTAAAAGCTCAACCTCCCACGGTTATTTTATTAAAACTTGGAATCTTAACTACTCCAGCAGCTTGAGATGTCTCTATATAAAATAAAGTAAAACAGAACTGTTAATTATCTACAGTATATACTGTAGATATGTGAAACTTATGCTCTGTTCAAATTAAGGAAACATCTATGTGAATTTACCATTAACGTATATATTAAGACTAGCAAAATACCCATGCTTCGCAGCGGAGAAGTAGTGTGTTGAAGAAGTAATGAAAAAGAAAAGGAAACATTTTAATAATAACGTAACATGATTGACAATGTAATTGTTTTGTCATTGTCATGAGTGTTGCTGGCATTTATATATATATATATATATACACACACACACACACACATATAAACATGTATATAATATACACACATTTATATATAATATACATTATATATATACATATACATATATACACATATATATACATATTTTTTAATAAATTTTGACTTGATAAACGAGCGATGTCTTGCAATACGAGCAGTATGGATACATTTTGACTGCTGAGTGTTATGTGATCACAACTGAGCTGATGGTTCTTCTCTCTCTCTCTCCTTATCTCTCTTGCTCGCACAGCACGTCTCTCTCTCTCTCCTTATCTCGCTCGCTCGCTAGCACTCGCCTCTCTCTCTCTCTCTCTCCTTATCTCTCTTGCTCGCACAGCGCGTCTCTCTCTCTCTCCTTAGCTCGCTCGCACTTGCCTCTCTCTCTCTCTCCTTATCTCTCTTGCTCGCGCGCAACGCGTCTCTCTCTCTCTCTTCTCTTGAGGGCAATTGTCTCCTATTCTCCGTCTGAGTCTGTGTGCCTCACTCATATAGTCAACATCCGTACGAGCGTATACTGTTTACTACAGCATTGTGACTGTGTGTGTGTGTGTGTGCGCACACACGTGTGTGCTGTGAAGTGCGAGTCCCCATCTTGCGCCCCAAAACACGAAGCTGAGTCTCAGTACTTTAACAACACCAGCTGCCTTCAGCTTGAAACAGCAACAGCGCTGTTATTTATTGTAGCGGGATCTTTATAATGTTCCTTGTATCACCCATTGACGGCAGGCGCTTATAGCATGTCTGTGATCTTTTTAAATGCGCTTATACGGCGAACTGCTACAGCGCTGGGAGACTGCGATTGCTTTGGGACACTCTTCCGCGTGTCGTCCCATTGGGTGGAATCCCACATGAGTTTAGAAACTCACTCACACCAGCCATGATTCTTTTTAAAGGTAAAGTGCAGGTTAATTTGTTTTATGTATTTTTACTTTATATTTTGTATTAATCATTTTTATATGAATAGTTTTGGGTTGTGGAA
>JANRMT010062861.1:47073651-47142524 GCA_026402145.1 Polypterus bichir lapradei | reverse complement strand
AAAAAAAAATGCATTTAAACTGCATTTCAATTCAAAACAGAAACAAAAATATCATCCCTGGCTAAAATTGGGCAGATTTAAAAATAAAGTGGTATTTTAAGTACTTTAAGTACATTTTCAGAATGGTATTGACTTTAAATAATAATAACAAAAATTTCAAAATAAAGTGCAGTTTTTCTTAAATAAAAAAATAATTACATAAAAGGTAATTTGACCAGCTTCACCTTTAAACTCTGAGTAACCTTAGCGAAAATTATTTTGTACATTAGGCTAAAACAGTGTGATCATTGAACATTTTGTAATTAGATGTCATTAGAATTACTAACGGTCACGGACGTCCAATGATCCCCAGTAAGAGCCACAAAGTCCGCTTTCTGTAATGCATCTAATTTTGCTTGCTTTTCAGTGTCATAAAGCTGTTGAATTTTACTTGAAATAGTCTTTCGGCACGGCAGTTGGAAAGTTGGATCACCTGACGCTAACTGTAGCACATTTTCTAACCCCCTATCTTCCACCACTGTTAGTGGTCTACAGTCCAAAGCAATCCATTTTGCGAAAGAATTTGTAAGTTTGACCCATGTTGACTTACCAATTTTGGTCCTGAAGCCAGTCATTTCACCAGGTTTGGGCTGCTGACACCTTTTGTTGGTACTTGAACTCGTACTGCTAGTGCTAACAGCATACACAGTTTCTGTGCTCGGTGTAACATGGTTTGCATTTCGATGGTACCGTATGGTTGAAGTGCTTCAATGGTATGCAAACTCCTTTTTGCACAGTTTGCACAAACCACGCTTTTATCAAGGCTTCCGTCAGGTAGTCTTTTGAAATGAAATTTGCCTCCGATCAGTCCTAGCAACGCGCTTTCTTCTGACTCTTACATTTTTGTAGCTCTGATGTGTGCATCAATGTAGTCGGTGAACCAGGAAATCATGCATTGACAAAAGTTCCCCTTTGCTTGGATTGCAAAGTGTGATTAAATGCATTTTTTTTAACGAGTTATGGAGTACATGCATCAAAGCTTGTTAGCTGTGCTTGTGCTAAGAAAAGGAAACATTTTAAAAATAACGTAACATGATTGTTAATGTAATAGTTTTGTGACCGTTATGAGTGTTGCTGTCATCAAGGAATTGATTATCATTATTTCTTTCAATCAGGTTCGTATTTGGAGGATGTGTTGCGTTCAAGTTATATTCCGTGTTTGTCAACCGTTGTAAAGATAACAGGTTTCATTCATCGAAGTGTTCACCACCCAAATCTCTACTCGTGAATCTAAGATGTTCAACAGGCATTCCCGGTTTAAGTTGTGGATTTGCCTGCGAATATTTAGCGGTAGGGCGGCACGGTGGCACAGTGGTAGCGCTGCTGCCTTGCAGTTAGGAGACCCGGGTTCGCTTCCCAGGTCCTTCCTGCGTGGAGTTTGCATGTTCTCCCCGTGTCTGCGTGCGTTTCCTCCGGGTGCTCTGGTTTCCTACCACAGTCCAAAGACGTGCAGATTAAGTGGATTGGCGATTCTAAATTGGCCCTAGTGTGTGCTTGGTGTGTTTGTGTGTGTCCTGCAGTGGGTTGGCACCCTGCCCAGGATTGGTTCCTGCCTTGTGCCCTGGGATTGGCTCCAGCAGACCCCCGTGACCCTGTGTTCAGATTCAGCGGGTTGGAAAATTGATGGATGGATATTTAGCGCTAGCGTGTGTATGAACTTAATTTAATCTTTTCCTGTCCTGCAAGGTCAGTTGATGTGAGCCGCTCGGAGTACATGCATCGAAGCTTCTTAGCTGTGCTCGTGCTATCTCGTAAGATCTCGCGATGTCCATGGCTTTATTTAATGTTAGCTAAGACCCGGCACTTAAAAGTTTCTTGCTACAGCAATTTTAACTCCGTTACAAAGTGATCCAAAGTCTCGTTTATACCTAGGGTCTTTTAATTAAACCTTTATCTCGCGAATACCGTTTTCGTCGTAGGCATGACAAACGGCAGCTGGAGAGTGTCTATAAACTTAATTTAAACTTACGATTCACACCGTGCTTTGTTTCCGCAGTAGCTGCACTTATGAATATGCTTGTATGCGTCATTCGCTTCATAATGTTTTGCTGCCTTCTCAATTGTGAAATGCGTGTTTTGTTCAGCGCTCTTTGGAGCTCTTCCTTGTTCTCTACGTACTTACATAGGAGGCTTGATGATGCGACACAGAACTCCGCCTCCCACGGCCATCGACCTGTAGTCTATTACAGTATATGGGCGAAAATAGGTTCCAGTTATGACCATTACGCGTAGAATTTCGAAATGAAACCTGCCCAACTTTTGTAAGTAAGCTGTAAGGAATGAGCCTGCCAAATTTCGGCCTTCTACCTACACGGGAAGTTGGAGAATTAGTGATGAGTGAGTGAGTGAGTGAGTCAGTGAGGGCTTTGCCTTTTATTAGTATAGATAATAAGTTTGGCTTTTGCAGTCTGTGGACATAAACATTGATTTCAGTCTGACTTACTATGTTTACAACTTCTACATTTTACGGATTTCAGTTAAGCGTCATATATTTAAATAAAGAGAAAGTAACAGTATATCATACAGGGGATGACAGAAATTCACCAGAATCCTGTGTGGGAAGCAAAGAGATAGCAGGGTGCACCACTCCTAATCACTACATAAATAAGAGGCCTGGAAAAGCTGTAATATATTGAAGGTGAACAGAGAAATTGGGTTGGTATCTCCCACACACCTATTCACCAAAAGAATGTTGGTAAAATCACAGAAGAGGCCAATACCAGCCTCTATAGCACAGCTGACCTTTCAAACTTACGTTTACAAACCTGTAAGTAAAGTAAATGACAATAACCATTTTTAAATTGAAAGTCATGGGTGCATTTCAAAATCAGAAATTATGGATAGTATGTATCATAAAATTTGCTGCAGTGACAACAATCACCAAATATGACCACTTGCAAACATTGCAATGAGCAACACCAGTCATGTGCACAGTTTTATAGAATGAAATGCCCAGATCCACAAATATATAAAAACAATCTAGTCTTTCACAACTTGTTTAAAGAGAGCAAGGTTTTTCTTGAATTTAGCTAACAACTGTATGAAACTGTAATCCTTAGGTGAAAGTGTTATTTCAGCAATCAGCACTTTTTTGATAGCATATGCTAGCAGAGAGGGAGAGACAACATTCAAATACACATACATGCAATGATTGTATATGGCAGCACTACAAAATTGCCCCTAAAAATTAATTACACTCAAGGGAGTCTCCCAAATGTTTTTCACATTTTTATCTTTATAGATTTTACATTACTCACTAATGTTTACAAGATAGTATACTACAGTACATTAGCATGCAGAATTTGACTTAATGGTGATGCTATGACATGCAAAGTGCTGAGGATTATTGTGAGCAAATGGACTAGGAGATGGCATGAAGGACAAGAAGTCTAATCAAAAACTGGAAGGCAAGGGTCAAAAATGAAACTGACCAAAGGAGCAAAACAAAGATTGAAAGCTGAGAAGTTCAGAAGATCAAAACCTGACAGTAGGGGCAACTTGATTTGAAGCTAACTGCCACAAATAATGAGAGGGTTTCTGTATCTTCAGAAGGGTAACCTGAAAGCAAGATCAGCACCATATTTATGCATATATTTATACACATTTATACATACATACCATGTTTGTGCATTGTGTGACATTACAAGCACAAACACATAGTCAACGTGACCAGCACTAAGATGTCATGTAAATGATGAAAATCAAGACAGTAAAAATAATAACTTTATTATTTTCACATAAAAGAGGCAGAAGGAATCAGGTAAACCATCAGCATTTCTAATCAACTTTAGAATAGCTAGACATCATCTTCACAGCAGCTGTCCCATCCATTGACTTACAATTTTCCTAGTCTATTCAAGCTTTTCATTTATTATGGACATGTACTCTAGAACATAAGCACATAAGAAATTTGACAAATGAGAGGACACCATTCAGTCCATCAATCTCGTTTGTTTATCTAAAAGCTAAGCATTCCCAGTATTTCATCCAGAGTCTTCTTAAAGGTTGTCAAGGTTTTGCTTCAACTGCATGTCTCTGTAGTTTGTTCCAGAGTCCAATAACTCTTGCATAAAGAAGTGCTTCCTGGCTTCAGGGCTAATTACACTTCCCCTTAATTTCCACTGATGTCCTTGAGTATTTGATTCACCCTTAAGATAATAAAATGTTGCTGAATCTACAGTACTTTAATAATGACTTTAAGGATTTTTAAGACCTGGATTATGTATGTGCATTCTCCTCTGCTTCAGTATAAACAGGTTTAATTTTTTGAGTCTGTTAGAGTAGGACATGTCCTTATGTCCTGTGCTGCACTTGTTGTTCTTCTCTGCACTGCTTCAAGAGCTAAGAAGTAATGGTGGGGTTGTCTGGGATTTGAACCCAGGACCTGTCACCTGCTAAGCAAGAATCATACTGCTAGACCAAGAAGAAAGCATAAAAGTTTCTTAGTTGCCTCATCTCATTCTATTTCTCTTCTTTATTATCTAGAAGACAGGAAAGGAACTTGGAATAGTCAGAATTTCTATTTCTGAAACATCACTTATGGACTGTCAGATGTGAATTGTAAATGAAGAAATTAAAATGGGCTTGTCTTAGATTTGAACCTAGGACCTCATGCACCTAAAGCAAGAATCATACTCCCAGAACACAAAGCCAGCTTTATAAAATTGATTTATTTGCTTTGTTTATATACCTACTTTGAATTCTGTTATTTCAGTATCATATTTTTATTTTGTAAGAGGGCTCATAATGAGCATGTTAATGTCATGTTTGGTGTCTAGATATTAGTATTTGAGGTCTGAGAATTAAAATATAATATTTTGTTGTCCATTTTGTAAGGTTTATTAATAATTTCTAAATGTCATTTTGTTTTTTGCGGGCACTGGCATTTTTGTGATCCCAGCACCTCCTGGTTGCCAATGAGGTTGCTTATGAGGTCACAACATCTGATACTGTTGAGGAGGGTTTAAAAGTCGGCTCAAGAACCCATGTGTTACCTGAGTTTTGCAGATTTTTAAAGAAGAGAGATTGCATGACTTTTATTTCTGTTGTGCTTCTGATCCTTGATTCTTCCTTCTGAGTTTGTGAATTGCTTGCTTATTTTCAACCCAATTTTTCTTTTACATTTTTTTCCTGATCCCCTTAAATTCTTGTTTGTCCAGTTCTTCACAAGCAAGAGAGTTAAAAAGGTTTGTGTTATACGATTCGGGTGATGTGGGCTGCCCTTCAGCTTCTATAGTTTAGCACTGCTGTGTGTTAGAGAGTTTAACAGCACATGCTGCATGTTGATTTGTCTCTCTGATATTATTAAATCCGAGACAACTCAGAAGCATTGTTTGCTTTTAATTAATGTAGGCTGTAGTTTGAAGTAATGCTTGCTTCCTATGGCACAGACCATCCCTAGTCCTTAAATACTGACCAGGTTAGTGGGTTAACCTCTGAACCTGAGGAAAGCCAGGGCACATTTACTTGGCTTTGTCAATTTTCTGACATGGCCACCTTCCATGGCTTAGGATCTGACTTTGAAACATTTTTCACTGACTAATCGGAATTTTAGACTGGCTTCTTCACATACTGAATCTGCTTCTTTCACTGATTTTATTCTAGAAGTTATTTGTTGTAAACGTACAGTATATTGTCTTTGTATTCATGTATCAGTGTATAGGCCAGTTTTATTCACACATTTAAAAAAAAAAGTGAGTAATTAGGAAAAGGCATACCTCCGGATGGACATTTGGGATTCTAGGAAGGGCTTCTAAAAAAGATAATGGCTTAAATATTCAGCACTCTGGTTGTTATTAGGTGTCCCTTTAATCTTTTCAAATCAGTTACTGTACTTGCCGTTCACAAAGAAAAGAGCTGACAGCCTGGCTCCAGTACATGCAGGGTGCAGATCTCTTCTGTACAAAATTCTCATGGTCAGCTCACACTTATGAATAATTGATAATGCGCCTTAGGACTTGCGTGGTTGCCCTGGTATTTGCCTTCATGCCCTTGTGACTTTTAAGACCCTTTGGATAACAGCATCTGTTAAAGAGATAAATGTAATTGCCTTTTGAAAGAAGGTGTAGAGCACTATGTACAATAAAGACCAGAGCTGCTCCTTAGCATTAGTGATATTTGTGGCTGTGTAGGACACATATCTTTTGCAGGGGTTCACAAATCCTTTCTTCTCTACTGTTTAAAGGTTTTATTCTTCTGAGGTGTTTGAGCTTGTGTGTTGGGGGATTAGGCAGTAAGGTAAGGTGGTAAAACAAAATAACCATTTATAAAGGAGAGTGTGACCCCCTGAGAAATGGTCTCCATTAATTTAGCACACCATTTATTTCTGTCTTTTTTGTGCAATATCAAGTTCATCAAGTTCAAACAAACAGGTTTGATGGATTGAATGGTCTCCTCTCATTTGGCAAATTTCTTATGTTCTTAAATTCATTTAAGTTGGGTGGGACCAGTCGCTTTAGGTGACTCCAATGATTTTCTATAGTATCCTGCAAATAACTAGGCAATTCCAGGACTCCTATGTTTTCCATTCAATCTGTTCCTTGCTTGAGGTGGCCATGTGCTTTCAAGCAATGTTGTTCTAAGGACTGCAGCTATTGATTATTTAAGTAATTGAGTATTCTACTGAGTATTCCATCGATTAGTCGAGTAATGGGATAAGAAATACTTTTGATTTATTAAAGAGAAAAAGTAAATATGCAAAAGAGAAAAAAGACAGGTCTTTAAACACTAACAGCTAATTTGTTTCCTTTTTAGGAAAATCAACATTTTTATTGCTAAAATTGCATACAATAATATTACCTGTCAAAACTAAACCCATTTAGTGCATTTAAGTGCCATATTACATTCTGGATTTTAAAGAAAACATTGGCTAAAATGCAAAAACAACTTAAAAAATAATACATTATTTTCAAAGTACTTTAGGAAGGTGCACATTCAATCTAAAACTAAGGCATACATTATTATTATTATTATTATTATTATTATTATTAATAATAATAATAATAATAATACATAAAAAAAAACATTTAAGTTGTGCAACTTAACTTTCAGAACTGCAACTTTCAGCTTAACTCCAGTTCAGGCATAAGCCTTTATTGTCTTCTTGGAAGACTTTGTGGCATTTGTAGGTGGCAAATTCTGGCACAGTTGTATCCCCTGGATGCAGTAGATATGGTGTAGGTGTGTGTGTGTGTGGGTGGGTGTGTGCGTGTTTGGGTGTGTGTGTGAGACTAATATAATAACAACATAAAGGCTTTCACAAACTAACTGCAACATTTTATTTTTTGTGGTTAAATTCTTGAACAAAACCTGCCTAACTTAGGGAAGTCATAACTAGCCATCGTATTGATTTATGTTCTTAATGTGCCATTACATTTAGCCATAATTAATGTTAATTCTTTACTAGTCTTCATTACAATTAGCAATCATATGTATTTACATTAAATGCTAATGTTAATGTTACCTTGTGTCGGTTCCACTCTGTAGACTGGATGCACAGACTGGAAGCTTTCTACTGAAGCACTGACGTTGCACTATTGTGGTAGGCTAGTTCAGTTTTACAACAGACACACCACACAGAGTTTTTGCTTTTTTATTCAGCTTGAAATGATCCCAAACTTTTGACACGTTCTGTCATTTTCTCTGGTCTCTCTTTAATTCGCCCATCGCTATTTTCTCTATCTTTCTCCTTTTTACAATTCGCACCATCAAACCAAGTCTCCTTCACATCACATATCCACAGTGTAAGTGTGTTGAGCGACAGCAATAATCACCTGTGCAAAACAAGGCAAGCTCTTTCGAGTGCACAAAGATGATGTAGCACATTATTTTAGAAGAGAGGCCACCTTAACACATCTGCAACCTATTAATCGATATATTCTTTCATCCTTTAATTTTAATTTTGCCTATGGCAAGTAAATGGGATTTTCATGGTTGGGACCCCAACACTTTCAAATGCATTGTTTGTCTTTCCATTACTACCAGTAATACTAGACTAAAGAAAGTTGGCCAATATTCTCTGCATATTCAGAGCAGAGTGTCTCTCATACCCACAAATCAACTTGTTTTATGACATAATTCATCGTAAAAATAAAATAGACCAACAGACACAACAAAGGAATAAATCACCTAGAACGTATTTTTTATATTCCAAAGATTTACATTTTAAGTTAACTTCTGAATCTAGAATTTGTTGATTCGGGAATGTGCACAAACGTTGCTTTGATGTTTGGCTGCTTCAGGCTTTAAACCAACTGCTATGGGCCCAGGCTTTAACACCCCATGACCTTGAATTGGAAGGTGGGGTCAGATAATGTGTTGATTTTAGTATGCACGAGAATGTGACATTTTCAAAATTCTGGGCTTAAGGTGTTGCAAATGTTAAAATGTTAGGCAACTGTGTGCCATCATTGTTACACATAGTTTACAGTTTTGTCTGCACATTTGGTCACTATGCTGATTTAGGATTTGTACAGTATAAATGAGGAAAGTCTCACCTGTCCATCAAGCTTAAGTTGCAGTCTTCAGAGGATTTTAAAGTGAAGACAGTGATGTGGGCAAGGTTCTGCTTTTCACAGAGTGAAGCTTCAAAACAAAGTTATTTCTTAGTTATTGAAGATGAGATGCTGCCATCTTGTAACAACGTGAGTTAATATTAATTGTGTATTATGTTCTATTCAAGCATTTTGTGGTATAATTTTTTTGTATTCTGTACTGAAGGTATAAGGAAAATACAGACACAAAACTGCAATTCATCCTTTTTAAATTCAGATCTAGAAATGACTAAATTCAGTCTTTCTTCTGGGCATTTAGAGTCAGCTGCTAATCTTGATGGTTGTCCTCCACAAGATTATGGGTTTATGCTGTAACTGTGACACAATATGTCACCCTGACTGAGTGAAACTATTTGTCAGTGCTCACAATGTAAAAATGTAGAAACAATAACTTAACATAACATTCTGAAACTTTCTTAATCAAATTCTTGAGTTCCATCCTAACAACATCAGGCTGAAACCATGTCTGGACAAGTCACCTGTCCATCACAGGACATATTCAAACACATCCCCACAAACAGTAAAAAAAAACACATCTTCAAGATGTGGAAGGAAACCTGAATTGCATGTAGAAAACCCATATACACAGCCTATAAAAAGTATTCTCCCTCCTGGAAGTTTTCACATTTTATTTTTATATGACAATGAGTCACAATGGATTTATTTTGGAATTTTGACTCTCATCAATAGAAAAAGACTTCTTAACGCAAAGTGAAAACAGATATCTGCAAGATGGTCTAAATTAAGCAGAAGTATAAAACTGATCAATAAATATCATCCCCATTTTGATATGACACACAAAAATCATCATATACAAGCTGTCACATGCATGTGAATAGGGAACAGTTTAAGGGCTTGGATAATTGTACTATTCCTCCAGAAAGCCAGAGGGCCTTTTCTCTTCCTTGCTCTGCAGACTGGAAGACTGACAATCCATGACACCTCTGACATCAGTTCCAGTTTCTGTCCGTCTGGACCCCCCTCTTCCTGCCCAGGACCTTTATCTCAGCCATGCCATGTTGAATCAGTCTTATGGAGACTCACATTGTTTCAACGTCAGTTTCTTTCCTAGCATGCCATAACATGCTGTCACATTTGCTTGGCCAGGACACCTCTTCACTGAGAGGACCTATGGAGCAAGTGAGGGCAGCACAGTACCTCCCCCGGGATGCTAGATGGCAGCCCCAATGGGTTTCAGTGGTGCCAGGATCCGGGGTTGCTGTCAGGGGGTTCTGCAGCTGTTCCTGAGCCTAAGTGGGCGGTTCTTCCAACACACAGTGCTCCAGGTGTTCATTACCCCAGTTCCAGCTGCACTTCCGGGTGACTTATATAAGGGGCCAGCAGAGACTACTCGGTGAGCCAGAGTCGGGTGGAAGGTCAAGTGGAGGAGAAAAATGAGAAGTAGAGGAGTTATTTGTATTGTGTGCTATTGTGCTTGTGGGATTGTGTTATGCCCATGGGAAACGGGGAAGGTGTTTTCCATGTGGTGAAGAAAAATAAAACATTTGTGTTTTTATAAGTGTGTCTTCTGCGTCTGTCTGTGTCGGGTTAAACGCTGGTATAGCGCAATCTATTGTTACAATGCATTTTATTCTGAATATATGGGTTTGGCCCTCGTGGGTCCCTAAAGATTTATAATGTCTTGTGAAATAAAGCCAGAGATACCACAAAAAGGTTTGGGGCAGCCGCCCCATATATTTGAACATGCATTGTTTGAAAAGCAATAATGGTCGGTCTTTACAGACTTGAGTCCAAATCAGAACTGACTGTAAACACAAAATGGAAGTGATGTCAGCAGGTCCGGAACTGGAAGTTATGTCATTGGGACTGGAGCCGGAAGTTATATCATTGAGTCCAAGTGGAATTTCCCATATATAAGGGTTTGCGCACTTTGACATCTCCCAGTCCGGCATGGAATTACCATCTTTCATGCCCTTTTTCATCCCATGCGTACGTGTGTGACAGTCTCTTTGTCTCTTTATTACAAAGTCATATAATTAGTTCAATGGAGACCACCTGTCTGTAGTCAAAGGGTTTCAATTGATTCTGTATAAATGCACCTGTATATGGAAGGTCCAACTTCTGGCAAGTAAGAATCATTGCCTAACCTACATAATGAAGACAAAATAACAATCCAAGCAACTATGTGAAAAGGTGTTTGAAAAGCACAAATCAGGGGATGGAGACAAAATATCCAAGTCACTGAATATCCCTTGCAGTCCAATGGAAAGAGTGTGGCATTAGCTATACATCTCCAAAGAGCAGGCCATCTACAAAAACTGAGTGATCATGCAAGAAGAAGACATAAGCTATACAAGCTATAGAGACTGAGACTGAAGAGGCTGTGTATACAACATCTGTCACAACTTTATGCAAAAAAGTCAAATAGAGGAAAAAAGCACATTTCATTTTGTCTACAGTTTGACAGAAAACACATGGAAGACTCTAGAGTCAGCTAGAAAAAAGTTCTCTGGCCTGACATCAAAGTTGAGCTTTTCGACCATCACACTAAACACTGCACAATATTAAAAACACAGCATCCCAAAAGTGAAGCATGGTGGTAAAAACAGCGTGCTCTACTGATACTTCGTTGTAGAAACCCCTGTAAGGCAGGTAAGGTTAGATGGCAAAATGAATGCAGAAAAATATGGGAAATCCTAGAGGATCTGCAAGATAACTGTGCCTTAGGAAAAGATTTGTTTGTTGAGATGACCAAGCATGAAGACAAAACTACACCAGAAAGACTTCAAAACAACAATGTGAATGTCATGGAGTGGATGAGTCAGAGTTCAGATCTCAATCCAATTGAGAATTTTTGGCTGGTCTTTAAAAACGCAGTTCACTCATGCTTTCCATGTAACTTGACAGAGCTTGATATGTTTTGCCAAAATACATGGGGACAATGTGCAGTGTTTAGATGTGCAAAGTTGACAGAGAAAGACCTATGCAGACAGACTTAAGGCCGCAATTGCTGCCAAAGGTGCATCTACTAAATACTAAGTTGAACATGAGTTATTTTGTGGGAGCTAGCCTCCATTTTGTGGTCTGTTTGCAGCAGCTACCTCAATGCTATGTGAGGACAGCTGGAAGTGTGTAATGCATGGTGTTATCCTTTCAATGGTATAAAGGCCATCATCAAAGATTGTGGATATTCAAAAACACTTCTGTGTGTGCTTTTATGCTCTAGTGTTCAAGCTTTTGCTCTTTTGCTTTTGACCTTCCAACAGCAATTTATTTTAGTGTGTTGGTTTTGGTGAATTAATTTCTTGATCTTCCAGAATAGACCATTTATAACTAGGCTTTTTCACGTGGTTTCTTATTCTTTAAGAATTTTCTTCTTTTTAAAGAAGTGTTAAGATATAGACAATCCTCCAATTGTCCCAATTGCTAAACAGTTTAAATTCATAAGCATTCACAAATGTGCATCCTGAGACAAAAGTATCACTCTGAGTTACTAAACTGCCATAATAGTAATGACATTCCTATCCTCTTACACTTTCACAGTGCACTTACTGTATAAAAAATAATGCTTCCTCATTTTATAACGCCACTTTTTCTTCAATATGTCTCTAATTGTTGTGATAACAAAAGCTAATATCACAGTACATTTGGAATGGTAAAAGGCCTAACCTGAAGCATAAAGTCTGTTTTGCTTTTGTGAAATGAACAAGAAAGATCTATCCTTCTCCAAACTAAAATTATATTGGTAGTCTTATATTATCCCCCCACTGTGCAACATTCTAAACTCACCATTTTCATGTATGGGACTTGTAGCTGTTCTCCACAAGTTGATGTGGTGGCTGATTTTGAAGCACTTCAAAGATTCTTTAAAATGGTGTAAACTGTCTTCTATTTCAAAAATCTTGCATTGGTGATTGTTAGACTCACTTGTAGTTTTCCTTTTTGGCTAAATCAAGGCATATACCACAGATTACTCTGTCTAAAACACTGGATTGTTTTTTCTAAAGGACCAGGAGAAAAGATCCTTCTATCCAAGGATGGAAAATCAGGAGAAAAAATAAAAATAAACACTGCAGAAACTATTTTAGATATTTTAACAAGATTTACTTAATCTTGGATAATACGTAAACAATGCACCGATATTTACATGGCTGTCTTAATTACATCACACGTTGCGCAACCCTGAAGAATTTGGGAACTCGTTGTCAAGGCAATCATCAACACCATTGTCAGAATAAGATGACATCCACAAGAAGAATGAAATGGTGTCACAGTACAATGGTTTAAAATAAATAACTTTCTTGGAAAGATATGGATCACAAAGTAAAAGTCAAAAATGAATCCCTTGAGATACGGAAATTGACAGAAACAGTTCAAGAGGGCATTAAGCAATTAAATAAAGAAACCAATCAAAATGCAGATATTGGATGATATCTTTACTGAGTTTGATCAGTATTGAAAAATTCCAAATCTCTTTACTCAACACTTTCTAAGTCCCTTTATCTCTCTTGTGTTAATACTTGGACTAATGATCTGTCTAGTGGACTGTCACTGTTGTTAAGAATATTGAAGTATGTTCTACAATGGCAAATTAGTTTTAGTTCAGCGGCACATTGTTTACATATTATATCTGATCACATCAAAAGTGCACTGCATGGGGCATTCTCCTACCACAGGTTTCTTCATAACTGTTGTAGTGTGAAATTTTACATACAAGTTGATAAATATTTTGAATGTCTTTATTTGTAGCTTAGGCAAAGCAATGTAATATTAGTGTTACATTAGTGAGAAGCATTCATGTTTACCGCCCTTTTAGGAATGAGTCTCTTTTAATTTTACGACAGGGTTGGGGGAAGTACCTAAAACAAGTTTGGTGAATGTTTTTCTGCTGTTTCTCAGTCAACCCCCACAGGAATGCCAGGCTGCCTAACTGCCAAGCTTTACATTGGAGGGTAGGTGTGAAGGTATTCTATTCCCCCATTGGTCTGAAGTATAGCTGTTTGGAAGCCTTTAAGTACCATGATGTCCTATTGGCTCTAGGGGTTGGACAGAAAACCTATAAATGTGCTTGCTTTACCCAGCTATTTCTCTCTTACCAAACTGATGAAAGACCATCTCACACCATGAACTGAAAAGGACAACACAATGAAGGGCGCACCTTGGCAGCCATATTGAGACAGGCATGCAACCTGTTCTGAAGAAAACTGACCACAAATGACGCCTTACCTAGAGACATTTCAAGTAACTAACAAGTTTGTGTGCCGCCTGAAACTACACATCAACATTTATCAGGTTGTATGGTTGCCAATATTCAAATGTACTTTGCATATTGTTATTATTTATGAATATGATCAATAATACATTATTTAAATTGTAACTTAACTCCTGTGTGCCTTTTACTACACCTAATTGCCCGGGGTTATAGATGTAGATGGGAAGGTAAGGAGAAGTTATATGGTACAATACCTTACAAACAGTGGTAAGTCTATGAGATTTGAGGCATTCTGACAAAGGCTACATATTAATAATACAAAAGAGGTAAGTAGAGTAATATATTACTCTACCAAGACAAAATAATAACCCTGGAACTCTCCTTCCTATGTTCTGGTTCTGACCTCCTGTCTTTCTGTTTGTCTATTTGTTTCCTACTAAGCTCACTATTGGAGGTTCAGCTGTCCCCTTCCATTCAATTGTATATACTGTTGGACATTTCCTGTCTTAAATTCACCTTCTAACAAGTGAAGCCTTCTTATCTGAAATTATTGTGACTCTGTCTTGATTTAATGGTGGACAACCTTGACATGAGTAAACCAGGTTGTTAATATTCCACAGCGTAATCCATTTTGAACTCTCTGTGTCACAGATGAATAAAGCATCACATACATTTTTGTACACCTGGCAATACGCTATAAATACCCTTAAGATCCTTATCTCTCAGCAGTCATGGTCGACGAGGAGCTTGGGGAGAATTTCTGTCTTAGTCTTTGCCAGTCCTTGCAGATTAATTTTAATGATGTCACTTTTTTTTATCCAAACTGACCTCTGGCACACCCCTTAGCTGGACAGGGCACCTTCTCTGTTCTCTATTTTCCCAGTTTTTGAAAGTAAGGATACATTTTTACAACAGTTTTATGGTGATGGGCCATTGTTTGAAGTTGTTTGTTTAATACTTTTTATTGAAATTATTGTGATATTGTATGTTATCTTCTGTAAAGAAAAAAAATAAATATTGAGTTGCTGGTCCAATTATTTTGGATTTTGTTACAACTTGTCTGACAAAATGAAATGTACCTGTGAAAATTATCCATAGTGCCTTATAAGACAACATGTCAAATGTCTTGTACAATTGTAATAAAGTAGACTGTGCACCTTCCTCACATTGGCTGTTCTGGGTACTTAATTAAAAAATAAGCAAGATTTATTTGACAGGAGTGACCTTTCCTAAAAACATAGTGATAGCTCCCCAGATTACTGTTATCTGATCAGAGCCAGTCTACATTATTCTGACCTTTCTTTGACTCACCCTGATGTGAACAAATGATTGGTCTCCAAGCATTTAGAGTTACAGTCCAACTAATAAAATATTGATAGTTTACCCCGGAAAGGTTCAAAGTAAATCCAAACTTGTCCATAATATATATGATGTGTGTCTGCATGGGACAACGTAGATGTGAAGGGTCAGCTGCTGGGACAGTAAATGGTTTGGTTTTTGTTCTGTTGGCTGATAGATTTTGAATGAGTTTTGGATCTTCAGTTGCCACACGAGAAAAAGGGACACAGTGAGCTGTACATTCTGGTATGTCTCCTTCAGTCCCACTGTTACAAATTTTCATTGACAAGCTGTAGCTTTGTAATAGTGTTACCTAACAGTTATCTGAATAACTTTCATTTACCAAGTAATTTTATATTGTTATTTTGGTTCTTACATTATGTCAGATGGGGTCAGAATAAACTGAGCTTGAGAATGGTACACTATGCTATACTATTTTTAAATTTAATTTAGTTCTTTGAAATAATATTTTTTAAAAGATTTTGATTGTGTCATCTCCAACTTGCTTTTTGTCAGTATGATATCATAGTAGAGTAATAAAAACAAAGAGAAACTAAATCGGTCATTGGGTTAAAGATGACAATTCATTATAAGCCAAAAACTGCCAGCTTGCAGAGACATGACCCTTTGCTTACCAATGGCCAAGAAGCCTGAGCAGGCCTTTCTTCAGTCTGCAGAAGGAGCTCACAAAAGATTTTGATGGACTGCAAGATGACTGTTGATCATGTTCACAGCTGTTATTGTTTTCACTTTTTTGTTGTTGTAATGTTCACACATTTACTATTATTTGTATATATGTAAAATAAATGTGTAATATATTTTTGAACATATTTGTAAACAGTAAAATATTTTGGTTACTCCATATTCCAAAAAATGTCATCCTCACACAGGTTGCGCTTCACCATCACCTTCTGGTATTGGATGTCTCTACTGTTGCTCAGCCTTTCTTTAAGTAACTTTCACTGTGGTATGCCCACCACTTGCCCAGCATTCCCTATAAACCAGTGGAACAGACAGGATGCTTCTAGAGTAAGTAAGTACTATCCCCTTGCAATGACACTCCAGGTAGGCTCCATGTAACTAATATGTGACAATATTGCCAAATTTACCTCTGGGGAAAAATAAAGTTCTATCTATCTATCTATCTATCTATCTATCTATCTATCTATCTATCTATCTATCTATCTATCTATCTATCTATCTCCCTGCCTGCCTGCCTCTGTACTTTACAATGTTATGCAGTTAAAAATGCTAGGATTTTGTTGGCATAATAGAATTCATAAACAGCAGATTTACATCGGGTGATGTAAAAATGGCAGTGATTGATAACCTATTCTGTTGGCTGCGGAGGGTCTGTGACTAACTGTAGTTCTAATTTCATAAAAATAACATTTTTTAAAGATGTAACTGATGTAGAGTTAAAATCTGAGTTGAGGTCTCATGTTAAAATCGGTGCTTGCTTTGGCCCAAAATGGAGAGCAGGTCTGGGGTTTTGCCAAGAAATAAAGGTGTCAGAGAAATATTGAATCATTATAATGTGCCAACATTGCAGCCATGAGGTAGGTTTAAGTGTCAGATAAATGTAGAGTACATATTTGTTCACTCTTTTCCTACAGAGCAACTCTTACATAATTCTTTCCTCTTACATTCATTTCTAAATTAGGGACTTTTTAAAATATGTTTACAATTAACTTATCTTATACAGCATGAGACATGAGCTGGTATAGCAGCATCTTATGCACATATACCTTTCTGACATTTGACTTACTTGTATTGAGGTCTGTTTTCCCAAAAAAGAAGAAAAAATACAAAATATAAAATATAGCTTGCTCTGTCTCAGAGTAAATTTGAAATAGTAAACTAATCCATAAATGAAGTTGTACAGAATGTTTCCTTGTTGTATGTTAGATTAGTTTACAAATTCACCAATACTTTTTGTTGGACGATGTTCAAATTGCAGAAATGTCTGCAGTGTGCTCTATTTGTAGATATCTTAACGAAAATGTAAATTTTTTGCGATTTATATATTATAGTTCTGCATTTACCACAAAACTCCCCTGTAAGTTCATCACCTCACTGACTTATGTCTGAGCACTTCATTTTGCAAATGGATTTTTAACTTCCTGACAGGCAGATCCCAGGTGGTTTAAGTGGTGCCAACATGTTATCATTCCTCTCTCTCAACACAGAGGCTCCACAGGGCTGTGTACTGAGTCAACTGCTGCGCTCCCTCTACACATATTACTGTATGTGACTCTAACATCACTGTCAAGATTTGCTGATGACACAGGTGTGGTAGGCCTGATCTCTACCAACAATGACCAGGCTTGCCTGAAGCGCAGAGATCGGAAGTTCAGAGGTTGGTGTCAGGACAACAGTCTACTTGTTAATGTCGGAAAAACAAACAAGTTGATTCTGGACTTTGGGAAAAACAAAAGAGGGACTACCACCTCTTCAGTATTAACATCACTCAGGTAGAGAGGGTGGATGGTTTCAGATACCTTGATATCCACATCACAGGATCTAACCTGGTCCAAACACACAGACATCTTGATAAAGGAGGCACAACAACATCTTTACGACCTCAGACATTTCAGGGATTTCAGGCTGCCCTCTCAATTACTAAAGAACTTCTATAAATTCACCATTAAAAGTATCCTGACAAGAACATTAATTCCTGACTTGGGAACAGAATGCAGCAGGACCAAGCAGCTCTGCAGAGAGTGTTACAGTAAGTTCAATGCATCACTTGGGAGTGCGTTCTCAAACTTCCAGGACATCTACACCAAGCAATGTCAGGCCAGCGCAAAGAGAAAATTATCAGTGACACCAGCCATCATCTCTTTTCTGTTCTGTGGTTAGGTAAATGCTTTCACTGCCTAAAGTCCAGGTCAAGGAGACTGTGGAGGAGCTTTTTCTCACAGTCCATCTGTATCTTGAATAAGGAAAGTGTCTAAAAATACTGTTCATGATGCCCTATTCTTAACTCTCTTACATGAAGTTATTTAAGTTATTATTAATTATTTATAACATTAATAATTCTATTAAACTTGTTCTTTTCTCCACAGGGGATCATCTTCTTCCATATCTTCCAGTCCTCTGCATCTTGTTCTGTTACAACCACCACCTTCATGTCCTCTCTCACCACGTCCATAAATCTCCTCTTTGGGCTTCTTCTTTTCCACTTGCATGGCAGCTGTATCCTTGGCATCCCTCTCCCAATATATCTAGCATCTCTCTTCTGCACATCTCCAAACCAACACAATTTTGCCAATCTGAACCTGAACTGACTCTCTAATGTACTCATTTCTAGTCCTGTCCATCCTCATTACACCCAGTGCAAATCTTAACATGTTTAACTTTGCCACCTCCAGCTCTGTCTCCTGTCTTGTTGTTAGTGCCTCCATCTCCAGCCCATATAACATAGCTGGTCTCACTACTGTCTTGTAGACCTTTCCTTTCACTCTTGCTGGTACCCATCTTCACAAATCACTACTGACACTCTTCTCTACCCATACCACCCTGCCTGTACTCTGTTCTTCACATCTCTTCCATACTCTCTGTTACTCTGTACTGTTGGTCTCAAGTATTTAAGCTCATCCACCTTCACCAACTCTACCCCTTGCATCCTCTCCATTTATCTGACCCTCGTCTCATTCACACACATATATTCTGTCTTGGTCAGGCCAACCTTAAATTCTTTCCTCTGTAGAGCCTATCTCCACCTCTCCAGGGCCTCCTTACTCGTTTTAGAGATCACAATGTCATCCACAAACATCATAGTTCAAGGAGACTCTAGTTTAATCTCCTCAATGCCCATTACCATTGCAAATTAGAAAGGGCTCAGAACCGATCCTTGGTGTAATCCTACCTCCACCTTAAATGAATCTGTCACTCCTACCACAGACCTCACCACGGTCACTTTTCTTTTGTACATATCCTGTACCACACTTACATAATTCTCTGCTACTCCTGACTTCCTCATACGATACCACAACTCATCTCTAAGCAACCTGCCATATAGTTTCTCTAGGTCCACAAAGACACAATACACCTCCTGTTGCCTTTCTTTATACTTCTCCATCAACACCCTCAAGGCAAACATTGCATCTGTAGTGATCTTTCCC
The DNA here is from genome assembly GCA_026402145.1 of Polypterus bichir lapradei. Classification (NCBI taxonomy): domain Eukaryota; kingdom Metazoa; phylum Chordata; class Cladistia; order Polypteriformes; family Polypteridae; genus Polypterus; species Polypterus bichir. Next base: position 47,123,295 of record JANRMT010062861.1, on the reverse strand, counting down.
AGGCATGAAACCATACTACTGCCCACTAATCATTAGCTCCCTTCATAACTTAGCTTCCACTACTCTTTCCCATAACTTCATGCTGTGGCTGATCAATTGTATCCTTCTGTGGTTACTACAATTCTGCACATCACGATTATTCTTAAAAAATAGTACCCGTACACTTCTTTTCCACTCCTCAGGCATCCTCTCACTTTCCAAGATTACATTAATCAAACTGGTAAAAACTCTGTTGCCATCTCTCTTAAACACCTCCATGTTTCCATGTTTCTTCTGGACCAACAACCTTCCTATTCTTCATCCTTTTCATAGCTCTCCTTAATTCCTCCTTGCTAATCCATTGCACTATCTCCACATCACCTAACCTTCTCTTTTCTCCCTCCCTCTTTCATTCTCTTCATTCATCAGCCTCTCAAAGTACTCTTTCCATCTACTCAGCACACTCTCCTCGCTTGTGAGTATGTTTCCATCATTATCCTTTATCATCCTAATCTGCTGCTCACCTTTCCCAGTTCGGTTCCTCTGTCTAGCCAAATGGTACAGGTCTTTGTCTCCCCTCTTAGTGTCCAAACTTTCATTCAACTCCTCATATGCCTTATCTTTAGACTTTTCCACCTCTCTCATCGCCTTCTCCTCTTCTTGATTTCCAACATCATCATACAGACAACCATCCTGTGCTGCCTTTCCCCTACCAATACTTTGCAGTCTTCAATATCCTTCAGACTGACCCTTCTGTATATGATATCATCCACCTGAGTGCATCTTCCTCCACTCTTCTACTTCACCTTGTGTTCCTCCCTCTTCTTTAAATATGTGTTCATCACAGCATTGCCCATCCTGTTCGCTAAATCCACAACCATCTGAGCTCCTTCATTTCTTTCCATGACACCATACCTACCCATCACCTCCTCATCCCTTCACCAACATGTCCATTGAAATCGTCTCCAATCAACACTCTCTCTCACCCTTGGGTACACTCTCCACCACTTCATCCATCTCACTCCAGAAATCTTCTTTCTCATACATCGTACACCCAATTTGTGGGGCATATGCACAAACAACTTTCATCATCACACCTTTCCAGCTTCATAATTATCTCTCTGTCCAACACTCTTTTCACTTCCAAATTACTTTTGACATACTGTTTCTTCAGGATAACCAACTAGTCTGCAACTGGCTAGATTATAATAAAACAGGTTTGATTTTATGTTTTTTCAGAGGGCTGGGCTCTTTTAGTGAGAATGTTGAGAACCAAAAAACATTCAGCTGAAAGTAAAATGCATAGAAATAGTGATGACAAATAAGAAATATGTGTGTTTTGAACCTCACAAACAGAAGAGAAGCTTGCCTGTCTGATTCTCGTGTTTTATGTATTACAACATAATGGAAAAAATTAATAGTCAGAAATTGCTGCTGAACTCACTGCAGCTCTGAACCCTTTATATATCACTGGCAAAGGGTCTGAAGACAAACGCTCAGCTGGTAAAAGTGACATGGGCTGCAATATTCTGTCACGTAATTTTACATGGTGCTGTGATGAGATCAGTAACTGTGATTGGCAAATTAGACATACTAAACAATGAGAAGTTGCATTATACTGTATTTATAATTTGTATGTGACAAATAAAACTTGATCTGATTTGGCAAATTTACTTGAAGAATAAGTGTGTCAAATTTCAACAAAACTGGTCCACTTGAAGCTAAGCTGTTTCATTCAGCCAGACAGACAAACAGACATACTGATATAGCAATTACAGAAGGTGATTTTCCAAATACCTAAAAATTTGAATTACGAACCTTAAGGAATGCATACACATCCAGTGATTTATTTATATACTATATTTAAAAATTGTGAGTTTTATTTTAGAATTATCCAAAGGTTTGGATACTATTCATCTTTATTGCCATTGCTTTAGTTAATGTTTGCTGCACTGTGATATTCTACCATACACTTCATATTTGAAGTTTCTGCAAAAGTGAGACTAGCAACAAATACTTTTTATTGCAGGAATAGAAATAATAAATTGAATTGAATTAGAAAAGGGAAAGTCAACTGGCATTAGATCAGATCAAATATATTTGCACTTCAGCATCATTTAGAGTCATTCTGAAGGTTAGAAGGTTTGCTGTTCTAATGAGAAAGGAAAGCTTTACACAGAAGATCCTGGTAATGGAAATGTCAAAGATGGAGTGTAGATAAAAGACAAAGAGATGCCATCAAGAGGGAAGCTAAAATATTACACCAACAAGGATGACTGACACACAAACTACAGTCCAACTGGTCACCAGCAAGCAAATGAATAATTCAAGGGAAATGGAGATCCATGAAGTATTGAATGTGCTATTCTGTATGGTGTAGTGATCCAGTAGCAGAGTTTGTTATCCATACTGTATTCAATTTGTTATCCATTACCTATGTGTATTTCTCACAAATTGCTTGAAGGTTTCACACAAAAAGTTGACTGTAAGATGTTTCAAGGCAAAAGGAAAAGTAGAAATAAATCCCATTACCGTTTAGAAAATCCCCCTGAAGATTTTTACTTACACTTTTAGTCAGTAATTGGTTCTGTACCTGAGCCTTGGTTTGTGAAAAAAGTGACCATTTGGTATTTTTAGACCTGCTAACTAGCAAGTCAAAAGGTTGTGCAATTTTTCATTTTCTCTTCACCACCCAAGATCCCAGGAGAGTTAATTTGTGTGGAGTTTTGATATCTAATTATAGATGCTTAAAAATTAAAAAGCAACACAGATAAATACAGAGAAAGGTGTCTTAATTATTAGATACCTTTTTAAAAACATAATTACTGATAATGTAGCTTACACCTTAAGCATGAACATTGCTTTCTTTTACTAGTAATTAAGAAGTATGCTCAACTTGGATTGGAAACTAATTAAGTGAGATTAAATTTCAGCTTCTCGAAGAGACAAGTTAATATAGCAGGTGGTCATAGGCTTCCAAATGTTATTTATAATAAAGATGGGAACCTCTGGCTTTCCATTAATTTAATTGGAAATACGTCTAAGAAAACACAGGAGTAAAGAAAAAAATAGTCAACATTTAATTCAAAGTTGTCTTTGGAAAAGAATCTGCATCTTTGGTGTAATTAAGTTCATTTCATTCTAAATTGTCTGTGTGTATGTGTGCAGATACAACTAATGTCCTACCCAAGCAGCGATCCTCCTCTGTGCCTCTTGCTGTTTTTGCTGGCTTAAGGTTCCTTTCTTAACTTCTGACAAATACGCATGGGAAAAAATGTGTAGGTATAAATAATTTAATATATGTGAGTGAGTGTATTGTCAAAGGAGAGTCTTCCTGGGGTCACGGCAGCCAAGACAAAGAATACAGGGAAATGTTTAAATGATCAAAAGTACAGCCGTAACTAAACCCAGAATAAAATTCAAGGCAGAACATAAGAAAAAACAAAATCCAGCAGCAGTAGCTTCTGGGCCCTCACAATCAGGTAAATGATTTCCGAATTACCCTTCCTCTAAACACCTCCAAAATAGTTTTGTATCACCTTTTCTTTATATGTCTTTTGAAGTCTGGGGTTGTTCCTGACACGCCTTGTAGCCACCAGAACATACCATTGTTTAAAAGCAATCACTGCCTATAGCCATGTTTTATTTTCAGATAGATTTTCACACTAGGGCTCTAGTGATGGTAATTACCAGCCAAACCAGGGGCTGGTGCTGTGAACTAATGGCTTCTTTCTTCCTAACTCTGTACAACAGAAGACTGACAGCCGCTCCATTGCTGACATCACTTTCGTTTTCACCCTCCTGGGCCCCTGCCCTTACCTGCCAAGTCACTACATAATGCGGAATTGGCCATCATGCTGAAGTTCTATTCTGAGCTCCCATTTGAAAAGATTCAATCTGCAACTTTGTTGCTTTTCAACTTTTTCAATTATATGGAAGCACCAAGGTATCATATATATACTGCTCAAAAAATTAAAGGAACACTTTTTAATCAGAGTATAGCATCAAGTCAATGAAACTTCTGAAATATTGATCTGGTCAATTAAGTAGCAGAGGGGTTGTTAATCAGTTTCAGCTGCTTTGGTGTTAATGAAACAGGCAACAATGAGATGACCCCCAAAACAGGAATGGTTTAACAGATAGAGGCCACTGACATTTTCCCCTCCTCATCTTCTCTGGCTGATTTTTCACTAGTTTTGCATTTGGCTATGGTCAGTGTCACTACTGGTAGCATGAGGCGATACCTGGATCCTACAAAGGTTGCACTGTTAGTCCGACTTCTCCAGGATGGCACATCAATACGTGCCATTGCCAGAAGGTTTGCTGTGACTCCCAGCACAGTCTCAAGGGCATGGAGGAGATTCCAAGAGACAGGCAGTCTGTCTAGGAGAGTTGGACAGGACTGTAAGAAGGTCCTTAACCCATCAGCAGGACCAGTATCTGCTCCTTTGGGCAGGATGAACACTTCCAGAGCCCAGTGCTCACTGCCCGGCACCATGGAGCTTGATTGGCATTTGCCATAGAACACCAGAATTGGCAGGTCCACCACTAGTGCCCTGTGCTTTTCAAAGATGAGAACAGGTTCACCCTGAGCACATGTGACAGACACCTCAGACTGTCCAGGAGCTCAGTGATGCCCTGATCCAGATCTGAGTGGAGATCTCCCAGGACACCATCCATCATCTCATTAGGAGCATGCCCCGATGTTGTCAGGCATGCATACAAGCACGTTGGGGCCATAAAAACTACTGAGTACGATTTTGAGTTGTTGCAATGAAATTTAGGAAAAATAGACTAGCCTGCCGCATTATTTTTTCACTTTGATTTTCAGGGTGTCTTTGAATTCAATTGTCGGTTGTATTCCCAGTTCAATATTTCCCTCACCTGCTGACCCAGGGCACCCCCACCTTTTCCAAAGAAATTTTTCTTTGTGGGTTTCTTAGGGTCGGTCCCCATCCTTGGAAGTCCATAATAGGTCTCCGCTGTGTTCCTTTCAGAACCTGGCCCTTGTCTGTAGGTCTTCTACCTACGTTCCCAGGTTCTCTTTAAGGAGAACTGGGTCGGAACATACTCCAGATCCCCCCGACACACACTGTCAGACCCCAGCTCGGCAACACAAGAACGGTATTCTCCTACCTAAGTCTTTGGTGGTCCATGATGATGTGTTGAGACATACTGTTGGTTTGGCTTCCTATTCCACCAGGAGGCCATCCTGCTCGACTACGCCACTGTGAAAGAACGAGTCTCAACACTCTTAAAAAGGTTTGGGGCAGCCACCCGTATATTGTTCCTAGCTGCAAAAGGATTATATTGGTACAGCAATGTTGCTTCTTTGAGTTCCACACTGAACTGCTTGAGTTAGCCAACATGGAGGCTTTTATATCTTGTAACCCGGAAGTGATGTCAGTCTAGGTGCCAAAACAGGAAGTGACGTCAGTCAAGGTGCCAGAACAGGAAGTGACGTCAGGTCAGGCAGGTTTTCCCGTATTTGATCTGCAGAAATAACAGACAAAGGTTTAGAGCACCCCGCCACCCCCTGGCCTGGCGGGTAATCACCTTCACTTGGTCCCTTCAGCTCGCTCCTAGTCGCACGTGTGTGACGATAGATAGATAGATAGATAGATAGATAGATAGATATGAAAGCCCATGCATAATATGGGTGTGCAAATAGAAAGCTAAAGGTTATAATATTGGGCGTACCAAGTTTAGAATGAGATAAAGAGCTGGTAACTTCTGACTAATAGGCAGTGGAGGGAAGACGGCTGGGCCACTTAATCTCTTGGTTATTAGCAAGATGACTCTATACTTATTCTTAGTCAAGTTTTATTCATGAACCATCTCTGTCAATCTAAAACAAATTTTTTTGATGTCAATAAAGTTTAAATATACATTGCCTATAAAAAGTATTCACTCCCATGGAAGTTTTCATATTTTATTATTATCTATATAATATACAGTGATACCTTGAGGTACGAGTTTAATTCATTCCGTGACCGAGCTCGTAAGTCAAAATGCTCGTATCTCAAATCAATTTTCCCCATTTAAAGTAATTGAAATGAGATTAATTTGTGCCAGCCCCCAAAAAACACCCCAATTTTTTGTTAAATGTTTTTAACATAAGAAAATTGTATTTATAATGAACAAATATTGTATACAAACAAAATAAAACCTAATACATAAAACAGAATCTACAAAAATAGACAGATGTTGGCAAAGCCGATTAGCGTATTGTATTGTTTTTTTCTTTCACTTCACTTTTGCTTAACTTAATTTTCTTCTTCACTAGTTTTTTTCTTTTTTGCCACGGTTTCGTCACTTTCATTTACAGGGTGTTTCAATAGAAACCTGTCCAAGGAACTTTGTTTAGTCCTCCCCTTTAGAATGTTTCTGAAATGAGTTAGGCAAGTGTCATTAAATAGCACCACTGTGTGATCAGTTGCAACTTTTTCAGGGTGTTTCTTTTCAATAAAGTCAAGTGTTAGGCAAGTGTCATTAAATAGTGCCACTGCACGATCAGTTGCAACTTTTTCAGGGTGTTTCTTTTCTTTAAAGTTCAAAACTTTTTCCCACTTTGCAAACACTTCCTTTATCTCACTTTAAGAGATAACCTCCTCTGTGATACCGATCTCCTGCAGAGCCTCCGTACGTTGCTGTGTCTGTAGTTCCGCCAACTCCTCTGTTGTCAGTTCCTAGGAATGTGCGGCGACAAGCTCTTTGATGGCTCGTATTTCGAATTTTGGTTCGTAACTCAAGGCAAAAAATCGACTTAGCAATGGCTCGTATCTCAAAAAACTCGTATGTTAGGGCACTCGTATCTTAAGGTACCACTGTATATAATCACTATGAATTTAATTTAGCTTTTTTAACATTGATAAACAGAAATTTGCTTATTAATATCAACATGAAAACATATTAAGTGGTCTAAATTAAATTAGTATGTAGTAGATGCATCTTTGGCATATATGACAGCCTTGAGTCTGTGTGTTCCGGTCTCTATCAGCTTTGCACATCTGAACATTACAATTTGTTGCCATTGGCCAGGCCAAATATAAAAATGAGTAATGTAGGCTTTTACTGTCACTGTTAAACCTCTTCTCCTAATCACCAATAGCGGTGATAACAATCTTTCCATCAGCCACTCATTGCATATGGCAAATAAAGTTATTCAGATAAACTAATGAAACGCTCCCCAGTTTTAAGATCAAGTGGTCAGAGTTTTCTTTTTTCCTCAGTGTAACATTTGGAAGTTTACCTTTCTAAATAAATAATTTAGACAATAAATAAATAAGAAATTTAGACAAGCCCTTATGTAAATATAGTGGCACATAGAGCAAATTTTGCATAATAGTGGGGTGTTTTTATATATTCTAATGTCTTCCTCTTGAACACATGAGTTTGGGAGGTAGTGTTTTTTTTTCTTATTCTTGTACTTTATTTTTTGATCCATGTCCTAACTGATGCCTAAATTCTAGTCCATGCTTCCTTCTCTGGCAGACTCCTTTCTTTTGACAGGTCACATATGACTGACTCTTCAGTTTGGCCTTTATCTCACTCTGCCAACACCAGATTGTGACTCTTTACTTGTGACCGTCTTCATTTACTCTGCTTTTAACCAAGTAAACAGACAGTATATCTCTAAAAATGATAACTGTGTGCCTAAGTTTGAATACATAAGATACAAAGCATGTAACATAAGAATACATATGTGAAGTACATCCTGAACTTGAGAAACCAACAATTAATCTGGGTAATTATACAAAATTAATTGGGGACTAATTACAACGATACAAGGGCAAGCTGAAATTAAGCATACTGCAAGTCAAGCGTTAGGGAATTTCTTTCTTAATCTGCATCACAATGGATGCTTCAGCTTTTTTCACTGTCCCTTTGATTGTAACACAGCACTTGTCTTATTTGTGTTGATATCTAAGAGATCAAAATGTGTTTCATTCCATTGCAAATCTCTTTGTTAGTGTGCGCTCCGCTGCCTTTGGAAATCTGATAATAGATGGACACATGAAGTGCAGCTCTGCTCATCATCCAGCATTATGACAGTTTTAACTTTCATAAAGCACTTTTACAAGTAATAAAAAAGAATGACAGAAGGAGTGACAAATTGAAAGTGGCGATCAATTTAATGCCTAGCAACAGAAATCAGAGAATATCAAGAACATGATGGCTCCCGGACACCGTTGTTCTAATGATTTGGGGGACATCAGAAAATGTAAGATAAAAGTGGATTCAGTCAGTAACTATAGCATATTGAAATGCATCTGTCTACAACATATCTGTTTTGGACAGCTTTTGTTCATCTGAAGTTAAATTTGAGGCATTTCAAGCTAATTACATCTGTTGTTTCTAGCCCATTCCTGCTGACGGAGCGATAGAATGCCACCAGTAAAGAAGAAAGATGCTGAGTGGAGAAGGGCAAACATTAAAAATACAAACTTTTCAAAGAGTCAGACTGTTTAAATTCAGCTGTATTTTAATAATATTACTATATGATTGTTATTGATTTTCTAAATGGCTTGTTCAGGAAGCATACTGCTTTTTAAGTGTTTTTTTTAAAATAGACATTATCTGACGTTTGTGATCTTTCATCTGGGACTTGTGCCCTTTGACTCGGCAACTTAGACATTTAAATATTGTAACTGTGCAAATTTCTTAATCTTTCTTTTATGTTTATAGTGCCTCTCACAGCAAGCTGCATCATGAGACACTTCAACAAAGCATCACAAGGTAACAAGGTAGAATGTTACAGCATTCTAATGGTCCCCTTAGTCTTATTTATGGTCACAGGGGGACAGATTGTAGAAGGTAGATATTATTGGGTACACAAGTGGAAACCAAGCCTGGACAGACACACTTATGTACCCACCTACAATCACTGACACCACACCTGTAATATACAGTATCTTTACAAGATAATAAAAGTGCACTATATTATAAGTAATGTTTATCACCTCTTACAGCTGCTGGCAGTGTGCTGTAACTCTTGTGCTAATATTCATGCTGTACTTGAACCATATTTTACTCTAACTGCAGTGGCTATGTATACCATTTGTTGAGTAGCAGCACAAAGAGTTACTGGTCTGACCTCTACTGCTGACCTACTTTGTAATCCTGAGACTGTAGCTTCACCTTTTAGTTCTATTTAAATGAGCACTATGTAATGGACAGCATGCATGGCTGGCATCACTGCCAGGATTGGCTTTAGTTTCTTAACTGGAGTCCAATACAATGGAGAGATCAGGGGAGGCTCAGTATCAACGTTGTATGCTTCCTCTGATATGCTAGATGGCAGCATCCCTGGGCTTCTGTACCTATTTGGACACCCTCAGTCATAGCTGAGAACTGACATCCAGTGGGGCAGCCCTGTTGGGCACCATGTGTGCTGCCAGGGGGTGCTGCAGGAAATTGCATTCCCTACTTTATGGGACTTAGTGCTTCCAATGAGCAATGCCTTGGCACTGGAAGTACTTTGGGGTATCCAATCAAAGGAATAAAACTGCCTCAACCAGGCAACACTCACTTGGGAGTAGTAGCAGAGAGAAGAAAGAAGAAGAGAGGATTATATTGCAGTTCTGAGATATTCTGATCAATAAAAGTTTGAATCTTTAACCTGGGAACATGCCAGTGCATTCATGTCTTATACTTGGGGCTCTGTGGTGCTCCTTGTTGATCGCAGCTGTATTGTCAATTTATGGGAAGATAACTTAAGGTAGCCTATCCTGATTATTCCTTTTCTTGTAATATTGTAAACAAACTGTCAATAGGCAACAAGTCCATCACAGGACCCACAAACACACTCAGATGATTCATGTACTCCTGTTTCTAGTCTTCACACTAGCTTCCAATTAAGTTTGTAAGTTCTTCTTAAATATAAAACTTTAAATGGCCTAGGCTCTGCTTACTTATTTGAATTACTAATACATTCATAACAGAGTGCACATTAATTTTTCAAGATGCCAATGTATTAAGAACACCAAGGGTTAAGAAAGCAACTGTGGAAGGTGGAGCTTTTAGCTAGGAGCCCTAAAGCTGTGGACTAATATGTCTCCTTGTTCAAGAAGATGCCCCATTTGTCCCAGCCTTAAATCCAGACTGAAGCCTCACCACTTTAGTACAGCATACCCTGGTTAGCTGATTAGCTGTGCATATTACTGTATATGTTTCTTTGTTCGTCATTTGCACAAAAATATAAATTGACAGTCATTATGAATTGTTATTATCTCTCTTGTATTCTCTGTCTCTTCTCAAGATCTCAGTGCCAATGGATAAAGGTTGTGATGGACGGCTGCCAGCTCATCCCGGCCGACACATCCAGGCCGCTAGATGGAGACTTCCCTGCTGCTTAGAGGTGTCATGGATTCCCGCAGGGCACCATGGGAGATGGAGTTCGGCTTCACAGCCCTGCTGGGTGACTTGGGTGCCGCCATGTGATGCTGCTGGGAGATGGGGGGAATTTTTATTTTCCCTATAGCCCGGAAATACTCCCAAGTCACGGGGACGGAAGAACAGAAGTACTTCCGGGCTGAAGAAAAATACAAGTCTTCATCTGACCCGGAAGTGCTATTAAATCACTTGGACAGAAGGACAGGAGCACTTCCGGGTCAAGGACTATTTAAAGGACTATGGGAAAACTAGCAAGTTGAGCCAGAGTTGGGTGGTAGTGTGACAGAGCTGCTGGGAGTGGATGATTGATTTATTGTATTATTATTATTATTGTTTATTGATTGGTTTATGGTGGTGATTGTGGTGCACTCTGGCACAATTGAAAAAAGAAAAGAAATTAAAAATATTTCTGGTACATTTATCTGGTGTCCTGAATGTTTGTCTGCAGGGTTTGAGTAGTGACAGCACCCTCTAGTGTCACAAGGTCCTTAGATACTAAGTTTTATGAAACTGCCCAGTACAAATGTATATACTGTAATATTGAAGAATTCCCAGGAGTGAGATGGACGACCAGTTGGCCTAAGTCACCAAAACTGAGACTGTGACTGACTGTGATTTTCTATATTATAATTGACCATGGACATCCAGAGGCTTATTTTTCTTCCAGAAATGTAGTTTTCCTCTGTTTTCATCTGGCCATAACTCAATGATAACATCAATGGACATTTACTTTTAGGATTCCTTTATGCTAATCAGTATGAAATTTCTTTGTTTCCTGAGATTCTAACCTAATTTGAATTTTCTTTGTATACATTATGCATTTTGTAAAATATGATTATTTGTATTTTACCTGTAAACAGCGTCTGAATGTTGTGGAAAATATTTAATTTGTAAGAATTCGGCCCGCCAAGCTGATATGAGATGATCGTTACCGTTAACCTGTCATAATTTGCAGCAAATGAGAAAAAGGATAGGCCAATATCACACCCTGTAGAGCCCCCCGTACACACCTTATTATAAAATGTTCAATCAAACCTGATGTCTTAGCAATTATAGTCGTAGACAAAAAAAGACTAGTGGTCAATAACCATAAATACATGAGGAATATATTACATCAAAGAAAAGACAGATGAAAAAAAAATAACAATCCCTTTCATCTACCCCCCAATCGATCCAAAATAAGACTTATATGTGACGATACAAAAAATATATCTATATACAATAGAATAAGTACAATGCAATACAATAAGAACACCCCTCCCCCAGTTCCCCTTCCAGAGCTTATAAGTAAGTCCACAGTTCCAGCCCCTGTGAGCAGCAGGTGAAACGAAGAGTACTAATAGGTGCTAACTCCTAGCAGCGAAAAATGTTCAAAAAAAAAAAAACTATGCAGCCAGTCTGCACCATGATAAAGAATAGTAAGGTCTTTGAGAAGCTCACCTGAGTCCGTGGAAAATAGCAGAACGCCCAATTCACCAGACAAAAAAAGAATTACTGACTTCCACCTAACCATCAGGACTTTAGAAGCTCTAGGACTTCGTCTCATGGCCCAAGCAGATGCTGATCTTCTTTGTTCAGTTTTCCCCGTCTTCTTCTTGGCTGTCTTCTTTCCCTTTAAATGGCACGCTTCATGCAAATTGCTCCCCGAAAATTAAAAAAAGGAACCCAAAAGTCCCACCTCTTGGGCACCGCTGTCAATCTGTCTGTAAGTACAATCCCACAAAACCCGATCGACAGCAGAAAAACATATTATTTTTATTTACAGTATGTAGCAGCGCTACAACTAAATAAGGAAGAGTCTTGAGCCATCATTATAAATGAACTACAAATATGGATGTGCTGTATTTACACCTGCAGGTGGAGTCCAACATGCTCTTGTTAATGCAGCAAGGCATACTGAAGAAATCATACAGAGTACTCCCTTTTATCAGTTAGGTTTGTTTATATAACACATTTGAATATAGTTTCATTTTCATCAATCAGCTTTAGATTAATGGTATATTCTAGAAACACACCTCTGAATGAAGTATTATGTAAAGTCTCGAGCTATAATTGAGGGAGAAAAAGTGAGGAAGGTCAAAGCGGAGGTGAATGGATTAAGTAAAAGGAGATCTGTAAGGAAAAAGGTTTGACAGAGGAGGAGGTACAAGACCGAGCTGTGTGGAGTAGGTTGATTATGCACATCAACCCCAAAAAGAAGTGTGAAAATATGAAGAGGAATAAGAAGAAGTCCCAAACTAGTTAAACATATTAAAAGTTGTAAGTATAAGAAATATCACTTCTTATAGGTAAACTGTTATCAGCGAACAAAACACAAAGTTAAATGTTATATATTTTTATTCTTTTCCCTTACATGAAACCTGTACTCAGTGAAGTCTTATACAAAAGTAAATTGAATGCAATGCTGTGTACAGTTCAGTGGGAAGATCATAAAGGCTCGGTATAGCAAAATAAAATAATAAATGCACTGGTAAGAAAATCCTTTAACTTTTATTTTCAAAAATTCAGTTTCAGACATGCTTAATCCAGTTCTTGATGATGGGTGTGAATTAACCTATTCTGAAAGCATTATGTTTATGGCAGGCACAACTGGCCCATTGCATCGCATTCTGACACTCAAACATGTGGGGTCACTAGTTCACTTTAAACCAATATTGTTTAGTAACAAAGTAGGAATACTTAATTACTGTATTTGAATAAGTCTTGAGAATATTTCTACTTGGCTTGAGTAAAAAATTTTCTGTCTACTTTTACTACATTTTGAAACACAAATATCTATTTTGTAAAAGATAGCCCGGCCATAGACAGACACAACACCAGATGTCTACAACACACACGGTTTATTTTGTGACACAACAACACAAAACCAAGGACAGTGCACAAATCACCAACCTAAACTCAGCCCTTTTCCTCTCTTCAGCCACCTCCACTCCTCTCTCACAAGCTTCTTCTTCTCCCTCCCAACTCCAGCTCCTCGAAGGGAGTGAGGCAGCCCCTTTTATCACACCCTGGATGTGCTCCAGGTGCTCAGTGATGGTCTTCCGGCAGCACTTCCTAGTGTGGCGGTGTGGCGGAAGTGCTGCCCTATAGTCCAGGCGCCCCCTGGTGGTGGTCACGGGTCCCCACAGGGTTGAGCTTCCCAGCTCCATTTCTGTGGCCCTGATGAAATCCAGGGGGGCTGCCTTCTTGCGCCCAGGGAAAGATAGTGCCCCTTTCCCGGTCCGTCCTTCCAGGCGTCCCAATGGGGCAGGATCCCTGGTCGTCTGCCACAACTTCTACATTAAGATACTTTGCTAAATATAGAAAATAAATTTGCTTCGCAGAAACATAGTTACATACTGGCTCCCCGTGCTTTAGGAACAACTACTTTAGAAGAAAATCTGTATACAAAGAATATGGTAAGAATTGTAAATGTTTGCTGCTTGCACTAAAACACAGTCATCTATGCATTCATTCCAAGTCCACCTCAGTGCAGGCCACAGGATGGGGAAGGACTGGATGTTGGGACAGGACTGCAACTACTGGACATCATTAATGCTCAGTGTCAGTTTAGTTTATTTGCAAAGCTGATGCAGAGTTCAGACGCAGTCCACAGAATAAGGTGAGGCTTTGACATGCATGTTCTTTGGAGGATCTCCTTAGGCTCAATCGAAGTATGTAATACCTAGCTTTAAACAGAGGGGCACTATCACTAATATTGTCTTCTCCTTCTCTTCCTGAAGCATCGAGAAACCACTCAGTAAGAGCACCTGTTCATAACATCCCCAGCTTCCTGGAAGGCAGCATCATTTTGGCATGAGTGACCCACCAGATGGAGCTCTTAAGCACATTGACCCTAACCCATGACTTTACTTTCTCTGTTTCGCAGTCCAGAGACAAGGGCAACAACGCCTAAGGAGCATTCCTTTTGTTTATATTTTTGGTTGTTTATTATTGGGACAACCCAGTTGGTGCCCCAAATTTTCTTCCAGCAACCTGTCATTCCTGAACCCAGCCACAGTCTTCATTTGTTGTTTTGATGTATTAATATAAATCTGTGGTTTTCTGTTTTCCTTTAATAAAAAAGAGCTCAAGTTCAGACAAGATAAAATCATTTCCATGACTACAATACATCTGTCTGCTGTCACCATTGTTCTCACCTTTGCTTCAGACTCACACTTCTTAAAAGTGTGTGTGTGTGTTTTTATGCACTCTCCTTTACAGAGCTACTTCAACCCAATTTGTTTTTCTGTGTTTGCATTTATTTACCTTGATTTTATCCACAGCTACTTACGTTTCTCAATCATTCATAGTATAACAACTGTTAGGTGAGTCTTCAGAGATGGGGCAGGAGTGGATGTCTTGGGTGGAGCTGAATGTATGTAATGCTCACTCACAGTCTTATTCATTGTCAGAGCGGATGTGAGTTCAGACACTGGCCTCATGGCAGCCTTTGAATAGAGTGGGGCTGGTTATTGGAGAGCTGCACTTCCTGTCTCTGTTATTTAAACAGTTAGTGATGCTGCATTTAAGCACTCTCCTCATGGAAACCTGCTGAAAGGGACCAAGCTGACCTGCAGGTTACATAGAGTTGTACTTGTGTATTCATGTGCTGTGGTTCATTCACCTTAACAAGAGTTTTGCTCACATCGTCCTTGACATCACGGATCCAAAACAGATCATGAACTAGATGGAAAACCCTAGAAAAAATAAACATCTGTTTATTTGAATGTGCTGGGATTGGCTCCAGCAGACCCCCATGACCCTGTGGTAGGATATAGCGGGTTGGATAATGGATGGATGGATGGAAGCAAGAAGTGATAAAGTCTAGACAAAGCACATTGCTAAACATTATTTAATGAAGGGGAATACCTTATTAGAGTTTATATCCTCTATATCCTAACACAGGGTCACGGGAGTCTGCTGGAGCCAATCCCAGCCACCACAGGACACAAGGCAGGGACAAATTCCACACACACACACACACCAAGCACACACTAGGGACAATTTAGAATCGCCAATGCACCTAACCTGCATATCTTTGGACTGTGGGAGGAAACCGGAGCACCCGGAGGAAACCCATGCAGACACGGGGAAAACATGCAAACTCCAAGCAGGGAGGACCCGGGAAGCAAGCCCAGGTCTCCTAACTGCAAGGCAGCAGCGCTACCACTGCACCACCATGCAGCCCATTAAAGTTTGTCAAACCATTTTCATTTGGCTCGTTGTTTTTTGGGGGACAAGGAGGACTGAAAACATGTTTTTGAATTAATTATAATTAGCTGTTCTCATTATAAAAATTACATTTTAAGACAGGGATTTCAGGAACAGAGTACTTCCTCCTTGAAGCAGAGGAAACCTGTACATCTCTCCTATTAGTACCTACCCCACTGAATTAAGATATAACCATTAAGTTCGCCTTTTCAGACATGGATAGAATACATAAATTCCAGACAGGTAAAGACTGGCATGTAAAATCAGTTAAAACTAAGTAAATATTAAAACAAATAGAATAAAGAATACTTCCATAAAAATCAGAACTTAACATGCAAAATCAAAACTCCACTTTCTTCTACATCTCATATCCATACATATTCAAATGTTTAGCAGCTGTAAACAGTTTTTATGTTTGAATGTGCCATTTTTTGCACTGGCAGTTCCTACCTTAGATCATGTGGTGCCAGCACTTAGCAATGGCATTAAGGAAAAATGTAGTTTAGCAAATGCATAGGTAGGTGAATGTGGAATGTTGCTCCTTTTCTTCCCACTTGGTTTAGTTCAGAACCCAGGTGTGGTCTGTGTGTATTTGGTATGTTCTGCCTATGCTGGTGTGCTGCACAGACCTCTCCTTCCATTCCAAAGATTTTGGGTTAATTTTGATTTTAAATTGGTATAAGTGAGTTTGGCTTGTAATCAATTAGCAGACCATCCAATAACAGCTTTCAAAAGGAGTTGAAAAGGGGCTGGAGTGAGCAGGTTCAGTAAGTGGACAGATGAATGAATTTGGTAAATTAAGGAACTGTTTAAATATAACAGATGTGTAATTTTCTAAGATTGTATCTACTCTCAAAACAAAGAACAGTTGGATAGATGCTTCTGTTATAGTTATAATTTTTTTTTATTTTCTTGAATGTAAAGAATACAAAAAACAATTTTTATCTAAAGATTGAAATAAAACATAATTTTCATTAAACTTAATAGATGCTGAAATAGCAATGTAACAATGAATATATCAATAAATAAATTCTACAGTATGTCTTCCATGCAATCATTGCCCATTTGTTCTTTTGAAACGTAAAAGAACTTTGCAGCCGGGTGTCCTCAATCTGTCGTAATGTTTCTAACTGCGCTCATCCTGTCCTACTTTACACACGTATTTCTCTACTCATGCTCAACTCATTTGGGATTGTTCAGTTATCCTCAGCTTGGTTCTTTCCCACAATTTAATGGATCACCATCAGTTTGCTTGACCTGACCTATCTTAAAAACATTATTTTAGGTGAATTTCTTCTAAACCGGTGTGCTTTGGGTTGCATTTTTTTGCCTGAAGTTGGAGTAAGGTTTTAGTTTTCTAACAGGCGATTTTAAATCACATGTCTTCCTTATTTATGGATCACTTCTGATTTGGACATTGCTCAGACATTTGGTTTCTCACCTATTCCTTGTTCTCTGGGTTTTTATCTTGCATATGGTGGACAGTGTTGGGGATAATTTGTTAAAAGCAGCATACATTAAATAATCAGATTCATTTTTAAAGTAATGAGTAACCTAAAACAATATACATTTTATTGAAGTAAAAATGCTTGCATTAATTTAAAAAAAACATGTATGTGTTATTGTACAGCTGTGGAAGCTTATTCACACCACTGCAAAAAAAAAGTTTTTATAGCATTATTTTGTGGAAGTATTGCCTTTTGTTGCAATGACATAACCTGGTACTGTCAGTGTAACATCGTGCACACGGAATGAGAAGGGGGTTAAGCATGTGTGTAGTACAAAATTTATAAGTACAGCTATGTGTCTCTTAACATCCACAATAAATCCTGTGAAATAAGACGTTATGTGATTTGGATGTTGTTTGAACATCATATTATACACAGTAATAAGTAAAGCTATATGGGATACTGTTGTGTACCTGTTTTGACATAATACAATGTTTCAGAGGTGTGTGATATGCAAGATTGGGTGCTGCTGCCTACAAGAAAAAAAACATACACTGTTATACAGTAAAGATTTTATTTATAAGAAGGGTAAGTTCAACTTAAAATATTAAAAGAATGTAAATGACAGTACTGGCATTGCAATCTCTTTGTAAACAAGAGTCAACAGCAGGAAGCTGTTGCATTCGCCAGTGGCGTAGCTAGAGGTGGGCGGAGAATGTGGTCCGCTCCGGGTGGCATTATTGGCCAAAAGGCTCAGTATAATTCGTGTGTAACCAGCAGGGTTTGGAAAAAAAGATCACTCATGAATGAAAAAAGTTACATTTTCTGATTTTTATCCACAAATGCTTCAAAAGTAATTTTCAGACTGTCCTTCTGTGACGGCATCAGATACAGCAGTTGAAAATTATGAGGCAATAACAAAAATAAACATAAACATTACACAGATAATAATTTCTAGGAAGATAAACAACTAATTAGCAATTCATAATTTCGTTTCATTATCAATCTGAATACATTCTTGCTCTGTGCACTGGTTCTGGTTTTTGTAGCATAATTATATTAAACTAGAACATGGCTTATCAGTGCGTCTATACTATATTCTTGTCTAGTTGATGCTTATAAATAATTACATGTGAAAAATGATTACTGTTTCTCTATATATGACTAAATCTATGCAAAATTTATCTTAATTTTTCTCTATATGTCATTTTAATTTACTGTTTAAATAGGTTAACATATTCAGATACAGTATGTTGGAGGGCAGCAAATTGAAGCACTGCCCCACCTCGAGTGGCAATAACTCTAGCTACGCCACTCGCATTCGACAGTTACCTCTAGTATGTCCTGTTCTTTGAACTCTATTTCTGAACTCTATTATAAACTTATAGGACCATGGATGTGTATGTGGTCAGATGTTGCCCAAACAGAGATGAATACATTTAATCATGCATATGCTGATGTAATCAGCCCAGTTTAGAGTCACAGGGAGCCAATGATCATCACAGCAGCACTGGGTGTAAGGCAACAAGCAAATGCAGTTGATAGTATGTCCAGTCCTTGGCAGGACTCAATCGTGCAGCTAAGCGGGAAAAAGTGTGCCATGTGCAATTCAGTAACAGAAACCAATAAATAAAGTGTCAGTTCAGTTTAATTCATCTACAATATTTACTGTATTTTGAAACTGTGTGATTTGGTGGCACAGTAACAAGTGTTGATACAACTCATCTTGGGGATGGGAAAAGAGAATATATGTTATTTATTTTACAGCATATTAAGGACCAAATGCATTTATAAAATGCAAAAGAATAATCAAATTTGGCTATATTTCTGGTTAGTTTCATGAAGGTTCACATATACGTATGTGTAGGATTTAATAACAAATGATGTTCAGTGAAATGTGCTATTTTTCGTACAAAAGAAGAAGTAACGCAAAAGTAGTTCACTGTTTGTAACATATTACAGTTTATAATAGGTAAGTATGTATCATAGTTACTTTTTTGTAAGTAATGTAATTAAGTTACTTTTAAAAGTAACGTTCCTCAATACTAATGGTCAAGCTTTCATAATTGCCCTTCATTCAAACCTCGCCTTGGTCTTCGTGATGCTGTCACAGATTTTGTTTTTGAAACTTCTACATTTCAAAGGTTGTTTCACTACTTATTAGTAGTCTGCCTTCCAAATCCATGCTTTCCTCTGCTATAGGCAGTAGTGGGCACTTAGCTCATGCTATCTGGTGGTGGGTTGTGGCTAAGGGTCATACAGCTAAAAGGTAAACAACGATTTGCCATTTTTATATACTGTAAAGATTCTCTGGAGTAGTGGCAATGGATGTGACACTCAGAACTAAATACAATACGGCAAAGCAAATAGCTGTGGAGGGTCACCGGTTTGAAAAGGGCCCATTATTTGTTTGTACATTTCAAAATTACAATCTGCTTTTATGTACTGTATCTCCCTTCACAGAGAGGAAGAGGAAAGCTGCCTCCTTCTTTTATTCTCGGTGTCTATATGCATTTATTAGTAGATTTATATTCTTGTTAGTATATTTTGGTAGACACTATATATTTATGAGAACAGTATTGCTTAAATATTTATAACATAATAACATTTTCAAAGCAGCTTAATCCAATCTGGGGTCACAGGGGGGCTTATATATTTATATGTGTAATTATAATGCATTTCATAAAAAGTGCAACAGATGAATCTTTTTTATTGACAGCATTCAGCAGGCATAGCCATAAAATAAAGAAATACTTTGCAAATCATTAAAGCACACACATCAATCCTGACTATTGCTTTTGAGACATTGTGAAAATCAAAAGTCACTTTATTTTTCTGTCATTTCTTAACTTTTGTATGAAATGAAATTGTATTTATGTTCATCTACAATTTTAACTGAAAAGACTTTTGCAGTTTTTTCTAAACAAGACAAACTAAATACAGAAAAAAAACATTTATTTTTCATCTGTTGTATTGATGATGTATTAGTATTAAGCTGTGGTCTTCTTCTTTCCCTTAATACAAAAGAGCACAAGTACAGAGAAGATAAAATCATTTCCATGACTACTATACATCTGCCTGCCTGCCACATTGTTCTCACCTTTGCTTCAGACTCACGCCTCTTAAAGGAGAGTCATTAGTGTTTTTTCTTCAGTGCATTCTCCTTTACAGAGCCACTTTGACTCAAATTGTTTTTCTATGTTTGCGATTATTTACCTTGTTTTCTATTCAAAGCTACTTAAATTTCATAATCATTCATAATATAACAACTTTTGGGTGAGTCTGCAGGGAAGGAGACTAAACTAGTAGACACGTGTTTGTGTAAAAATTTAATTAGACATCAGTATCCTTATATTGTTTCAATTTGTGCAGCATTAAAACAGAATAATAAGCATGGAGTGTCTGCTCTAGTATTGTTTAGCTTCTGACGCCAGTAACAATATGATGAGCTATTAATTATTCTTTTCTGTTATTGGGAGTTTTAGAACAAGTATGAGATGAAAATGTTGTTTAGTTTAAGTTGTGATATTACCTAACTTTTTTAACCTTGAAATTAGTAAAACAATCAACTGTCACCTTGTTTAGTGGTAAGACAAAGTGTCCATTTAACCAAGATAAGCTGAATCTCCTATTGCTCTGTTTACTTGTATTGAGCTTTATTGTTCCTCATCTTTTAAACCAAAGAACACAACACAGGCTTTAAACAGCCATTTATTTAAGCTTAGTGCATAGACGGTGCCCTGTGGGCCTGTCTCTTCATGCTGCATGAATAAGGACTGGTCTCCGTTTCACATCAAGTTTAACAGTCCACCCCTTTAACTCTTTATTCCAGTGGTTCTCAAACACAGTCCTGCTTCTTCTGCGTTGAACAAGGACAGGTAGAATGAGAAATGCAAATGACCAGTTAAGAAAACATTAACCATTAGCCAAAGTCGAAACTAGAACACTATCCTGTCAGTCATTAGTACCAAAATCTGAATCAAAGAATCATTGTAACAAAACAAAAGCAGAGTCAAGAACCAGTAATACTAAAACACTTGAAATACATGAATACACATGGATGAAATGTTGTGTTTTAAAAGATATTTGCAAATTTAGCTAAGTACATGTCTAAAATGCAAGTTTTTATATTGTTGCATTGATAACGTTAATTACGTCATTTTAGGAACCGACACTGCATCGAAAAGAGGGTGAATCATAAAGGTATTCCCCCATAAAAAATAAAATAGTGACAAAATGGAAAAACGTTTTTATTAACAGGTGAAAATACTAATAAAGATAAAAAAATACAATGCAGCACTTCAGAAAACCCAAAACAGGACAGCTGTGGGCAAAAAAGTAGCTGAAACAAGCACACAGGATTTTTTTAATGTACATGGAATCATAACACTGGGAACCCCGTGTGGCTGCAGGTTTTCGCCCCCACCAAGTTCTGTTTTGAATTGGATTTCTAGTCTAATTAAGCAAGCTGCTATTTCTTGGTCTCTGTGTTTTGGGGTCAATGCAAAGAATTAAAAAATAAGTTTGGTTAATTTTTACTAAAAGCACTTCTTTACATGACATGAGAAAACTTTTAGTGTTTTTTTCGTAACTTAGTTTTAAAGATTTTCATCATCATCATGATTTCCATTCTGGTGTTCTGGTTATTTATCCATTATGTATTAATGAGCACATTAGTGAGTCAAGTAGTTATAGACTTTCAGCATTCTGTGTTATTTGCCCAGGTGTTAATTGTCATTATTAGGACACCATTAAAGGGAGCAATGACAGAGAAAAAAGACAAATTAATAGTAAAACAACAAATGAGAGTTAAGCATTTAAACATTTAAAGTGACACAAAAATACAAATTATTAAATGTCTTACAACTGTAAAAATCACTTTGCTATGTTCTTATGAATGTAGTATTAGAAATGAGGAAAAAACAGCTAAATGAATGAGATTAATTAAAGGAAAAATGACCCACTGATTGTGAAACTGGTTGGAGCAAAAACCTGCAGTCACAGTGGTGGTCCCCAGGACTGAGCTTGAGAACCACTGCTCTTGGCCACACTGCTCACTTACAGTGCTTAAACACCAGCAGTATTGTTATTCAATGATATGGATCATTGGCATGTTCTCATAAAGTTGAAAGTTCCTGAGGCTTTGCTATTAATGTTGTCATTGAATTATAACATTTTGTCATGTCTCTTGCTATTAGTGCGCCAAGCAACATCCTTAAATATATGTATAGCTGGTTCACAGATAACATATTCAGTTTCACAAATATGAATCTTGCACGCATATTCCTATGTAGTTTATAGCATAAAGCTGCAGTGCACAACATATGGATGTAGTGAATATGTAGTGTCACATATGCACGTCCGGGGACCATCTCCCTGACTCTGGCAAGGTAAGCAATACCACACCTAAACAAGATGGGCCACTGATGTTAACATTATCTTCTCAAGAAAAAGTGCCCAAGAGGGACGAATGACCCTGCCTATCGCACAAGAAACTCTGACCCTTCCACTTCCCAGCTTACAAAGCTGGCTCGCTCATAGAATACGATGTCAGATATCAAACTGACTTTCCCAGAGGACAGATCTTTTACTGTGAACCATTGTCCAAGAAGTCAAAACCATAATTTTTTTTTTAATCTGAGCTATTTGTGACTTTCTTTAGAGTTGTCATTAAGCAGGGCTACGAATGTGGTACTCCAACCTTTCTTGGCTTCTTATACTCGTCTACCTACCTGGTCACTAGACAGTAATAAACACACACCAGAAATTCTAATTTGGACAACCTAGAGAATACAGATACTAAAGCTGATGCAGATGTATGGATTTATAACCATATTACTGCATTCATTGTTGTACTACATTTTGGTGAGCAAAGTCTTCTGCCATTTCCTCCATCACTATCACTCAGCAAATATTACATATTTTCTGTATTTGCAAGTTTTTACACGTGGCCAAGCATACTGTATGTTACTTAATCTGGAGCAAACTCGTGCACAACAGTAAAACGTTTTTATATAGAAAAGCAAGGAAATCTAATTCTTTATGTAGATGGTGCTTACTCAGAATATTGTGTATAAGGAAGCATTTTTTTGCTTAAACATGTTATTAAAATCAATAAGGAGTTATTCAGCTGTACAAGTATATATATAAGCCTTTAAGCATACAAGTTACATATATGCCTTGAAGCATGTAAGTGTATGGTACAACTTATTTACCAATTTTCTCATCCTTCTGTTGTGCTGTGCACCCATCCAATATTACAGCCTTCTTTCAATGAATGGCAGGATGTATGAGGGGCCAAACAGGCCAAAAATCATATATTTTTGTACGAAAACTACTGGTTTACGTTTGAACATTATTGGTTTATGGATAATTACTATTGGTTTGCGTGCATACTTAATTGGTTTGCGTGTGAACAATACTGGTTTCATTCATATGAACTATATTGGTTCATGTCCATATATTATCAGTTTGTGTGTGAACTATATCAGTGTTTATATGCATAGCACTGGTTTGCATATGAACTATATTGATTCGCGTGTGTATATCAGTGGTTCCAGTACATTTGTTATTGGTTTGTGAGTGAACTACATTGGTTTACACTCGCATGTTATTGATTTGCGTATGAACTATATTGGTTTCATGCACATCTTATACTGGTTTCATGTGGGTAACATATCGGTTTTGCGCTTGAACTTTATTGGTTGTATATATGTACCATGTGGGTTTCTCGTACGAAACATACTGGTTATGTGTGTGCACCCTATCGCAACTTTGTGTATGAACTACTGTACAGTGGGATGCAAAAGTTTGGGCAACCTTGTTAATAGTCATTATTTTCCTGTATAAATCGTTGGTTGTTACGATAAAAAATGTCAGTTAAATATATCATATAGGAGACACACACAGTGATATTTGAGAAGTGAAATGAAGTTTATTGGATTTACAGAAAGTGTGCAATAATTGTTCAAACAAAATCAGGCAGGTGCATAAATTTGGGCACCGTTGTCATTTTATTGATTCCAAAACTTTTAGAACTAATTATTGGAACTCAAATTGGCTTGGTAAGCTCAGTGACCCCTGACCTACATACACAGGTGAATCCTATAATGAGAAAGAGTATTTAAGGGGGTCAATTGTAAGTTTTCCTCCTCCTTTAATTTTCTCTGAAGAATAGCAACATGGGGGTCACAAAACAACTCTCAAATGACCTGAAGACAAAGATTGTTCACCATCATGGTTTAGGGGAAGGATACAGAAAGCTGTCCCAGAGATTTAAGATGTCTGTTTCCACAGTTAGGAACATATTGAGGAAATGGAAGACCACAGGCTCAGTTCAAGTTAAGGCTCGAAGTGGCAGACCAAGAAAGATTTCGGATAGACAGAAGCGACGAATGGTGAGAACAGTCAGAGTCAACCCACAGACCAGCACCAAAGATCAACAACATCATTTTGCAGCAGATGGAGTCACTGTGCATCGTTCAACCATTCGGCGCACTTTACACAAGGAGATGCTGTATGCGAGAGTGATGCAGAGGAAGCCTTTTCTCCGCCCACAGCACAAACAGAGCCACTTGAGGTATGCTCAAGCACATTTGGACAAGCCAGCTTCATTTTGAAATAAGGTGCTGTGGACTGATGAAACTAAAATTGAGTTATTTGGGCATAACAAGGGGCGTTATGCATGGAGGAAAAAGAACACAGCATTCCAAGAAAAACACCTGCTACCTACAGTAAAATATGGTGATGGTTCCATCATGCTGTGGGGCTGTGTGGCCAGTGCAGGGACTGGGAATCTTGAGGAAAGTTGAGGGACGCATGGATTCCACTCAGTATCAGCAGATTCTGGAGACCAATGTCCAGGAATCAGTGACAAAGCTGAAGCTGCGACGGGGCTGGATCTTTCAACAAGACAACGACCCGAAACACTGCTCAAAATACACTAAGGCATTCATGCAAGGGAACAAGTACAACGTTCTGGAATGGCCATCTCAGTCCCCAGACCTGAATATAATTGAAAATCTGTGGTGTGAGTTAAAGAGAGCTGTCCATGCTCGGAAGCCATCAAACCTGAATGAACTAGAGATGTTTTGTAAAGAGGAATGGTCCAAAATACCTTCAGCCACAATCCACACTCTCATTGGAACCTACAGGAAGCGTTTAGAGGCTGTAATTTCTGCAAAAGGCGGATCTACTAAATATTGATTTCATTTCTTTTTTGTGGTGCCCAAATGTATGCACCTGCCTGATTTTGTTTGAACAATTATTGCACACTTTCTGTAAATCCAATAAACTTCATTTCACTTCTCAAATATCACTGTGTGTGTCTCCTATCTATACTAATAAAAGGCAAAGCCCTCACTGACTCACTCACTCACTCACTCATTCACTTACTCACTCACTCACTCACTCACTCACTGACTCATCACTAATTCTCCAACTTCCCGTGTGGGTGGAAGGCTGAAATTTGGCAGGTTCATTCCTTACAGCTTATTTACAAAAGTTAAGCAGGTTTCATTTCGAAATTCTACATGTAACGGTCATAACGGTCAACAACGTCCGCCATGTTGAACTTTCTTATTTATGGCCCCATCTTCTCGAAATTTGGTAGGCGGCTTCCCTGCACTAACCAAAACCAATGTACGTACTTATTTCGGTGGTATGATGCCACTGTCGGCCGCCATATTGAACTTTTCAACAGTCTTTGTTACTTATGGGCCCATCTTCAAGAAATTTGGTACATGGGTTCCCAACGCTAACTGAATCCTACTTACGTACATATATACGTCCATAGCCTGCAGCTTGGTCACCATGTGAGGCGGCGTTGGGTCCCCCCATCCCAACGCCTCCCACGTTGTTGGCTGCCTGCCTATATAAGGCCGTCCGTCGCTCCAGTCTCTACATTCCCTTCCTTGCTTCGCCACGGGATTCACGTCTCCCTGCTGATAACTACAGCCTTTTTGTTTAATCCACGGCTTCTCCGCTGTTTTATTGTTTGTTTATTACAATTATAGTTATTGTATAGGTATTTTAGACTTACTTTACATTACTCAGGTACCCATTTCCTTCATCATTCCAACCCCCATTACCATGTCTATCGAGGTAATCACCATCGATCAAAGAACTGTCACTTACCGAGTGGTTTCCATGCCCGGAGATGGCACCTACCTTTTCCATTTTCTGTGTTACATATTGCACGGCCATATCAGGCTCACTCTTGATATCCGGAAGAACATTGTGTCTTATGTATTGAATGACTGGGACAGGTTTAAGGTGTGGACTGATGACGGTACAGGAGATAATTATACTACACAGGAGCACTAGAAGAGTGAAATGCTTAAGCCCTTCACCTATGGTTCCGCATGTGAGTTGATGGCTGCCGCTGAATTGTTCGGTTGGTGCTTTCAAGTGTACCGAAATGGCCAAATATTTTACACCTTTCGACAACCGCCAATCCCTCTTAAACATCTTACATTCAAAGGTGACGATTTCAGTAGTGGACACTTTGATGTTTATGAATGTTTAAACTCTCAAAAGCTGGATGTGAAGTTATCGATGAAACCGGTTGTAAGCTTACAACGCTTGACAGATGCCGAATGTCACTTCAACACAAGTCCTGCAAATACTGTCGTAATTGAAACAAACCATGAACCTCAAACTGATTATGACAGCAGCAATCCAAGCTGTGAGATTTGAGACAAGATTACTGTTCACATGGCCAACTGTAAGTTGCATGCTCAAGAGTAAGCTCAGCGCACAGCTTGGTCATGTTACAACTGGAGGGCCGAACTGACCACGTGGTATACAAAGAGATTTTTAACAAATAATTATTGGCATATTTTCCCTCAGTTTAAAAAGGATACATTTTCTTCTAATAAAAATTTTAATGCAGTACTTCGCTGCTGCGAAGCGCAGGTATTTTGCTAGTAATTCTATAAACCAGAAAATCCAAACAAAGCATCAGTACTTACAACTTTATATACAATTTTTTCCTGATTTGAGCTTATTAGCTGTGGCCTTAAATAACCAGAGTGTGGGCTCAGAAGAAATGATATCAGGGTGGTCTGCCACCCACAAAGCACAAGAAATAGAATCATATTTAAAGACTAAATACATAAATTTAAACATATTGGAAAATATTTAACAATATAAAAAATTCATTCAAAAAACTAAAACATAACTTAGACACAAATACAGATCCATACAGCTGTCACAATAGGAGAAGTTGTTCCAAAATGTAAAACAAAATGGATTCATGGAAAAACAACAAAAATAACAAAAACATTTCATCATAATACCAAATGCAAGTAATACTTTTCAAAAGAACAGCTATACTCAAAAACGTCTAGAATTATAGTAATTGTATAATAATTTCTTTATATTTTTCCCTGCTAAGCTCTTAACCTTTTCTAACTATTCTATGATATCATTTAAGCAATTCCAAAACTGGGATGCTAGGCAGAGGCATGTCGTGTCCCGATCTTGCCCCTTTTAATACATTCATGACCCATGCCTTGTAGAATGCATATGTGACCCTTTGGGGAGATGTTCCCCCTTGGAAGATCGTTACAGTGAGAGGAGGCCCCAATTGGAGAATTTTGAATGATCGTCTAAGGGAGGATTTTTCAGAGCAATGGCAATTACTTAATCAACCTGCAGCCACCCACCACGACCCACTTTGCGAACCATTCGGAACCCATTACTATTAAATACAACAGTAACTCACGAACCCATGGTGGTAACCTGCAAACCATTTTGGGCTGTAACCCATAGTTTAAGAAACTATGTATGGAGCTAACCCACACTGCATCAGGATTTCAAAATAAATGCTTGCATAAGAGCTGATTAGAAAATAAAAAAATAGAACCTTAATCCTACCATGATCCCCAAAAGGACACATTATGGATTAGAAAACGTCCACAGTTTCCGTTATCTGAATATTCTAGAGGTACAGTCTTTTGTCTTTACCGCCTTAGCCAATTAATCCCACAGTTGTCCAGACTTTCTGGAATTTTTCCTGACTAATAGCAAAATTAAATATCTGAAATCGCCACCAGTATTCAGCCCTTTGAACAAGGGCAATCATAAATACAAATCAACAGGCACACAGCCATATTGACTGATCTCCTTCTAGTAACAGACTACACAACGTCAAGGTCAACTGTAGTCTTTTATTTTAGAGTAATTAACAGCTTTACATTTATACAAAGTACATGTGTTGCATCAATCAATGATTTTTATTTTGTACTGCCCTCCTGTATAACCTCACTCTGGGACAACCATATTCAGTTATTATACAACATGACATGATGACTGACAATTGGAATGCTTCCATTTTAAACTCCTGACTGGACTTTGTTAAAAGTGACAAAGACGTTCTGTTGCCAGAGCCTGCTGTTTTATTTATTTTTACACAGCCATTTTGATAAAAAGAGAAAGAATATATTCTTCAATATATTCACAGTGTTTGTTCTACCATTTCCAACTATGGATTTAGTAAAAGGTAGTGAAATTGTAATAAACATACTTAACTATTATACAATTCTTATTTATTTAGAATGTACTAAAAAAACATACATTAGTGGAGAACTGCACTCACAACCTGGCAGCATGAGTTTGGATGATTATCTTCACAGTTTCTCTAGAGAGCTGTGCTTTTCACAGCTTTTTTCTCCTACTTCAGGCCTCCCGCCCGCAACTGATAAGTGAAATGGACATAACAGCTCAGCAGATCCAACAAATAATTCAGAAAACAGGTGTTAAATCAAAAAGGCAAATATGAAATATGTCAAAGCTGCTGGATCAATTAAGTTAATTGAAAGCGTTAATGGAATACGAATAAGAGAATACCACAGCCGGGTGTGAACGACTCAAGTTGGATGTCCCTGCCTTAGAGTAACCTCAGAGACAAGTATTGATGGATATGTTTCTGTTCTGCTGATATTAAAAGTTTAAAAACAGAGAGGAGCTGTACAAAGCGTACGAAAGAAAGATCAGACAACCTTGTGTCACTTTCATCGCCTTCAAATCCCCTTTCTCCTAGGGCACATAGTTTGTCTAGAGAATCTTCTCATTTGACCTTTTCCCTCAGTCCATCAGGGGTGTCTCCGGAGAATCTGCCTTTGGCGTTTTTGCTCTTTTCAATTTAGGCATTCCCAGTGGGTTCCTTCTTCCAGAGATCTGTAAACTGCATCATCCCTGTGCGTCGAACTAATGACACCCTGCACTGTCCTTGGATACTTTTAAATTCAAGATAAATCCATCCCTCTGCAGAATTCTTATAAAATAAAGCTGTCATGGCATAAGGTAAAAAATACTGCAGTGCAACCTGAGGCTCTTATTACGCATGCTGAGATCAGCTCTCCCTGCTGCTTTCCGCTTGAACATGAGGAATCAAATGTGCCTCTTATTACTTCAAAACGAAAAAAAGTGTGCTATTGTTCTCTTTGAAATTTCTGCTATTTTTTTAGACTGTTGAATATTAGAAAATAAAATTTTACTGTTATGTTTGATAACCCATCTGCTGCCTCCTCTCATAGAATACTACCCTTAACAAAAGGCCAGCACTGGCTCAAAGAGAGGTTTGAGATGAAGACTTGCTTACCTTAAATTTAAGGATAGAATGACCTAAAAGAACCACAATCAGCCTTTAACTTATGATCATCTTTTGTATTTTGGAAATGTTATCATTTTCAACATTTCATTTTTCCATTTTACTATGGTGGATAGCATACTAATTACTGCTTCTGGATCTATGGAGATTAATCTTTGGATGGCTGCATGGAGTCTTACATTTTCCTCTGCACAAATTGGGCTCTTTGCACATCCCAAACATATGCAGGTTATGTTTGTGAATCTAATAGCCAGGTGTGTGTGTGCTACACTTTTTTGGAATGAACATCATTAAATGTCCTCATGATGTTATTTAGTGGGTGTTGAAATCAAGAAAATTCTATCCTATGAAAGGACTCATATATTTCCACAGCTGCTCTCCTGCCCCCCCTTTGATTCAACTCATACTTCCCTAATAATTTTCTCCATTTGGAGTATAGAATATAGTTTTGTCCACCTCATTTTAAAAGAAACAGAATAGTTCTACAAGATCTGCAGAAAAGAACAGTCAAGTGAGTCCCAGAAATAAGTATGTCCAGCTAAGGGATATCCACCTCTTTAGTCTTGAGCAGAGAAGGATGAATGGAGATCTAATCCTGGTTCTCAAAATCTTCCCAGTCATTATTAAAGCTGATCCATCACAATTCTTTCAATTAAATATTAAATCATCTACTTAAGGACCCTGGTGAAAATTATGACAAAGTGTACTTAATACTAGAATCCCTGAAGCTTACAAAAAAACTCGTAATCCCGGCCCACCTTAAATTCTTTTGCAGATCTCCATCAGCATCTTTTGTTTTGTAAATGTGTCGATCAGCACAAGCAGCAAGCAGCCTGCTATCTAATGAACGAACCCCCCAGAGCCCGAAGCATGCTCAAGTCACAGAGAAGATTCTTAGAACTGAAGTCTTGTTAATCAGGGTGTGAGGTGCCTGGAATTGTCAAGGGTAAATAATATATCGTCATTTGGAATGCATACACTTTTATGTGTGTTCCCTGTCTACAACGATCTGTGTAAGTGTAGGATGAAATGCAAGGCAGGAATTGTTGAACACATAACTAAAAAAGAAACATTTTTCTTATTTTAGTAATAATTGACAAAATGAAAAGTGCATAATGTGTGAAGACTGAAGTCCAAATATCAAATATACACTTCCACATAAGGTACAAGTATAACAAAAAAGTGCGCTTTTATTGAAGAATATAACCGTAGAAAAAGAAATCGTGTTAGGGTACGATGCTGACACGACCGCTTGGGTAATGAAGCGGTAAGAGCTGCTGATTCGTAATCAAGAGGTTCCCGGGTTGATTCTGAGCTTGTCCATTTTGAGTAGTGAGTTGCTGTTATTCTTACTATTATTGAATAAAACATACATTTGATTTGAGTCTGTAACAGCCAATGTAAATGTATGGCACTTGTAAAGGTTAGCGCTTTTTTTAAATTCAGTTTTATTCTCTCAGTCATGTTCATGCTCCCCCTGATCTGACACTGCTAGTATTCAAATAAAGATGTGCTATAACAGAGGTGAACTCAGATGAGGATGAGGGTTCTACATCAGAGAAAGAGAACAGAAGCCCTCCCCGCAAGAAAGTCCACTCACACGTAAGATCAATCCAGCTGCACCAGGCATAAAGGTTGAAAGATGGCACCTTTTACACAAATTGTTGTAGACACGGAACACACATGAAATGTATGTATTCCAAATGATGATACATTATCTACCCTCTACAATTCCAGGCACCTCACACCCAGATAAACAAGACTTGAGCTCTGAGAACCTT
Source organism: Polypterus bichir lapradei (assembly GCA_026402145.1). Classification (NCBI taxonomy): domain Eukaryota; kingdom Metazoa; phylum Chordata; class Cladistia; order Polypteriformes; family Polypteridae; genus Polypterus; species Polypterus bichir. The sequence continues at coordinate 47,091,886 of JANRMT010062861.1, read as the reverse complement.
CTCTGTGACTTGAGCTGCGTAGATTTGTTTATGGGATAGCAGGCTGCTTGCTGCTTGTGCTGACTGACACATTTACAAAACAAAAGACACTGATTGAGAGGTGTGAAAGAATTTAGGGTCGGCCAGGATTACAGTTTTTTTGTAGGCTTAATGGATTCTAGTGTTAAGGCAGAAGCTGGGAACTACTTCTTAATACAAGTTTAACTGGACAAGCTACTCACTTAAGCAGTTTAGACTGCTTTTAATATCCACATACAACATTAGGACTACTTAGCTATTCGCTAACCAAATGAGCTTCATGGAGGGAGTGGTCTGCTCTTTTTTATAAATGCTTTTTTGTCCTTGAGTACGATAAACAGATGGAAAGAAAGAGGGAGAGCGAGAACTTCAGTATCTGGCCAAAGTGAAGGACTACAGGATGAAAACTAACTGAACAGTCAATGCTGTTAACTAGTGTTAGTCTGATAATTTACAATGTGTACAACTACAGTGAGGGCAGTGGATTTCTGGCAGTAAAGAAGGGGGTCTAGAACGTAAAGCAGAAATGTGATTATAAAAAGAGAAGGTAATTAAGGGGTGAAAAAAGGGAATGTCACACACATGCGCATGGAGGCAGCTAAAGGGCTTGAGTGATGGGAGTTATGAGGCATGCCGGGATGTGGCAGAGTGCACTGACTCTTTTTCTCCCTTTCCTGTAGACCCTTCGCGGGAGATTCCACCTGGCTCTCTTGATGTCACTTCCGGAACCGAGCCAATGGAAGTAGACCTTATCGGTTCCGGCCCCTGTGATGTCACGTCCGGGCTTGAACCAATGATTGAAGAACATGGGCCGATCCTTATGACCTCACTTCCTGTCTTCCCCTTTAAAAGCCTGCCCTTTTTCCCTTTTCCCTCAGTCTTGTTCTGGACTCAGTTGTATGCACATCAGTGCGGTGTATTTGATAAAAAATGACTTTGCAGCCAGGATACCATATTATACAGGTGGCTGCCCCAAACCTTTATCTGTTTATGTCTCATTTTTGTGACATTGGCGTAGTCGGCAGGATGGAGAAGTCCTGGAAGAGAAGGGGGCAGGACCTGCAACACATCCAGGTGGGAGCGTACCGGGACCGAGTTTCCAGGTGGGGAGGGTGTCCCGTGCTTCGGAGTGGCCCGGTACAGGCTCTGCCCCCAGCATGCTCCACTAAGCAACCTAGGCAGGCCAGGGAGTGTAAGGGAGGGGCTCACAGAATTGGGCTGCTTCGGAAGGGGTAGGCGAAGAGGGCTGTTTATGCTCTCTCGGAGGAGAGTGCCCGCCTCCCTGTGAAGCCAGAGCCCCAATTTCCACCTAGAGGTGCCCCAGACTGGCAGGTGAGTAGCCTGAAAAACTAGAGGTTCGACCCAGAGCGGCCGACCTATCAACAAGCCTGGTCATTATGGGCACAGGAAAATAAGCCCTCTCAGATAATAGAGCAGGTGGCTTGCTACCTGCTTCTGCACACACTAACCCGTGGCTTCACCCAGCCGGTCTGGGGTAAACAATTCAGAAATAAGGCAGAGCTCATAGAGCTCGTAGAAATACAAAGGTCGGCCGCACAATCTGGGGGAGCTGAACTGTCCCTTGGCCGAACTCAACCAGAGTATGTCTCAAAACCTAGCCTCCCCCTGTACAACCCAGAGCCTGAGCCGACGTCCCTGAAGTCACGGGCGCGCAAACCGCTTGGGAATGAGGTGGAATGTAGGTGAAGAGGGAGGAGGGGTTGGTGTGCTCTGACAAACCTGTTGGCGGTCCAACACACAGGCGTGCTGATCGTTAACGGGTATAAAACTTCTGCTCTGTTTGATTCTGGCAGCAACATTTCCATTGTTGCACGCCAATTTGTGCTACTGCAACAGTGGTTGAAATTTAAGACCAGTGTAACCTGTGTCCACGGAGAAACCCACTGGTACAGGACCGCTGCTTGTGTCATCAGTTACGGAGGATCAGTTCAGAAATTAACCGTGGCGATCCTCCCTGATCCTCCACACCCGGTGATACTAGGGCGGGACTGGTCTAATATTAAAAGCGGTGAGACACATACCACTCCAGGGGTTAACTTGGGCCTAGTTATGGATGGAGATGAGCTGTCTCAAGCTGCCTCCACGCCGTGTAATCAGCGGGCAGAGAGAGACGAAGCGTCCGTCCTGGATGACGTGGCAACTCCCGGGCCGTCACATGCTGACACCAGCGCCGTGGCGGAGCGGGAGGAAACCACGCCCATTGAGGTCGGTGCAGACCCTCTCTCCCTTTTACGGTTCCAATTTAGAGAGACGCCGGTCTCCTTTAAAAGGGAGCAATGGAGTGACGACTCCCTGAAATTTGCAAAAAATGCAGTGGTCCTAGTCAACGGCCAGTGCACAAACCAGTCAATGCCACAGGGTTCTCACTTTGTGTTACACAAGGACCTTCTCTATCGCGTAGCAAAGCATGACGGGCAGGAGAGAAGGCTGCTGCTAATCCTACAGACTTTCCGGCGGCAGGTCTGTGAGTTAGCACACGCCCACCTCCTAGGTGGCCACTTGGGCACCGAGAAAACCCTGGAGCGGATCAAGCTCCGTTTCTACTGGCCGGGAATCAATGAGGAGGTTCGTCGCTTTTGTGCTTCCTGCCCGGAGTGTCAACTGCGACAAATTCCAAGAAAGGACCGTGCTCCTCTCGTTCCTATTCCCCTGATTGACATTCCCTTCCATCGAATTGGGGTCGATATAGTCGGACCACTAGAGCCCTCAGCCCGAGGACACAAGTACATTCTAGTCCTTGTGAATTATGCTACCAAATACCCCAAAGCTGTTCCGTTGCGCTAAGCCACTTCTAAAGCCATCACACGTGAATTACTAGGGGTCTTTGCGTACGTGGGTATCCCCAAGGAAGTCTTGACGGACCAGGGGACACCTTTCACCTTGGAGACTTTCAAGGAGACTGCCAGATTACTGAAAATAAAGCATTTAAAGACCGTGGAGTATCATCCTCAAACCGACGGTTTAGTGGAGAGGTTTAATCAGACTCTCAAGCAAATGCTGAGTAAGGTGGTCAGCAAGGATGGAAGGAACTGGGATGAGCTCCTTCCCCTCGTCCTTTTTGCCTATCGGGAAGTCCCACAAACCTCCACGGGGTTCTCCCCTTTTGAATTACTGTATGGGCGACAACCCCGGGGCATATTAGATATTCTAAAAGAAGGATGGGAAGAAGAGGCTCTTCCCTCTACAAACATATTAGAGTATATCGTGCAATTACGCGATAGATTTGGAAAGATTCGGCCCCTCCTTAAAAGTCACATGGACGAGGCCCAAGCAGCACAGGTCCGTTACTACAACCGCGGCACGTCTCTTTGGGAGTTCCACCCAGGAGATCGGGTCATGGTCCTAGTGCCTACCTCCCACTCTAAGTTGCTTGCCCATTGGCAAGGCCCTTACGAATTTAAGGAGAGGAAGGGACTGGTCGACTATTTGGTGAGTCAACCCAATCGTTGGCCGAAGGAGCAGGTCTATCATGTGAACCTGCTGAAACCGTGGAAGGACAGGGATCCCGACCCCTCCTCCAGCCAGCCCCGCTCACTCTTCGCTCACACACACAGCCTTAACTTCGGTGCGGACTTAAGTCCCAGACAACGGCAGGAGCTGGAAACAGTTATCCAGGCTGTTCGGGAGGTAGTCAGTGAGAACCCCGGAAGGACCTCTCTGGTTGAGCACAACATTGTGACAGAGTCCGGGGTTATTGTTCGAGAACACCCGTATCACCTTCCCGAGGCAAAAAGGGCTGAAGTGGAGCTTGAGATCAAGCGCATGCTGGAACTAGGTGTGATTGAGGAAAGTTATAGTCCCTGGTCCAGCCCCATTGTGCTCGTTGGTAAGCCTGACAGGAGTTGGAGGTTTTGCAATGACTTCCGTCGGCTTAATCAAGTCTCCCAATTTCATGCTTATCCAATGCCATGAGTGGACGACCTCCTCGAGAGGCTTGGACAGGCTCAATATTTGACCACACTGGACATGACAAAAGGGTACTGGCAGGTTCCTTTAACGGACTCAGCGAAGGAAAAAAACGCGTTTAGTACCCCTAGTGGACACTGGTAGTATCGTGTCCTTCCATTTGGGTTACACGGGGCTCCAGCAACCTTCCAGCGTCTGGTGGACAAAATGCTCCGGCCTCATAACTCATACAGTGCTGCCTACCTGGATGACGTGGTCATCTATTCTAGCGCATGGAGGGAACACCTACAGCATCTCCGAGCGGTATTGCGGACACTTGATGAGGCCGGGCTCCGGATTAATCCCAAGAAATGCTTTGGCCAAGAAAGGCCAAATATTTAGGCTACCTGGTGGGTCGGGGTACCGTAAGGCCACAGTGCTCCAAAGTTGATGCCATTTTGAAATGGCCCCATCCGCGAACCAAGCGGCAGGTCCAAGACTTTCTTGGGTTAGCGGGGTACTACCGCCGGTTTGTACCCCGGTTCTCGGAGAGAGCGGCGCCCTTGACTGATTTAACAAAGAAGAGGGCCCTGAACATTGTGGTATGGACTGAGAAGACAGGCGCTGCATTTGGTGACTTAATGCAGGCCCTTACGTCCGCACCTATTTTGATGGCACCTAACTTTTCTTTGCCTTTCATCCTCCAGACGGACACTTCGGACACAGGCCTGGGGGCCGTGCTGAGCCAAAGTGTTGAGTGTGTGGAACACCCCATCATGTTCCTGAGCCGGAAACTGTTGGACCGGGAGACCAGGTATGCAGCGGTGGAAAGGGAGGCTTTGGCGATTAAATGGGCGATTAATCAGCTTAGGTACTACCTGTTGGGCCAGGAATTCACCCTTGTCACAGACCATGCACCTCTACAGTGGATGGCCCTGCACAAGGAGTTGAATCTGCAGGTCACCCAGTGGTTTCTTGACCTACAGCCATATAAGTTTTCGCTCGTTCATCGCCGAGGCGCTCTCCATGCCAACGCTGATGCTCTTTCTTGGGTTCACAACCTCTCGGTTAGGGTCGCCCGACCCAACAGGTCTGGGCTAAGGGGGGGCCTTGTCACACACGTGCGCATGGAGGCAGCTAAAGGGCTTGAGTGAAGGCAGTTCTGAGGCATACCGGGATGTGACAGAGTGCACTGACTCTTTTTCTCCCTTTCCTGTAGACCCTTCCCGGGAGATTCCACCTGGCTCTCTTGATGTCACTTCCGGGACCGAGCCAATGGAAGTAGACCTTACCGGTTCCGGCCCCTGTGATGTCACGTCCAAGCTCGAACCAATGATTGAGGAACATGGGCCCGATCCTTATGACCTCACTTCCTGTCTTCCCCTTTAAAAGCCTGCCCTTTTTCCCTTTTCCCTCAGTCTTGTTCTGGACTCAGTTGTATGCACATCAGTGCGGTGTATTTGATAAAATACGACTTTGCAGCCAGGGTACCATATTATATGGGTGGCTGCCCCAAACGTTTATCTGTTTATGTCTCGTTTTTGTGACAGGAAGGATGAGGAAACCAGAAACCATAGACCACCTACTTCTTTAATGACGTACTTCCACCTCCTTAGAAGTATTGTTTTGATTTAGATGATTTTTATTTGATTTTTGTGTTATTTTTTTCACATGCTATGCTGCATTCTTACATACGATTATGACGGAAAGTTATTTTTTCAAAAATTCCATTAGTGTTTTTAAGCCAGCTTTTCACAAACACCACCCATGAATATGTTGTTTCCATTCATCACTTTATCTAATTTCAGACCCACTTACTCTAGTTTATGGTCAAAGATGAATATGTGTTTTGTCTTTCTCAAAGTGTTTTGTTGTCTTTTCTGAGATTAAAAAGGTATAGACTTTCTAAGTAATTACTTCTTGTTGTATCAGCTTAATTTTTTTAATCATTTCCACCACATTGTAATGGCCAAAGAAAGTATATAGTTAATATGAATAAGTTCAAAATGTTTATCACTGCAAAGAACGTATCTTTACTTTGCTACTTATAACTGACCTCACATCACCACACTTATCGCCGGAAGATGATATAATTTGAGTTGAACCTACTTAAAAATAACAGATTAAGCAAACACTTCTACATACATGCACTTTCAAACCCGCTCAACTCAATTCAGTGTTACAATACTTAAGAATATCACATTAATGTGACACAAACAAGACAGAATTCTTAATCAGATATTAATGTGCAAACCCACATGCTGTTAAGCAGTAGATCAACATCTAAATTGAGGGGTGGGGCAAGGCAAAAGAAAAAAGGCAGAGAATGCAAATTTGGGCACACGGCAACTCGAGCGACTGCAGAGAAGTACCCATGAGGCCTGCAGTCTGGAATTGTTATGGCACGTCTAATGCTTCAGGGACACAGCTAACCTATTCAACATATTCTGGAACATGTGTATAATCAAATTAAATTTTCTTTGATATCACAATGATAACACACCTATCATCCCCTTCTAATTTGCATAAACTTCACACTGTGAGACTGAAGCTTTTTCTATGATGCACACTTACTAACAATAGTAATAACGTGGCTAATTAGTGAGTTAAAAGATAATTTCTTCCTAGCAAAAATGAAATGAGAAGTTAAGCAAAATGACACCTTTTATTGGCTAACTGAAAAGATTACAAAATGCAAGCTTTCGAAGCAACTGAGGCCCCTTCTTCAGGCAAGATGTAATACAGAGTCTGGAATTCCCTAATATAGACACCAGGATAGATACAGAATTAGAAAACCTTTAAGTGAGACATCTTAGATGTAAAAAATGAATTGACCTCTTCAGGCTAAGATTCATTTAGCAAGAGAGGAGAACAATGTATAGTCAAGATCATTTGATAAGTTAACTGTTGTGAGACTTGCCTGGACACCACCAGTTGAAGACCACATCTTTGTAAAACGTACACGTTTATTACATACTAATAAACACAGAATTAAAGTCCCGAGCACTACACAAAGCTCACAGCGATAATCCTCACAATGAACTTCTTTCTCTCTCAGTCCTTAGCTGCCTCTGTTCTCCTCCTGGGAGCTTTGTCCTGCTCCCACTCCCGACCCAAGCTCCCCGACTGTAAGGAGGCGGCGCCTTTTATTCCCACCCGGATGTGCTCCAGGTGGCTGGTGACAATCTTCCGGCAGTACTTCCTGGTGTGGCGGAAGTGCTGGCCTTTGCACCGGAAGCACTCCGGGCGTCCTTGACAGGTTCATCCGCCATCTTGCCTGGTGTGGCAGAAGTGACAGTTCCTCGGGTCTGACGAGGCTTAAGGTGCCCCCTGACGGTGGCCATGGGTCCCAACGGGTTAAAATCTTCTCCCTCTTCTCCCGTGAACCTCTCTTAGTTCAGGGCGGTTGCCCTCTTGTGGCCCGGAAGCTATACTTGTCCCTTTCTGGTCCTTCCAGGCATCCCAGCCAGCAATCTGTCACACTGTCCAAAAAAGTCTTTTGAAGATTTTGATGAGTTTACCATACAATGTGGATCTGTAGTCAGGTTGACTGGGTCTATCCTCATATCTGGCCATAAAACTCTTGTCTCTATTTAAACCATGTTGTAATGTGTTACATTTTAGCATGAGTTTAACTTCCCATTCAATTCTCTCTTGATGTTTTCTGAAGTTGCCCATAGGCACTCACTTTAAAGTCCTTCTCACAATGTCTATGGCTCCTGAAATGAGCTCCTATAAGAACATCCCTATTTCCATGCTTAATGTAGAACCTGTGTAAATTAATTCTTTGATGGAGTGTTTGTTTGAATTATGTTTTTACATTTACACTTAAAGTTTTTCCAATGCTGTATCTGTCCTGATGTCTATATAAACACAGGGAATTCCAGTCTTTGTATTACATCTTACGGGAATAAGGGGCCTGAGCTGCCTCAAAAGCTTGCATATTGTAATCTTTTTAGTTAGCCAATAAAAGGTATCGTTTTGCTACACTTCTCATTGTATCCATAATGTCTAACACAGTACAACACCCCACTACTTTAGCAAAAATGAAAAATATAAAATAACTTTCTTCTGTATGGTAGGAATTGCACCAGAACCAGAAGTGGCATTCTTCTGGGTGCCAGAACCGGACGTGATGTCATCAAGGTTGAATCAGGCAGGTTTTCCCGTGTTTGGACTGCAGAGACAACAGTAGAAGGTTTAGTGCATCCTGCCACCCCCTGGCCTAGTATGGAATTACCTTCCCTTGGTCCATACAGCTCCTTCCTACTCAAACGTGTGTGACAATAGATAGATAGATAGATAGTTAAAATAGAAAATTCACCATTTTACTGAAGCACAGGAAATATTAAAATAATTTAAGAACTCCCTCAAACATATAGAAATGTGATAAACAAGAAAAAAAAACTCCTGGTTAAAGGTAAGACAGCAGTCATGATAAAGCAGTATGCAAGCCTATTGTTGTTGGTATAAAGCCCCAGTAACATTTCTAGACACACTTCTGCTAAAAACTTAACCAAAAGACTTCTTATATAATACGCTACCATGGCTCTCTGTTTGTCTGTCCAGGATTTTAAATCACCTGTAGCTCGCAAACCGTTTCACCTATTGACCTGAAATTTGGTACACATATCTCTACTGTCTGTTTTTGGGGTGATAATTTTGATTACTCTTTTATTTTTATTTTATTGTAGAATCAACTCTCGGCAGCAGGGCGGTTCATGCGGCACATGCGTATGGGCACCGTTCTCATCCCTATCACCTTCGCCGTCACTTCATTTCATATCTTAAATCATTCTTGAGGTAGATTGAAGACTTAAGTGAAAAATTAAAGAAACATACTAAGTAATTGCAACACAAACACTGACTTAATCAGTTTTATTGCAAAAAGATCCCTACGAAAGTAGAGAAGCAGCAGGCCACTAGGATCGAGAAAAGAAGAGCTGCTCAGGAAGCAGCAAGCATATCAACCTCTGAGCAAACGAATGCTAAACGTACAGAGAAAGAGGATGAAAACTAGGAATGCTCAAGTCAAATGTATTCACTGCACGTTATCGTGCAGTGCGCCTTTACTGGTATTCAATAATAGTGTGTCATAGAGAGGATGTGCAGCATTGCCTGTAATGGCAGACAGTTTTGTATCCGTTCTCTCCTCTGCTACAACCTCTAGTGAGTCACATCCTATAACTGATTCAGCCTTTTTTCCTTAGCTTGTCGACTTGTTTGGCTTACTTGAAGTGATGTTACCGGCTCAACACAAAACAATGTAGAAAATCATACTGGCTATCACAGAGTTATAGAACTAGTAAAGGGGATTACAATCCACATTAAAGGAATATAGTCTCCTAATATAATACTCAGCTCATACACAATTATTTTGTGTTACAAAACCAGTCCTTCTTGTCATTTATGTGGCCCTGAATACTGACAGGTGTAAAAGTTGTTTGGTACGGTGAAAGTCAATAACAGGTCTCTTGGTTTAGACCTTGGAGTGGAGAGAGAGACTGGGAGTGTTCCCTTCTGTTTCTCAAACACTCAACGGCCCACTGCAGAAGACTACAGATGCTATAAAGATTTTATGACTTACATGGCTAGTATTACCATGAGGTTTCCTACGAATATGTAGAAGGAAACAGGAAAGATGGCTGTGTTCTGCTCTACAGTGGGAGAAGCAGGTGGAAAATATGTTTTTTACGATATTTTCTTCTTTATAGTATTATTAAATTATACACATCTGAAGGAGTTTCTGAATTCATAATGAAGTAGATAAGAGACTCAAGCATGGAGGATTTACATGAAGCAACAATTCAGTTTACAATGTACATACTTTTAGATGAATATCAAAAAGATCAATAGCTTTTCCAATAGTGAGGCTGATATTAAAATAAGAGTTCCCTCAACTGACCTAAAATATGAGGAATAACAAATTGCCAACTTAATGCCTGTGTACATAGGGTTTGGGGATGAAGGTGTCATTGAACGGAGCAGATTTAAGTGCAGATGTCTCTACTGTCTGCCAACACTGTGTATAATGGTATGGGACAGAGCACCCACACAATCAAATGATACCTCTTTATGCTGTTTACTTCTTTACGTCTGTGCTTATAGACATCATGTCTTCTGATGACTACAATGTGACATCTTCTCACTTGTGTGGTTGCCAAGGTAATGAATGAACCAGATCTCCTTTTGTGCTCTTCCTTCTCATGCAATGCCAAAACTTACCCCATAAACCTACTCAGGCATATCCTGGCTGCTGAATGGAAAGTGGACAAGGTTTGACAGAGTTGCTACATCCTAAACGCATTACTCCATGCATGAAGGAGGGAACTGGAAAGCTCTCAATAGGATGAGGTTATAAGTCAGTTGTCTCAGCCCTAAATGGCCAGATAAGGGTGACTCCCAACAGGACCTGCACAGGATGTTCCCATAAAAAATGAGGTCCAACCAACCTTCAACGTTATCTGCAATTACATGAAGTATCAGAGGAAAAATATTTTTGCTATATTTTCTAAACGAAGAGCAGTCTGACAACTCAGACAAAAGATTTGAATTATTCAATTGTTGGGGCCAAATTCTACTCCTGAATCCGTGTTCATCTTCAATAAGACATATCAATGTGCATCTTTGTGAGCTCAATTAAATATTTCAGTGCCCACTGTCACTATGCAAATATACCTGTAGAATATACTGGAACAAAGAAAGATGTAATCTTTAAATAATTTTTAATTGAGGCAGCACTAGAATTCATTCCCCAACCTTCGCCAGTTTTCTATTTCACTTTTCTGTTGAAAGGACCTGTTGCAAATTTTCATTGTCACAGTGCTGGCCATGTCCAAGAGCGCTTGTGAATCTCAGTCATTCTGGCCTGCATCTCTGGAAATCAATATCAATTATCATCACACTGTGCCTGTTTTGAATAAAATGCCACTCAGCATTGTCAATGTTTGCTACTGGGAGGTAACAGAGGTCACTGCTTTTCACGGGCACGACTGGGGCAGCCTCTCTTTCTTTCTGTATTTTTTTCAGGTCTACTGACCAAATTCTTGTTGACTTTCTCACTTGCAGCTTCAGGGATTTAGCTGGCTTTGTGCCACTGTTACCCTAGACTTCAAGAGGATTTGCAGTTTTAAGAGCAAAGCAATTTTTGGTCATGTAACTGGAATACACAATATCCTAATAGAATTAAATTTAAACACTGCAGGTTCTGTGTGCAAAGTGATGACCTTCCTGGTATTTGTTGTATGAAGAATGTATTAGCAGCCATACCAAACTATTCATTTTACTGCATGGTATCACCTTTTACCAATTTTCAGGGGAAAGGGGATTTCAATATGAACATTCAGGCCAATTATATAAAATCTTATCTGATATAGTGCCTCTTAGAGTGGACAAAATCAGTAAAAGCTTTTCCATGTCTTGTTTGTTCTGTTACTTGGGCTGCTGCACAACAAAATAAATCTGCAAGGAGCTGGCACCTTGTCCAGGTTTAGTTCTTGCCTTGTACCCATTGCTGACAGGATGAGTATTGGCTCCAATTACATTTTGTTTTGTTAAATGAATAAATGGAAGAAAATTATCCAGCTTAAATCTGACCAGACTTGTTTATTTTGGAATGCTTGCAAGATAAATTCCCTTGTTTCCCCATTAGAAAAGCTTAACAGTGTACTTGTGTTTGCTCTGAAAATCCAACAAAGTAATTACATGTATAGTATACCTTGATATATTGTTAACATAGAGAAGAGTCAAAGTATCAGAGATTACACAGCAACAAAGAGCAAAATGTCAGGGTTTCAGCAAAAGGAAAAAAGAAAAAGAAGACAAGATGTCCGTTTTTTTAATTACACAAAGTATGACTAAATGGTCCATCACACTAAATAATATTACTCCCACCAGTCCATACATTGTTCTTTGCTCTTGAAAAGTTTTATATTGTGAAAGATTATAGGATCCATTGTATGAATTCTTGGGAATTTATGAGTTTATCAACCTCAACCTTGGATAACAGTTTTGTAGCTGCTGAGCACTGTCACAAACTTGACCAAGAGCCATTAGATGGTTTGGGGCAGCCACCCGTATATTGTTTCCTGGCTGCAAAATTGAAAAAATGATAGCACTGAGGTGCACGATTCAGAGTCCAAAATAGAACTGAGGGGATAAGGGAAAGGTGGCGGCTTTTAAAGGCCAATTATAGGAAATTACATCAGGGGGCCGGACCTGGAGGGGTCTTTATCCATAGGCTCGGACCTGGAAATGACATCAGAGGGGCCGGACACGGAAAGGTCTTCATCCATAGGCTTGGACCCGGAAGTGACGTCAAACGGGTTGGAAGCAGACTTGACGGCTTCAGGACCAAGTGGAATTTCCCATGAACAGTCTGTAGAATAGTGAGAAAAAGAGTCAGTGCACTCTACTACATCCCAGTCTGGCTCCAAATTACCGTCATTCAAGCCCTTTAGCTGCCTCCCATGCACACGTGTGTAACAACTCCTAATTTTGAACTTTTTGGTTCAGAAAACCATGACAAAACTGCTATTGTTGAACATAAAGAAGTAATTGTCTGAAGGGGCCTAAGTCTTATAAGGATACATTCACAAGGCAGCTGAATAGAACTAAAACTATTTTGTCAGACATGCAAACTAACAGACAGTTGCTAGTTGCAGCACTTTATAACATTTTTATAGCACAAAACATCTGCAAATTCATAAGCATGATGGCAAGAAAGAGAACCAGTAAAGGAAAGATCAGAGCTGTTTGTTTAGTGTAGTGGCTGTTCTGTATAGAAATAACTGGCCTAAATGACAGGAGACAGGGATGCTGAGAGCGTGATGCAAAGGATTTGGATACAAAACAGTTAATTACTAGAGTAGTGCAAATCCATTCCGAAATATTTTGATACCATAGCATTTTTTGCCAATCACTCTTCTCTAAAAATATTAGATCTGTTTCACATATGAGTTAAAACATCATAATTCAGCTTCAATGTGAATGTAGCCTATATTTAGTTTCAAAAATCAAATGCACTGCAATTGAGTGCTGGGCTCCGGTGTTTAATTTAAGAAAGGTGCAGTTGCTATCAACGACATGACGCCATTCATGAAAAGGAACAACAGTCCAAGACAACAAAAATGGCAATATTAATTCTATAAATTAACAAGATCAAACTAGCCCATTATTAATTGTAAAAAATAACTGCAGAGAAAGTAAAAAAAAAAACAAACCTGTGAACAAAACTAACCCAGACATGTACTGTCATGGAGGATAAAATCACCATTTTTTGAAACTGCAGGCTTTCTCGATTAAGTTTTTAAGTTATGATTAATTTAAACGCTGTTTACTGTTTTATACTTTAAAACAGGCAGTATGGTGGTGCAGCAGTTGCAGTGCTGCCTTGCACTAAGGAGACAAGAGGTCATATCGTGGGTCCTCTCTGCATGGAGTTTGCATGTTCTCGACCACGTTTGCATGGGGGTGCTCCAGTTTCCTCCCACAATGTAAAGATATGCAGGTTAGGTGGATTGGCGACGCTAAATCAGCCCATGTGAGTGTACTCACCCTGCCTTCCTTGCTTCCTATGCTTGCTTGGGATAAGCTCCTGCAACTCTGCTCAGGATGAAGCAGGCTTAGAAAATTGTATGCTATGGTACTTTAAAGCACCAGCCCACCACTGAGCTGTTACACTAAGGACTTGGTATTGCTTTTTACCTCCATTGCCCTGCTTCATACTTATAAGCACCAGCTTAGTCCCTCCTGATTTTGTGAAGTACCTTCTATCATAAAAAAAGCTTTCCTTGGCATTTTATTATTTTTAAGCACCACTCTACCATCTTCTATGTGGCTGATATAGCTTTTTTAGCATCCAGTCCAATTTCCTAGATAATGGTAGGGCGACATCATCAATCTGTCACACTTCTCCTCCAAGCCCCACTTTTATGCTACAAACGTGGGCTCAGATATGGTAAGACATGGTGATTGTCCAACAAAGAATGACGCAGATATCCTCCATAGTGCCAGTCCAGGCGAACACAATGCACCAAACGAAGCAGAGCTGAATTTACTCTGGATATTCAAAATTCATTTGAATAAATGTATTTTTCAGTTTCAAGCAGTCACTCTCCCAATGGTACAGAAAGTGTATGAACAGCTCGGCTGATTTTTAAAAGACACTTTGTTATGTGGTGGTGCTGTGGGGGTATTTTACAGATTCATTAAAAATCCATTTAAATAGATGAAGAAAAAAGCAAAAATAAATAAATAAAGCCAATGAAATTCCTTACTAAGGATAGGAGGTGCATTAATTGTTTAGTGGTAGATGAATTTTAAGGTTGCCTGCCTCTCCAGCTAATGAATTTAATGCATCACTGTATTAATTCATAAAACATACCTTATTTCTGTAAATGCAATCAAGCAGATTAACTTGAGTCCAGATTGATTTGTAATTTGCGAGTAGGCCATTTTTCAGGCTCAAGAAAGCTTTATTATAAAGATAAATGCTGTTTCTGACAAATTTAACCACTATTTGCATGAGTGATTCAAGTGCACTAATAGAAGAATGATTGGCTTAGGTTTGCTTGAATGTATATCGAACTAAAATATATGATAGTCCTTAGTAAGTGCCTAAAATGCAGAGCACAAGCCTTTTAAGACTGACGTAAAACTGGTAATGTGTGCAGAAACAGACGGAGCAACCCAATGATACAGGTTTAAAGGCTTTCATATTGCTTTAAGATTTAAAATAACAAAACGTTAATACTGTAATGTTGGTTTGAGGAAAAAGACCAGCCATCAGTTTTGATAAAATCAGCTCAATATACAATTTATAAGGATCAAGATACCTAATAATGTAAAAGAAGAGCAAGACAGCATCACATTTATCAAACTAAGCAAACTATTCATTTAGATGATGGAGACATTATACTGCCAAGCTACAGGTCTCCGTACTTCTGAACTGTCAACAAGCCAGCCACCTATACATTTCTTAAACCTGCTTCTGCTTAATATAGTCATCAAAGCATATCCTTCCAGACACAAAATAAAGGCCAGCACTGTGAGGGACACCCTTTATATACTCATAAATGTGATGTTGTAAGAAACTGGACTACCAGGGGAAAACCTACATGGATATGGGGAGAGCAAAAACAAGTAACTAAGATAGTGAGACAGAGTTGAACACAGGTCTCTGGAGCCGTGAGACAGCAGTAACAAAGGCTTTGTCTTTGTTCTGCGCCCTTTTAAAGGTCCCAGGCTCCTAATGAATTATTCATTTACATAAAAAAATGAAAAACAATTGAAGATCCAGTTTTATAGTACATAATTGCTAGAGTGGAGAAAGGATGGGAGGAACTGGGTCAGGTAAAGATAACACTTTTTTATATTTGATTTTGCATAAAATAGCTCTCTGCGGTGGGTTGGCACCCTGCCCAGGATTGGTTCCTGCCTTGTGCCCTGTGTTGGCTGGGATTGGCTCCAGCAGACCCCCGTGACCCTGTTCGGATTCAGCGGGTTGGATAATGGATGGATGGATAAAATAGCTCTGGTACACCACAATTATACTAATCACAAACACATATACAGTATGTCTCATACACTTGCTCGAAGGAGCAGGACTACCAGAGAAGCCAGTAAAAAAGTAGCTCGAGATCAGCATTCACAAACATGGCACTTACTGAACACTGTGGACATGTCTCCCAGCTGCTTTGTCCCTTTGCTCACCCCTCTCTGCCTCAGTGGCAACTTGAATACCCACTGCCAACTGGCTCTATGAGACTTGCTGGTGACCACACACCCAGGCAGATGAATTCTAGCGGCTGGGAGACGTGGCCAAAGTGCTCCAAGTGCCGTGTCCGTAACTTAGCTGTCGTGGATCTGTTTTTATGCCAGCTTTTCCAGATAGTTCTATCCTTCTCAGGCAGGTCTCAACCACATCAGGACCTTGTCCCGCTCAGGTTCAGACCCAGGTGTGCTAAACTATTATTCCCATTGCACACCTGGGTAGCTCTCACGGCATACCACTGGGCTGCAGCACACTGGTTAAAGACACTGTCATATAGCAATAAAACTTCTAAGAGAAGAATACTTTTCATAGGCACTGTACATTGTTTGAGTTGGAAATTATTGCCAATGAAAGCTATTTTAATCATCACAAATCTATTTGTGCTCTGTGATATTGTAAAATTCTATTGAAATACATATATCTAATGTACTCTACCAATAGATATAACTAAATTCTGTTATCACTTTTTTTTGTGGATACGAGTCATTACTACAAGATATTTAATAAACAAAAATGTCATATTTGCCTCTTTGATGAAGGAAAAAAGCAAAAATGAAAAATGCTCCGACTTTCAAAGCAATTACTGAAGTCCTCTAATTTAACTGAATGTTACACCATGCTTACATGTATTAAGTTATTTAATAATATAGCTGTCTCTTTTTAAAATGAATTAAGAAATTAGTACCTGAAAATCAATTCTATTTTCTACCTAAAACGCCAATACATTTTTTATTTTTTTATCCTACATACAGATATCCTTAAACTTTATTTTCATCTAATTAGTGACTGATCAATAAGGCAATTGATTTCTTGCCGTACGTGAAAGTTTATCAGCAGTGCCTCAGGGCATTCAATTTCTCTGTCCTTTTATTTAAATACTCTGTACAGAATGGAACGGGGTGTCACTCACCTCCAGCTGCCCACAGAGTCATGGCAGAGTTGTCAGTCAAGGTCTTGTAAAGTGCTTTGTGATGGTCTTTACCTTTGGTGCATGGATTGATTAGTGCTGCAGCTAAATCTTTGGACCTTCAGCTACAAAGTCATCAGTTCAATATATACCTTGACCCACAATGTAACACCAAGCAATCACTTAACCTGTCTGTATACAATTGTAATAACTAATCTTGGAAGCTGCCTTGAATAAGTGGTTGTCGAAGTGTGGGCTGCTGACCACCAGTTGTACCCAAATGTGAGTCAAGTGGTCTGCAAGCTGAGTGTCACCAAGGTAAGGTGACATTTAAATCACTCAGATAAGTTAGCTTGTTGCATTTATTTCTAACAATCAAGCCTGACAGCTGACATTACTGCTACTACATCAATTTACTTGGATATATTAAAAAAAACGGCTGCTACCATGGAGCACATCATCTAATCTTCTTATGAATGGTAGTAACTTTTGCTTGAATTCCTTCCTGCTCTACTCCTATTTACTTCTTGTGGTTGCACAACTCCTCCTCTCTCTCTGTTACATGCAACACTTCTTCCATCTCAGACTCTTTCCAATCTAGCTGATCTCCATCACTGTAAAGCTCTAAGCTCACTTTGATGTCAGCCAGATGAACTCATGTCTGGTCATGGCAGTCCTTTAACTCCATGCCACCAGTGAAGCATGTGTCAGTGCTGACAGGCTGCCTATCGTTAATTGACCTTCAAGGCTAAAGAGTTAGTAAGGAATATTGGCTGAAATCTGGCACTTTGAAACACCAATCCAGAAATTATGGATTTGAAGTTTAGTATTTTTCACTATCGTAAATAAATCAGTAAATGTAATGCAGTTATGCTAACAGGTGACTGTCAGACTCGAGTGGACTGGACTTTAGCAAAGTGGTCCTCAGTCCAAAACACTTTGAGTACCATTAGGGGCTTTCCCATTGCTGGAACGTTTTGCAGGAATCAGAGACTTTTCAGAAACTTTTTTAGTGTTCATACCACAGGAATTCAGATAATTTATGGTTCCTGTTAAGAAGTTCCTGGTACTTACTTAGCTCCTACTCCACGGTATGTAATTTTTGTTCAACCAGGATATGGATGGGACTTGGGTGGTGAATTGTACTGATTGGTTGACCATAAGCATATTTACCATCTTACAAATCTGTTAGTAGTTTTGGACTTTTGGAGAGTTATCTGTGAAGATATTGCACCACATTTTGCACTGCACCACACTTCATAGCTGGCTTCCTGGTGCACCACATTGAAGCAGTAATCTCCCCCATGTAAACACGATCACTTTGAAGCAATAAGGCGAGGAGGTTGTCCCGTGAATTCCTGAGATCCTGATTGCTCCACACTTTGCACTGCTTCACTTTTCATTGCCACCTTCTTCGTCACCATGCTTTGCATCGCATTAAAGCATTAATCTCCAATTTGAAGTTCCAATCTATTTGAAGAAATAAATTGTGGCTATCATCCATAATTGCCCAAACAAACCTCACTTTCCACAGGAATGTTCTTCTTTGCACATCACATATTTTGCATAAGGTTCACAGTTCCTGTTGTATTGTGGGAACTCAACACAGTTGTTTCAAAATACATGGTAAT
>JANRMT010062861.1:47055094-47068651 GCA_026402145.1 Polypterus bichir lapradei | reverse complement strand
CAAACCTTTTTGATGTCTGTGGTCTATTATTGTAACTCTGGGAAATGAGTAACAAGAAGACAATAATGATTCAGATAATACTCTACTAATGTGTACCTCTCGTCATCAGTAGTTTTCATATAGGAATTTCAGGGCTTTTTCATATTCTCTAAGTGAATAATGTTTACAATAACAACAGCAATATTCATTGACATTTAATGTAGCTTAATGAATGCAATTATTTTTTTACTAAAGTTTTACTTTTTCCCTGTGCTCCATCCCTTAAATTGAGAAGGATGTGTAGTGGCACATTGTTTATTGAGAGGGCACTGCCATTAACTGCCAATAAGACAGCCATCTGAGCAAACCAAGGAGAAACACAAGGCTACAAGACTAGCCACGGACGAATTAAACTTGGTATTGATTTTATGCTGCCATTCACTGAGACAGCACTTAGACCTGAGGACCTCTTAGTACAATGCAGCCTGGTCTTGATGCTCTACTAGTACGGTACTACTTCAGGTACACTGCAAATGAATCTTTATGTTTCCTTGCTGCTCTTCAGTTTCCTGTTGGTCTACTTAGTTGTTTCTTATGGTTTTTCAAGTTTACAGTTTAGTTTTTTTGAGTTTCAACTCTGCTTTCTTTCCTGTATTTGTCGACTTTGATTTTTCTAATATTCTATGTTTCATCATTTAGGGAATAGAGAGAGTTGCCTTTTAAGGTACATTTGTGTGTGCTTTTACCCTGCTGTCTTTTTTTTCTGTGTGACTGTTACCTTATTTTGGTTATTGACTCTTGTTCTTTTCTTTTCCCTTTGGTGGTTAATTATTTTTCTCTTAATTGCATAATTAAGTACTGGCCTCTAGTGTCTTTCCTGCTTTCTTATTTTTGATTAATTCAATAAACATATTGATGAGATCTAGGTGTTTATTTACCCTCAATTAAGGTAAAGGTATGTGCTATTAAGGTCAAAATATTTGTTAATAATTAAATCTTTATTGCCTGCGATGGGTGTCTTCCAATTATTTTCTAGCTTTTTACGTCCACCCTTATTTGACTGCTTTCAGAACCTGACAACCAAGAGGTTCTCATAAGCCACTGCTACAGTATATGGAGGGGGGACATGAATTTTTAGAGGGACTCCCAACTACGGATTTAATCAATGGAGTTTCATGACATAGGCTTTGGGTAAAACAGAACGAATCTACCTGGAAGAAGCAGACTTGGAGCTTGTATAAAAACAACAATTTTATAAAAAAATGCATGAATCTGATTGGAATGCCATGCCAATATAGAAACCTCTATAGAAACTTATCAAAGATTTAAGCCTGAAACTGAAACAAGTAAGAAGTTATTTTTTGTGTGTATTATTAAATTTTCTTTTCATTTTTGTGGGAACTATTATTGGTTTGAATTTCATTAAAGCATTTTTAAAAAAGATATGTGGACTGTTAATTTTTTTTTGTGTATATGTCACTCAAACCATCCCAGAAGATATAATATTTTGAAAATTTCAAAGAAATGCAGCTATACTGACAAAAATCAGCCTACAACTGATGAAGAAAAATAAAAATACAGTGGTGTGAAAAACTATTTGCCCCCTTCCTGATTTCTTATTCTTTTGCATGTTTGTCACACAAAATGTTTCTGATCATCAAACACATGTAACCATTAGTCAAATATAACACAAGTAAACACAAAATGCAGTTTTTAAATGATGGTTTTTATTATTTAGGGAGAAAAAAAATCCAAACCTACCGGGCCTGTGTGAAAAAGTAATCGCCCCCTTGTTAAAAAATAACCTAACTGTGGTGTATCACACCTGAGATCAATTTCCGTAGCCATGATTACTGCCTGATTACTGCCACACCTGTTTCAATCAAGAAATCACTTAAATAGGAGCTGCCTGACACAGAGAAGTAGACCAAAAGCACCTCAAAAGCTAGACATCATGCCAAGATCCAAAGAAATTCAGGAACAAATGAGAACAGAAGTAATTGAGATCTATCAGTCTGGTAAAGGTTATAAAGCCATTTCTAAAGCTTTGGGATTCCAGCGAACCACAGTGAGAGCCATTATCCACAAATGGCAAAAACATGGAACAGTGGTGAACCTTTCCAGGAGTGGCCGGCAGACCAAAATTACCCCAAGAGCGCAGAGACGACTCATCCAAGAGGTCACAAAAGACCCCAGGACAACGTCTAAAGAACTGCAGGCCTCACTTGCCTCAATTAAGGTCAGTGTTCATGACTCCACCATAAGAAAGAGACCGGGCAAAAACGGCCTGCATGGCAGATTTCCAAGACGCAAACCACTGTTAAGCAAAAAGAACATTAGGGCTCGTCTCAATTTTGCTAAGAAACATCTTAATGATTGCCAAGACTTTTGGGAAAATACCTTGTGGACTGATGAGACAAAAGTTGAACTTTTTGGAAGGCAAATGTCCCGTTACATCTGGCGTAAAAGGAACACAGCATTTCAGAAAAAGAACATCATACCAACAGTAAAATATGGTGGTGGTAGTGTGATGGTCTGGGGTTGTTTTGCTGCTTCAGGACCTGGAAGGCTTGCTGTGATAGATGGAACCATGAATTCTACTGTCTACCAAAAAATCCTGAAGGAGAATGTCCGGCCATCTGTTCGTCAACTCAAGCTGAAGCGATCTTGGGTGCTGCAACAGGACAATGACCCAAAACACACCAGCAAATCCACCTCTGAATGGCTGAAGAAAAACAAAATGAAGACTTTGGAGTGGCCTAGTCAAAGTCCTGACCTGAATCCAATTGAGATGCTATGGCATGACCTTAAAAAGGCGGTTCATGCTAGAAAACCCTCAAATAAAGCTGAATTACAACAATTCTGCAAAGATGAGTGGGCCAAAATTCCTCCAGAGCGCTGTAAAAGACTCATTGCAAGTTATCGCAAACGCTTGATTGCAGTTATTGCTGCTAAGGGTGGCCCAACCAATTATTAGGTTCAGGGGGCAATTACTTTTTCACACAGGGCCATGTAGGTTTGGATTTTTTTTTCTCCCTAAATAATAAAAACCATCATTTAAAAACTGCATTTTGTGTTTACTTCTGTTATATTTGACTAATGGTTAAATGTGTTTGATGATCAGAAACATTTTGTGTGACAAACATGCAAAAGAATAAGAAATCAGGAAGGGGGCAAATAGTTTTTCACACCACTGTACCTGTAAATAAATGCTCTTGTGTACTTTAAGTGCACTTATATAATATAGTGAGTATTATACTCAAGTTCATGTGCATCATTCAATGACAACTCTTCATACAGTTTCTTTAATTCACATCATAGCAGTAGAATATTAAAGGCAGCTATACTACATTTGCCAAAGCTGTTAAAAAATCTAAAGATACTCTTGTGTCATCCAACAGAGACATTACGTAGATGTATGATGATATTCAAGTGTCATCCAACAGAGACATCACTCTGTTGTACAGATGGCAAAAAGAGAAAGAAGAGGGCAAGCATCTTAAGAACTGCGCTCACAGCTTTACATCCAGTGGCCTACACCAATTCCTGCTTAATTGCACAAGCAGGACTTTCAGTATGAATCTCAGATTTTAAAACACAAACCAGTAAACATTCAAAATCTGTTTCATACATTATTAGTTTATTTTCATATCTATCTGCTCAACATTTCTTCCTGTGACAAGGTAGAGTGAGAGGCTGGCAGGCACATAGATTAAGTAAGCCAGAAAAAGTGGAAACATTTGGAAATGATTACTGCATTATTCTTTTTCCAATTAATTCTCTTTGATTTTAAGGATTTGTTTGTATGTCACATCTGGTTTATAAATATGTACACACGTAATTTAATTTTTTACATAGTAAAGACATTTGCACCATCCATTCAGAACTGGTTAAAAAAGAGAAAACTAACCATGACATTGTATCTAACAAACCATTTCCGATATGAGAGATTAGCAGTCAGGCAAACCAAAAAGGTGAACGATGTAGAGAGGTTACACTGAAAGTGTGGACACATACAAAATGATTATAATATAGTAATGTTTTCCAAAAAATAAGTTTGTGATGTGCAAGAATAATACAAATAAAACCTGTTTTCTTTCAACTAAGTGACTCTCTAGGTTTTCTGAGGTGTCAGCCATTTTTGCAATGCACACTGCATACAGGAACTGTCTAAAATATTTTGCAGTATTTTCTGTACTTCAGTCAAAGTTAACAGGACATTTCTGCAATTTATTTTGTGGTTAATTCAAAATGTTGCCCCTGGTACTGCAGTACTGCAAAATCCTTCATTTTCTAGCTCATGCACATTTTGTAGTGATGTAGTGTAGTGACGTATTTTAAACAAAGGGCTATAAGTTGTTAAACCTGAATGCAGAAACAATGCTATTAATAAAAACAATGTTAGTCAATGGGTTCAAGAATTGTGGGTTCTGAGAAAGCCCAGGCAGAGCTCATTGATACATCATGTGCTGGCTGGTCATTAACATCAGTCAGTCTGGTGTTGCTTTGACAACCTCATGAGGTCAGGATTGATCGATTATGACCAGAACGTTTTCAGCTGAGCTCCCAGTATCCAGATAAACTGTGAACGACATTGTTTATGCCTTATTCTAAAGGGTATGCATATTTAATTCCCATTAATCCTAACCAGCATTCACAGAACTGTGTAGAAAGAGGTGTGCTCAGATTTGTTATCCTGTAACGTGAACAGCACGGTTCTCTATAGCATGACTAACTACAATTAACTGAGCATTCTCTTATCATTTTGGTTCATTTAAATATACATTTTAATTTACTCCAGTCAGTTCACAGATAAATGATACATTTTGGTGACAAACTCTTATGCCATCTATTGTTATCCCAAATTATTTAAACATGTTAAAAGTCTTAAATAAATGTCACATTCAAAAAAAATATGACTTCCTCCATGTAAACCGATATCAGAAAACAAAATATAAAATTAAATGTTATATATGACATAATTTGCTAATTAAAAGTACTGGTACACATGTCAGGATATCACAGTCAAACAAGCAGGAAGTTTCAAGTACATCCTCCCTTATAGTTCATCTCAATCCAAACTAGATTACTAACAAATCAGTTAAATGTTATGAAAAAGAACACACTCTTTTAATTCTATTACTTTTCATATCCATGCATAACTAATAAGTTCTCACCAGTTCCTGAAATTAGACAAATCTAATCCCAACACATAACACATTTTACTATGTTATTGTGAGGTCTGGTAAAATAAGCTAATGTATAAAAGATATTTGGGAAAAAAATAAAGTACACCCTTATTGCTGCTAAATCATTTAAGAAAGTAGTTAGTTGATGACCTGGAAGAGCTGTCACCTTGATATAAAATCAGGACTGGGACAATTTGCCCGACAGCACTCATGATTAATGTCAACAACATGCCATATACAAAATATTGATCTTATAGAATGAAATGTTGGAGCTCATCAATTTAAGAAGGGTTATAAAGTCTTGTCCAACTAATATGAAGTCAATCATTCTAAAAACAAAAATTATTACTCATAAATTAGATACCATTCATGACATAGTAAATGTTGCAATTCAGGATTAACATCCTAAAATAATCAACAAACATGGCTGTCATTGAAGGATAGGAGAGATGGGCCTCTTCTTCAAAAAGAACAGTACCTCTTAGGTGTGCAAAATTGCATCTAAATACACCACAAAATTTTTCCAAAAACATCCACTGGACAGGACAAATAAGATCAAATCAGTGTTGTCCATATCTTATGCAGTTCCATGCTTGATAAAAGTCTAGCACATCACATGAGAGTAAGAACCTCATACCAATCAAAAAGCATGATGATGGAAGGCTGATGAGCTGGGGGTTCCAAGGACCTGAATGTATCTCAGTCATTGAGTCCATCATGACCTATGAGTATTTTAGTGGAAAGTGTTAAGTCATCTTTACAACAGTGAATGTTTGGTTGAAACTGAATCATAAGACAAATTGAGGATTTTTAGCACAAGGCAAATCTACAGCTGATGTCAACAAAACACCTTTTAAAAAGTTGGAGTGACTAAAGAAAAACTGCATGAAAGAGAGTGTATATGACAATATGCCAGAAGAGTTCAAACAGAACTCAACATACTAATACATAGCATATGTGCAGATGGGACAACTCAAGAAAACTTATTTTTCATCTTCAGAATCACAGACTGGACACTTTCATAAAATGACAGCCTTTGGACAGAAAGAAATGCCTGAATTATTTTTAACTGTTAACTAGGTACACTTACAAAGGGTAAACTGAAGACATACAAGATGACAAAAATATTTTCCAGGTCAACGTTTTTCCTCCCTCTAACTAACCACAATTACATTTATCCAAAGTAACTTACAAAGGAGATCAAAATAATCAAGTAAACATGAGTCTCAGGGACTGTTTGGGGGAAAAGGGTTACAGTAAAGGTTATAAAACTTATCACCAGTGAAGCACTCAGAACAAAATACAAGCAAATTACACTTTCTAGATAGACATTAGACATACATTTCTATGCTTCTTAAACATATTGAGGGTGTCAGAAATTGAAATGGAGGTGAGAAACACTTTCTGCCAGCCAGGAGCTACCCATGGGAAATGTCTGGACTGAGATTTGATGTCACGCAAAGGCAGTCCCAGACTTTATAGTAGGAGAGTGGATTCAGTTTGAACCCTGCTTTGATGCATCATGGTTTGGTTCACAATTAGATCTAGATGGAGAAAATGCTAATTTACAGATCATGTAGGAAGCAAACTAATGCCATTACATAGCAATAAGTAAAGCAATTGACACAAAATAATTGTATTTGAAATTCTAATTTTATATTAAAAATTTTCCTTTTATCTAAGCAGCAATAAAGTGGTGTAAGAAACACCAACAGTATAAAAAGTGTTTGCCTAGGCAAAACCTGATGAGAAAGTAATGTGAGCATAGCAGTAAAAAATATGTCAAAAAGTGTATGCATGGCATAACATTCAGGTGCATTCGAGGACTTAATTAATTGAAAGCTGGAGCATTTTTAATTTATTTGTGTTTAAGACACATATTCAATTTTTGTTTAATAAATGTTTTCACAACAAATGAGTCATATTCAGAAATAACAGTAACAATAACAGTTGAGTGCTGAATTTCATGGGTTGCTTTTGAATTTGTTGTACATGCTGTGTTATTTTCATTTGTTTGACTGGCATGTGTTCTGTTATTACCTTTTATTTCCTAAATAAAAGGATAATAAAAAAACTGATATCATGTAACTGAAAACTGAGCCTAAATATTTTTGTCATAGTTGAAACAGCTTTCATAGCTATCATATTCCAAATTAGATGCATCAATCAGTGAATTATTATTAGTTGTATTGTGGAGGCCTATGTTGAAATGTAGATCATATTTCTTAAACGTAAGGTTTGTGAAATAACGTTCCTAATAGAAAGTTAAAATGTATGCTGAAGTTCTCCATTTCAGTAACTTGTATTAGGATTTGTTCTTCTGGCAAAAGAGTCAATCAGACATAGTAAATAGGAAAATATAAAAGTTAAAAATATCTGAAAGTAATTATGAAACAGTTAATGAATAACAGTTTGAGATCACAAAGGAAATTTTTTCTCTTCTAAGTTGGAGGATTTACAAAATTCATCAGTGATTTTTTAATGGTGTAGAAACAAATAAAAGGGAGATGATAATGTGTCGAGGACCAACCGGTTACCCAATTTAATATGAATTAAAAATGTAAACATAACATCCAAACAATACCACTGATGTCAGGCTTCCTTTGTCTCTTTCCCTTGGGCTTATTTAATAATCACTCTCTGCTATAGAGCTCCGTCCTTGTGAGATCCGGATTTGTTTATGAAGTTCAATTTCTGTTGCATCAGTTCTTTAAATAGCCCTCAGGACAGGACTTCCGTAAAAAAAAAACAGAAGCAATGTCATAGTTCGCTACAGGAATCATCTGCACTTTCTCAGGTACCGATGTCAGTATGCTTACCTTGTTGGAGCCCTGTAGATGCTAATTCATGTGTGTGTCTGATAATGAAAACTTTTAAAATTTCCATTTGAGATTACTTAACAAAAACTGAAATTTCTTTATTGAATAAGTGTAAAATATTTCCATGAAATCGATGCACTGGGAGTGAAGTTGTTTGAATAAGACAGAGAGATCTGCTAACAACAATTGAGGACAATAACTTTGGAACAGAGCTGCATACTGTATAATGTGTGTAAATCAAAATCATTAGTGTAAAGTATTATAATAGATTGCATGTGTACAGCAATACTGAATGTAAAATAAAAGGCAAGCAGTAGAAAATGTGTGTCACATTACAGCCTCCATAGTTGTTGGCTGTAATAGTAATTGTTAATCAAACATTCCAAAATGAATATTATTAATAAATATTTGCAAGAGTTAAGACAGTAGACGTATGACCTGAGATAAACTAAGCTGAGATTATGTTCATGCGATGGCTCCAAGAAGGTAAATATGCAACATCATACAGCTAACTGAAACTCATCGACTGTCAAAAAACTGAAGCATGTCAGTGTGTGCCTTCAGCAGCTTGCCTTCTTCTGTACACTTGCCTATTTAAAAATATATCCTTTATGTAACATGTGTGATGGACAGCTGGGTCCCATGCCCGGCCAGAACGCCTCTGCTGCATATGTTCCGGGGGAGCCACCATGGGCAGTTCAATACCTCCCCCGGGACGCTTGGTGGCAGCCTCCCTGGCCAATGTTCGTTCCCCAGTCTCCCGCATGGCTCCATGGGACATGGAGTCCTCCACAACCTGGGTGGGAGCTGGGGTGGCTGCTAGAGGGTGCGGCAGAGACTCGAGAACCCAGCTGGACGAGTCATCAGCCCCACCTGGAGGTGCAATTGAGACCAGGTGGTAAAGCACCTGGATCACTTCTGGGTGGGCTATAAAACGGGCCAGCCTCCACCACTGAGGGGCCAGGGTCGGGAGGGGGAGGACTAAGCTCTGAGGAGGAGTGGTGGAAGAGAAGGATTGTTGGTTGTGTTTATTGTGCTTTGGGACTGTGTTTGGGCTGTGTGGCACGGGGAAGACGTGTCCCACAGCTGAAGAAACAATAAAAGTCTTTGTGTTTTTATACGTGCCTCCATGTCTATCTGTGTCGGGTCAGGCGCCTATATAGCGCCTTTGTTACACATGCATAATAGTGCATGTTTTGATCATAAAGCCATATTTGGAAAACAGCCCAAATAACTATGGAAAAGTTGACAAACGCATCTGTTGTAGACCATCCATGATGTTTTTTCCATGGAAAAAAAAGTTACTACCCAATAAAAGAATGCCATGCCTACAGGGTGTTTACTAATATATTTAGCTTGCTTGAAAGTTTGCAGTGTAAAATGCAACCAAACTAACTATGCAAATTAAAACAAAGCAACCAATCCTCCACCAAAACTGGAACAAAGCAAATGAATTATGAGTGTCTAAAAGCCTTACAAAACTTATTTTTTTATCCCATTCCAGACTGACAGATATTTTAAGCTTTTTTCCTCCGATCTGTTAAGACATTTCATTTGACTGTGAAATGATGTACTCAAATCTTTATGCTGACAATCTGACTCTGTTGGAATAAGTGAAAAAGGTGAGGTTTGTATTGAGCAGGTCTGGCTGTAATCAAGCTTGGTTACATTCAATGAACTGGCTCTAATTATCCCTTTATTTGGATTGATTTAACTAGGGGACAATTACCTTTTCCCACTGTACTGGTTGATGTTGGATATCTTTGTTCATTAGTTAAATTAAATAAGTTAAATGAAACATGTCTCATTTGTTCACTCAGGGGCCCTCAATGTAATATCAGATTTTGGTTAAAATGTAAAAACATTCTGTTTAATACATTTCTAATAGCAGAGGAAATTAAGTGAGGAAAAATGTTTTTTCAATATAGTGTACAGTTTATAGAACAAAGATAGACTGGTAAAACTTTACATACTATACCTATGTAGGACACATGTATTAGTTAAATTTGTTTAGATTGCTGTTATTATTTTTCAAAATTGTTAAAAATAGTCAATATTTCAAGTACAGTAAATCTTTTTAAAAGTGATAATATTGGATTTTCTTAGGAAGACCTTCATTTGGAAGAATTATTATTAAAAAGAGTGATAGTCAAAAGTAAGTATTTTTGTTATATACAGTATATAAATATATACAGTTGTGCTTGAAAGTTTGTGAACCCTTTAGAATTTTCTATATTTCTGCATAAATATGTCCTAAAACATCAACAGATTTTCACTCAAGTCCTAAAAGTGATAAAGAGAAACTAGTTAAAGAAATGAGAAAAAAATAGTATACTTGGTCATTTATTTATTAAGGAAACTGATTGAATATTAAATATTTGCCTCACCTCTTTGGATTCCACATAGAGTAAGGGTTCCCAAAGTGGTCGATATCGACCCCCTGGGGTCGATTTGAACTTTCTAGGGGTCGATAGTTTCAATAAAAAAATTGGGGGGTCAACGACAGCAAAAATAGACCCCCTTACTACTGCTATTTGTTTGTTACTTAAAAATATCTAAGATTCCAATAGGTACCTAATTAAGAAGTAAAATAATTCAAAAAAACACTTTTTTGATAAAAACACATTACATACCAAACTTGCGAACAAAAAGGTAAAATGTGTCATTAAAAGAGTCACACGTAAGAATGCATGAAAATACATATAACACAAACATACAGTATCTGTGCATTGTCTTATCGAACGTATCAAAGCAAGTGCGGACATGAAAAACCGTTGCATGTCCGCTCTTGCTTGCGGTGGGACGAGACGACGGATATTCTATATTAGCAGAATCTATCAGTCTTGTACGGTCATGCTTTCATAAAACACTATAAATTGGTTTGTTTGATGTGACATGTACTTATTTGTGATTTGAACTTTGAATATAATTATTTATTGAGGAGCAGTACTACGAAAAAGAAAATTGGAGGACACAGTTTATTTATTCGAGTAAGAACAAAAATCTTCTGTTTCAAGTAAGTACATACTTTATTGTTTGTTTTTTTTTTAATCACAGGGGCTGTCGAAATTGTTTGTTAATAAAAGTTTGTATTTCTTCAGATAATAATATGACTGAACCAAAAAAGAAATGCAGACAGTACAGCTTGGACTATTTGTACTTATTTTGAATTTACATATTTATTTCATAAATGTCAAAAATGTTAAAAAAAAAACAAAAAAACTTTTGCTTAAATTTTCATTAGTGCAGGTTTCGATATTAAATGTTGCACAAGATAATGCCATATTCCATAGCCATTTTATCTTTTTAAATCATAATTACAAGTGATTAAAATCTGATATCTAGTGAAATATTTAATATTGAGTACTGTACAAATGTATTAATTTGAGTAAGTAAAGTAAATGACTAGGGGGTCGACGGTTTTAAAAGTTTTTGGTAAAGGGGCCGGCGGCCGAAAAAAGTTTTGGAACTCTTGACCTAGAGAATAAAAAGAGAAATGGAAATACCATAAATACACAATACATAAATACTACATAATAAATAAACAACAATTTTAGCAAAAATTACACAAAAACAAAAAACAAAAGGAAAAATAAAAATTAAAAAACAACAGAAATAACCAAAAAGCTTAAAACACACATAATCCAAGGACCAAATCTTGGCTAAAACATTACACTTTGAGAAACTAGTGCTTAGGCTCATTAAACAGAGTATTCTAGATAATCATGATTACCTCCAGTGGTACACAGTGAATGCCACATCCCTTGCAACTGATACCCTCCTGCATAACAACAGCTATTTTGCCAATGTCCTAATTATAAACTACAGCTGATGATTGGAAGGATAAGTTTAGTATTTTTTAAGTCAAAGTTATTTTTTCACAGTCATGGTATATATTAATTTGGCACATGAAATTATGTTCAAAACAGAGAATCTTTATGAAAATTAAGAAATACCTAGGCAGATGTTTCACTTTAAAATAGAAATGTGGAGTACTGTGGTCCAAATGAGAGAACAAAACCTTGAAGCAGTAAATAAAACGTTCTCTCGGAGTTCCTGAGGCTTGCTTGTGATAGCAGAAGTAAAGTGAAAGTAATACATTGTTACTGGAAGTACTACATTTTTACAGATCCGTACAGTTAAGGATACATTTTCTGTTCACTTGTGAGTACACAGCGGCCATCATGCATGGAATTTTGACATTTCCTATAGGTGTACTATAGTTTGTACTTTGCTAGCACAAATGCCGATTCATATTCAAAAAAGATTATTGCATTGTTTTGCAATAATTGTTGCATCATTTTGCAAAGATATTGCCAGCTGCTGCCATTGTCACTGAGCATACTTGTGCTTTGGTATTCTAGTGACAGCTAGTAAGAGAGGTTTAACAGCTAGTGTGTTTAACTGTGGCGGATTCCCTGTTTTAACACTGAAAATTGGAAATTCCTATAAAGGTTTAGTTCTTTGTGTGCTGTGAAGGAAGCTACATCCACACTCTTTTTTGATATACAGCTTGCTTTATATGAAAGCGTAAAGACTGTGAGTGATCATGTGAATCTTGCAAAAATGTTTTGCTTTTTGCTTTTCTTCCTAAAATGACATGGACACACTGTCTCCAATAAGTGCAATCTCCAGACAATACTTGATAATACTGTTGGCTTGAAAAACTGATGTATTCCATAAGTTTAAGGCTTTTCTTTTCATATTTGGATCGTGGTCCCCTTCATCTCCATTTTAAAGCACTAGAGCAGGCTAGGTATATTTTAAAATGTATCAAATGATTGTGAAGAAATAAGTTTGACTTGAAAAATACTGAACTTTTAACACTGTTTTACTTTAAAGATCAACCACACTCGTCAATTTATGCGTTAGTGCCACCCTCTGCAATTGGATTTTGGATTTCCTAACCAACACAACTCTGCATGTATGGATTGGTAACATGGCACTGATTCAGCTCAAGATCATAAAGCACTTCAGACGGTGGTAAAGGTAGCACAGAATGTTACTGGAACCAAGCTGCCTTCTCTTCAGCACATATACAAAACTGAATGTCTTAGAAAGGCAAACAGTAAAAGTAAAGACCTCAGCCATACTGCACAGTGGCGTTTCTCAGTCCTCCCCTCCCATTATCACTCACACTGTTAGTTTCAGGGACAGTGTTAGTTCACAGGTCATAAGGTTACTAAATAACCAATCATAATAACAAATATTAAAAAATAAAAAAACAAAAACATGCATTTATATATTATGGCTGCTGATTAATTGCTCCTAATATGTGTGATTAATGCATTAAAAATGTATGCAATTACATGCCTTAACTTAATGCAAATATGCATTAATTTAATCAGGTTAATTTGACACACAATGTTAATGAAGTAGTGCCAAAGTCTATGAGTGGTAGTAGCAGGTTGCTGGGGTCAGCTTTGATTGATCATTTCCCATGTTGTTTCTTAGAAATCATCTTCATAATGATCTACACTCACCAGAAGAACCACAACAAAAGAAAATGCAATTACACAAACTCACCAAACTCTGAATATCAGCCACTGATGCCTTGCTTCTCCTCCTCC
>JANRMT010062861.1:47009382-47035094 GCA_026402145.1 Polypterus bichir lapradei | reverse complement strand
TGTTTGTATGAATATGTGCTATATAAATAAATGTTGTTGTTGTTGTTACAGTGGATGGCCTTGCACAAGGAGTTGAAACCACTAGTCACGAGGTGGTTCTTGGACCTCCAGCTGTACAGGTTTTCGGTCATTTACCACTGGGGTAACCTACAAGCCAATGCCAAAGCCCTTTCTAGGTGCCATGACCTCTCAGCCAGGTACGCCTGACCCAATGGGTCTGGGCTGGGGGGGTCTGTATCACACACGTGCGTTTGGGAGTCAGCCAAAGGGACCAAAAGATGGTAATTCCATGCCAGACCAGTGGGTGGTGGGGTGCACTAAACCTCCCTCTTTCCTCTCTACAGACCCAACATGGGAAATTCTGCCTGAATCCATGAACATCACTTCCAGCCCCGGTCCAACAACATCACTTCCAGTCCCGGATCCGAGGATATCATTTCCTGTCCCAGCCCAGAGGACATCACTTCCAGTTCTGGCCCTGATTATGTCACTTTCCCTGACCGACCTTAAAAACCCGCCATCTTCTCTACACTAGTCAGTTCTGTTTTGGACTTGAACCAGTGCACACTTGTACTAAAAGTTTAAACCCTTTTGCAGCCAGGGAAATTACATAGGTGGCTGCCCCAAACTGTTGTTGTATGGGTCCAGCTGTTTATTTCACAGAGTGTTGAATTACATTTATCATAAGTGCAGAGCTTATTATTATCTAAAAAAGCATTTCTATATTTAAATAATCAAGTAATTATTTCAGAGTTAATAAAACAGCTTATTCAAAAGTTCATTTTTAACTGAAGTATATAAAAGAGGAATTGTTTTTTGGGGGTTTTAATTGAACTTCTTTTCCTCATGTTCTGCTCATTACTTAACGTTTAAATCATTCATTTCAGCAGCTATATCTTCAGATGCCAGTCTTAATTTCTTCATATCTGAGCATCTCCATTCCATTTCTAACCTGATTCTGTGTTCTTGATACTGAGTAGGCGTCAAAATCAAGATTTGTAGACTGTTATTTAGGACCTGCACAGTTTTCAATGGTATAATCCTTGCATATTTTAACATTGCTTTATTGAAGTGAATTGACTCAGTAACATTTACTGAACATTGAAATATATCAGGGTGACACGGTGGCACAGTGGTAGCGCTGCTGCCTCGCAGTTAGGAGACCCAGGTTCGCTTCCCGGGTCCTCCCTGCGTGGAGTTTGCATGTTCTCCCTGTATCTGTGTGGGTTTCCTCCCACAGTCCAAGGACACACAGGTTAGGTGGATTGGCGATTCTAAATTGGCCCTGGTGTGTGTCCTGTGGTGGGTTGGCACCCTGCCTGGGATTGGTTCCTGCCTTGTGCCCTGTGTTGGCTGGGATTGGCTCCAGGTGACCCTGTGTTTGGATTCAGTGGGTTGGAAAATGGATGGATGGATGAAATATATCAAATTGGTAATTAGACAATTTTTCATTTCACTTTCCATTTCTCTGAAAAACATTGACCAGCGGCAAACTCAGAATGCTGGATCCAGGAAATTGTATCCATAGAGGGTATACATGTTTGTGTGTGTGTGTACATATATACAAATTTTGTATATAAATACAAACTTAGCGTATAAACATTAGATTGAGTATCTCTAATCTAGAATTCCAAAATCCTCCAAAACCTGAAACATTTTGTGTGCCAACATGATGTCACTTATGTCCCTTTTTTTTTGTTTTTAACTGCTGACTGGATATGAACAACATATGTGAAGATTTCAAGCAGATTTTTTTCAGGTGCAGGGCAAATCCTCTATGAAGAATTGACCATCACAAAGCTAGGACTCACGATCGACAAATAGGGATGGGGTCCCCCGTGAAGCAGCATGTGCCATTACTCAATTAACTATCTGGGAGGGGAGGTGCCCCATGAAGCTCCGCAGCACAGGATAGATGCTGTGTGACAGTTTGAATATGCTGAGTGGCAAAGGGATTGGGGGTGGGGGGCAACAAAATAATAACATCAGCACTGCACTTCAAAAGTCTAAAAATATTTATAAAACTTTGCTTAGATTTAAGTGTGGAAATATGCATACTGAATAAACAGGACAATGGGTTTGTCATGACAATTTGTCACTCTCATCCTGACACTGTGATTTAATGAAATGTCACTGCTTATGGTTAACAAAAGAAGATTCATTCTCACTAGATGTCCTTAGTGTAGCTGAGTGCTGTAAGTCGCTCCAGCTACATTAGGAAAACGGACACACCACAAAACTTTCACATCATGGCTCCCAGCATAGCAAACATGATGGAGTGAAGGCTGGCTGAGATATTCCTGACCTGCAGGCCAGTCCTCTGAGAAGTGACAACAGGTAGCCAATATAAAATGAAAAACAAAAAAATCAGTGCAAATATGCAGCAATGACCCTCTCAAAAAAGAACTAATATACAGTCTGTACATCATGTTAGAGCTGTTAAAATTAAAGACCTTAAGATACCTATTGGAGAACTTTCATATCCCCTTGATGTTTGATATATATATATATATTTAGTGACAGATAGGGGGCACCACCGAGCCCCAAACCCTGGACACAATCAGTACCAGGGGTTATTTATTATAAAAAATACCTCACAAAGGTTTCCTCCAAGGTTGCACAAGCAATTACAAAGCAAAATTCTTCTTTCTTCCTTCTCTTCTCTATCCATCCACCTCCCTACAATGAATGTTGCCTTCCTTCCTGCCAACTCTGACTAAACTGGAGGATCTTACAGTAGATGGATTCCTTTATGTCAGACCCGGGAGTTCTTCCAGTGCTAGGGCACTGTCCGATGGAATCACTTCCAGGTTAAGTGGAAGAAGTGAAAAACAGAGATCATGAAACTCCACAGTACTCCCTGGTGGCAGCTATGGGACCCAGCAGGGTGAATTCGTGAGAACTAAATCTCCCATCATGCCCTGCAAGTGTCCACATGATTACCGAGGTCCTGGGATGCTGCCACCTAGTGAATTGGGGATAAACATATTCTGTAATAAGAGCCTTCCCCCATTGCTCCTTTGTTTTGTCCTCCTGTCCAGTTAAGAGTCCCATACCCATTGCAGTTAGGATGCCTCCTTTCTCGGCAAGGATTAATCTTTTCTTCTGAGCAGGATGCTGGATAATCCTGCCTAAACTTACAGTGTGTTCAGTATGTATATACTGTACCAATATATATTATTTTAAATAGAGGTATATATAAAACTGCTCAAAAAAATTAAAGGAACACTTTGAAAACACATCAGATCTCAATGGGAAAAAAATCCTGCTGAATATCTATACTGATATGGACTGGGTAATGTGTTAGGAATGAAAGAATACCACATCGTTTGATGGAAATGAAAACTGTCAACCTACAGAGGGCTGAATTCAAAGACACCACAAATATCAAAGTGATAAGATGATGTGGCAGGCTAGTCCTTTTTGCCAAAATTTCATTGCAGCAACTCCAAGTCATACTCAGTAGTTTGTATGGCCCCCACGTGCTTGAATGCATGCCTGACAATGTCGGGGCATACGACTAATGAGATGATGGATGGTGTCCTGGGGGATTTCCTCCCAGATCTGGACCAGGGCATCACTAATCTTCTGGACAGTGTAAGGTGCAATCTAGCGGCATCGGATGGACCAAAATATAATGTCCCAGAGGTGCTCTATTGGATTTACGTCAGGTGAGCGTGGGGGCCAGTCAATGGTATCAATTTCTTCATCCTCCAGGAACTGCCTGTATACTCTCGCAATATGAGGCCTGTCATGACCCACTGCACCAGCATAGGGTCTGACAATGAGTCCAAGGATTTCATCCCAATAGCTAATGGCAGTCAAGGTGCCACTGTCTAGCCTGTAAAAGTCTGTGCATCCCTCCATGGATATGGCTCCCCAGACCATCACTGACCCACCACCAAACCAGTCATGCTGAACAGTGTTACAGGCAGCATAACATTCTCCACGACTTCTCCAGACTCTTTCATGTCTGTCAGTTGTGCTCAGGGTGAACCTGCTCTAATCTGTGAAAAGCACGGCACCAGTGGTGGACCTGCCAATTCTAGTATTCTATGGCAAATGCCAATCGAGCTCCAAGGTGCAGGTCAGTGAGCACAGGGCCCACTAGAGGACGTTGGGCCCTCAGGCCACCCTCATGAAGTCTGTTTCTGATTGTTTGGTCAGAGACATTCACACCAGTGGCCTGCTGGAGGCCATTTTATAGGGCTCTGGCAGTGTTCATCCAGTTCCTCCTTGCCCAAAGGAGCAGATACCGGTCCTGCTGTTGGATTAAGGACCTTCTACGGCCCTATCCAGCTCTCCTACAGCAACTGCCTGTCTCTTGGAATCTCCTCCATGCCATTGAGACTGTTCTGGGAGACAGAGCAAACCTTCTGGGAATGGCACGTATTTATGTGCCATCCTGGAGAAGTTGGACTGCCTGTGCAACCTCTGTAGGGTCCAGGTATTGCCTCATGCTACCAGTAGTGACACTGACCATAGCCAAATGCAAAACTAGTGAAAAAACAGATGAGGAGGGAAAAATGTCAGTGGCCTCCACCTGTTAAACCATTTCTGTTTTGGGGGTCATCTCATTTTTGCCCCTTTAGTGCACCTATTATTAATGAAATTAACACCAAAGCAGCTGAAACTTGACTTTACACTATACTCGGATTAAAAAGTGTTCCTTTAATTTTTTTGAGCAATATATATATATATAAATATTGTGACAGATAGTGAGCAGTATCGCTCCCTTGAACCCCTGTCCACGACTCCAGACACCAGGTAAAAGTCCAAACGATGACTTTATTAAATCGCCACAGTGCACAAAGTACCCTCTCCTCCACTATACTCATAAATCAACAATAATCAATACAATAAACAATCCTCCAACTCCCAGATGCATTGCCACCCTTCCACCCAGCTCAGCTCGCCGTCTGGGAGCTCCCATAGTCCTTTTATATTCCCTGACCCGGAAGTGTTCCCAATCCCCAGTCCATGTGATCCTGTATCACTTCCGGGTCAGGTAAAAAGTTCTTTTCTTCACCCCGGAAGCCCGTCGCTCTTCCTTTGACGAACTTCCGGGTTATAGGGCACAAAGAAGTCTTCGGTCCTCCCTGCAGCTCCCTCTTGCGGCCCCTGTGGTATCCAGCAGGGCTGAGGATAAAAACTACAAAGTCCATGACTCCCTGCTGGTCTTCGGGGCACCTCCATACTGCAGGGAGGGCTCCATCTGGCGGCCTGGGGGTATTGGCCGGATTGACAAGCCGGCCAAATATCACAATATATATATATTTTTTTAACAGAAATTCGAATAACAGTATAGTACATTGTGTGCTAACTGATTTATATATGTTATATAAATTTTAAATTACATGAAAGAAATGCTTTGAACTGTATAAAAGACAAAGATGAGCAGACACTAGCCTAAAAAATCAATATTAGAGCTGTCAAGATTAATAACTAGTGAACAATCTCTCAACTTATTCCCAGAGTTTGTTTTTAATCCATCAATGTCAGATCACATTTAGCTAAACTTTCTGGCAGCACCTCATCTTTACTGAAAGTCACACTGCAGTCGAGTAGGACCCGACGACCACTCTGTATAAAAAATTACAGTCCCAACACTGTAGAGAAATGAACATTCATCATAACCTCACATTCTTTGTTTCATTTTCTTAAACAGACATATTTAAATATAACCATTGACAAGACCTATTTTGGTATTAACTGGTGTCTCTATCTCAAAAGTGTTTCAAGCATAAAATGAAACACTATTGTATTCAGATAAGGAAAGGTGAGCAGTGAGGCCAATTTGAAGTTGTGCCTGTATTGTTTGTATTTTATTCTTAAGTGCCTTGCAAAGCATCTTGGATTACTATACCTTTTGAATGGTGTTATATAATATAAAGATTCATTAAGTCCAGTATGATGCAGGGGTTTGTTCTGCTGCTTCTGCCTCTTGCAGAATAGATTTAAATTCAAGCTCTGTATCTGTTCAGTTTATACATTCCTTTCTTGTATGTTTGGAGTTTTCTAAAAAATACTACAGCAGACATCCCATAGACTTGCATGTTAGTTTAAATGGAAACTTCAGACTAGCCCAGTATGAGTAAGAGTGAATGCATGTGAGTTTGCACTCCAGAATGCTACTGGAATGGGTATTGGATTCCTATGTCTCAATCTGGATATGTGTTAGAAGACAGATGGATATTTAAATGTATAGTTATATGATGAATTTCAGTTTTTCTAAGCCTACTAATTCTATTTTGCTATATGGTTGTGAGACATGGACACTATCCAGTGACCTGAGATGAAGACTGGACTCCTTCGGTACTGTGTCTCTTTGGAGAATCCTTGGGTACACTAGTAGGACTTTGTATCAAATGAGCTGTTGCTCATGGAGTTCCAAATGAAGCACATTACCTGCAGTGTGAAGGAGCATCAGTTACAGCATTATGGCTATGTGGTGCGAATACCTGTGAGTGATCTAGCTTGCAGGATCCTCATTGTTGCGGACCCAATAGGCTGGACCAGGCTAAAGGGATGCCCATGTAACACCTGGCTGCAGCACATAGATGGTCATTTCTCAGGGTTGGGACTGGACTATGTGTCTGCCTGGAGGGTTGCCAATCAGGATCCTGAGCTGTTTGTCTTGTGGTGGGTGAGTCAACGTGCTGTACCAGTGCATGCTCCCAACCTGACCTGACCTGTGGGGAAAAAGGGGAACCTGTTGAAAACCCATACACATACAAATTCCGTTCAGGCAATGAACAGACTAGGAATTGAACTGAGATCTTTGTTGTTGTCACATAGCAGTGTTAATCAGTATGTCATTATGTCACCCATAAGTCAAATATTAATTCATTTATTTTATAAACTATTCTATTTCATTAGAAGGTCAATCCCATCAGCACCAGAGTAAAATGTCAGAAATAGCCCTGGACTGAGAAATAGTCCTTTGAAGAACACACTCACACTCATGTTAGGCCTTTTTACAGGAGTAATGATGACATACCATTACAATTATATTTCATATAGAGCATGTTCTAGCTTGGCAAGCAAACTCCAGAAAGGACCACCTGATTATAACATATTATATATTAATATTTTGCATATTAAAATAAACTTGGGAAACCATTGCATTAAATGAGGAAGCATAGTTGAAACCCTAACCAAATCTAAAGGAGCTCTGGTAGGACCCTAGGAGGAAAGATGCTCCTGGTTATTCTAGACCCTGACTGCCCACATGCATTTATCGTATTGAAATTTACAAAAGAACATGATAGTCTGGTGAATGACAAATTCTGCACCTCTCCATGTCAATATGGTGTACAAACATCTTTTAATAAACAACTTTTAATCTTGTTGCTCTTTCCCTTTAAAATGAATGACTTCAATAACAGGCATGCTCTTTTGTAAGTGATGGCATCCTAAGTTTACTTCCAGATTGAAGTTCCTTGTTTTAAGCAGTTAGCATGTTCTCTCCATGGTATGGTTTTAGCTCAAAGATTTACTGCCAGCTATCTCTTTAGTTCAAGAAAATCAGTTGCTGCCTGTTGACGTAAGCATTAGTTTCATGTACCCTGTTTTATGTAAGTGAGATGAATGAATGATCTTAGGAACATCAGTCGTGACATTTGGAAATTGACCTGACCACAATGATTATGTATATCAGCATCAATCATACAGTCTATATTTTATAAAGTACAGGGCCTTTGATGGTGCACAAAATAGACAGATTTGACCATTTAAAATTAACTGAAATCATTCATATTATCTGTCTACCAATCAATCTGGCTCTATTGCACATACACAAAATGAATCTAGTGGCCAAAATGGCTGAACTTTGTAACTTCAGTGTTGACAATCCTAATTTAGCTCAATTAAAATGATTAATCACATTAGCATTATTCACACTTTGCTTTATTTCGCAACTTTAGTGGTTTGAAACAGAGGTGAATGACCTTAAGTAATATCAATTTTGTCAATTACATATTTATTTCATCAAATTATATAGTTGCATCAGGCACTGCTGCACAAACGACCTTTTAGTATTGCACAAGTAAGATCAATGATCTCTACTACCTCAGCTTTGACAATTCTAAATTTGCCTGACCAAAATTATTTATTATTTGAACATCAGTCCATGTATCTCAGCTTTATGTAGTCTCTAATGATGGACATCGCACTAAGGCATTTTACTTTACCTAGGGTCACACAATGATTTGGGCTGGGACTTAAAATAATCATGTCACTAGATTATACAAACTACTGCACTTCCTTAGCCATGCTGTCAGGCTTTATTTCCATATCTTAGTGGGCATTAGTTTTGAAATATTTGACATTACTCAGGGCCACAAAATGAAGCTGGAAGGTTGTAGTTGAAAACAGCAGGTTTAGCTAACCCAGCGATTTTTGCCTTTTATAATGGGCAACATCCTAAAGCAGTTTATGTTATTCTAGGTTACACATTGAAGTAAGATAGTAGGACTTCAAATCACAAGCTTTTAGGTTATGGCATACTCTTTCAGCAATATTTGCATGAATTCTTTTTTTCATATAGTTCCTTTCGCAGTATCCACTCACCATAAGCATAAAACATCAGTGTCCCATAGGCTGTAAAAGAAAGACATTGATCATTATATTTTGATTTGTTAGTTTGCTGTAGGAAATAATATAACAAACACAAATTAAATATGTCAGTATGCTGTCCCAAAGCACAGCTTGGTATATCTCACTGACTACTCTCCCAAGGCTTCAGTTTGTTAATGTACAGTACAGTACATGGTGGTGATGGTATATGGATGGGTTTAGATTTAAAAAAAAGAAGGCTCTTACCTGGTCATCATATATTGATGACTCTTGTTTAACACTAAAAGGGTGGGCGGAAGCAATGAGGATCCATTAAAAATCATTTCCTCTTCCAGCTGGGTGACATGTGCTACTCGGCTAAAGCACTGGAGCAGAAATTCAATCAGAACCTGATGAAAAATACAAAGATCCGCCACCCAAGCCAACCTTCATCTCCTTTTCTTATTTTCTTTAATTGAATTTGTAGGTACAGACGAGGCCCTGTTCTGAACTCGCCAGGCTCTGATTAAATAAACACTTGAGATCTTTTCACTAAGGGGGACAACATCAATAAAGGCCGCCCAAGAGAAAGCCTACTTCAGCTGATGGGGGTGGAATACTGAAAGAAATGGTATAGCAGCTGAGCAAAGCAGTAGTGCAAGATTTCTGGAAAGACATTATTATAATTAAACTTATTATTACACTCATTTGGGTTTTGAATTAATTTTAAAATACGGAAGGCACTGTTTGCCAGTGTTGACAAATAAACATAAGGAGAAATGAAATAAAGGGCTTCTATTTATGAAACATCTACTCACATATCCATCCATTTGTTAACTTCCACATCTGTCTTAGTGTCACGGAGAGTCATTGTTTATCCCAGCTGCCCTATTTAAAAGAAAGAAGTCAACTCTGGTTCTTCAAAGTACACACATACCCACATGGGGTCAAAGCTGAATAGCAGATTAACCTTACATACATACACACATTTTCCAATGTGAGAGGAAGACTCGAGTACTTGAAGAAATAAAATACATCGAACATGGGAAGACAGACAAAGTCCACACAGACCATTCCTCAGCAACAGAGAGACAGCAGTGCTAGCGACTGTGCACCTATTGAAAAATGTATATGATAAACAGATTTGCCCAGAAGCATGATTTCAATGTGTAAGTACACTAGAATGGGAGAACAGCTAGAGATACAAATTAGTCTGTTTTTGTATCTGTTACTGTCTCCTCTCCTACCAGAGAGTCATGCATTTTAGTGTTGCACAGTTTCTGCTGCCACTACAGCATTTCAAGAATAGCTTGTTGATACATTTGTTCACCAGTCATGTGAGCAGATGAGTGAGCTTGTTATCGGTCACATCACTAATCTTAATGAAGAGTGACGGTTATGCTGAAGGATCATGGCATATCTTGGCTATAAGCATGTAGTAGTAAATTCATGGCTAGATTAAAAGATGCAAAATTTGTCCAGATTTCTGAGAGGAAAAACACTGCTGAGGAATTACTGGATCAGCACGCATGTTCACAAAATCCACCATTGATATGGAGTGAAGCCATCCAAGGATCACATGACAAAGGCTGTGACAATTCTTTGCCATTGACTGTTTGCTATTACAGAATTCACTTGGATTAGTTTCTTGGTCACAAAATCTGGACTCTTGTGGACTGCCGTTAAGCCATCTTGAGGCTATAACCACTGGATTTACATGCAAGAGACCACATGCACACAGCCTAATCAGAACAACATTCTTGAATGGCATACCATCATAAATGTGGTGTGTTGTGTCTAAAATAATGAGCTGCCAAACAGTATATAATATATATGTTGTATCCCCCACGTCAAGCACCACTAAATATCCCAGAATGACAAATAGAAACAGGATTTTAGACATTTTTTCAAACTTAATAAAAATAAACAATTGAAATATCACACTAACAGAAGTATTTAGACCCTTTGCAATTATACTTCAAATATAGCTCAGGTGCATCCCATTCTATTGTTCATCTTTAAGATGTTCTTACACCTTGTTTGGAGTCTGCCTGTGGTCAATTCAATTAATTGGGCTTTGACACCTCCGGGTAAGGACCCTGTTGTACAATTCCCGACTTGGAATGTCAGTACATGAGACCAAGCAACCAAGGGATGGAGTAAGAGAGACTCAGACTAAAAAAGACTAGATAGATAGATAGATAGATAGATAGATAGATACTTTATTAATCCCAAGGGGAAATTCATATAATCCAACAGCAGTATACTGATACAGGAAAAATATTAAAGAGTAATAAAAATGCATGTAAAAGCAGACAATAACTTTGAATAATGTTAGCATTTACTCCCCCGGGTGGAACTGAAGAGTCGCATAGTGTGGGGGAGGAACGATCTCCTCAGTCTCAGTGGAGCAAGACAGTGACAGCAGTCTGTCGCTGAAGCTGTTCCTCTGCCTGGAGATGACACTGTTTAGTGGATGCAGTGGATTCTTCATGATTGACAGGAGTTTGCTTAGTGCCCGTCCCTCTGCCACAGATGTTAAACTGTCCAGCTTTATTCCTACAATAGAGCCTGCCTTCCTAACAAGTTTGTCCAGGCGTGAGACGTCCTTCTTCTTTATGCTGCCTCCCCAGTACACCACCGCGTAGAAGAGGGCACTCACCACAACCGTCTGGTAGAACATCTGCAGCATCTTATTGCAGATGTTGAAGGACGGCAACCTTCTAAGGAAGTATAGTCGGCTCTGACCTTCCTTACACAGAGCATCAGTATTCCAGTCCAATTTGTCATCCAGCTGTACTCCCAGGTATTTAGAGGTCTGTACCATCTGCACACAGTCTCCTCTGATGATCACAGGGTCCATGAGGGGCCTGGGCCTCCTAAAATCCACCACCAGTTCCTTGGTCTTGCTGGTGTTCAGGTGTAAGTGGTTTGAGTCACACCATTTAACAAAGTCTTTGATTAGCTTCCTGTACTCCTCCTCCTGCCCACTCCTGATGCAGCCCACGATAGCAGTGTCGTCGGCGAACCTTTGCACGTGGCAGGACTCCGAATTCCATTGGAAGTCTGATGTATATAGGCTGAACAGGACCACAGAAAGTACAGTCCCCTGCAGCGCTCCTGTGTTGCTGACCACAATGTCAGACCTGCAGTTCCCAAGACGCACATACTGAGGTCTGTCTGTAAGATAGTCCACGATCCATGCCACCAGGTGTGAATCTACTCCCATCTCAGTCAGCTTGTCCCTAAGGAGCAGAGGTTGGATGGTGCTGAAGGCGCTAGAGGTGCTAGATTATTCAAAAACAGGAATTTTATTCCCAATTTTGTTTTATTCCAGCAGTGTCCATACTATTTTACAAACAAATGTCTTACAAAAAAGTATTTACAAAGTCCAATGCAAAGACACTTCCAAAAAGAAAAATCAGTGCAGGTGATATAATATTTACAGTGGTTTCCATATCAATAGTGAAGAAAAGAGCAAAACAAAAAAAATCTTCCACTTCCTTCGTCCAGCTACAAAATGGATCACGAAGGATAGGCTG
Source organism: Polypterus bichir lapradei (assembly GCA_026402145.1). Lineage (NCBI taxonomy): Eukaryota > Metazoa > Chordata > Cladistia > Polypteriformes > Polypteridae > Polypterus > Polypterus bichir. The sequence goes on along the minus strand of JANRMT010062861.1, from coordinate 47,022,996 downwards.
AAAAAAAATAATCAAAGCAAAATGAAAAACTAAGCACCTACTATATACACAACAGACAGTACGTGCCTCCACTACTCAGTTAAATAAATCAGTAGCACAGATCTACATTAAAGTCTGAAGACCTGGTCAAAAGATGACCTCTGGTTTTATATTGCGAGCCCTTTTGACCATCCAATCCGCCTTTACGTTTCTCACAGACTTCCAATAATCAGACACGTCATGACGTGCACCATTCAACACCTGTTCAGGTACAGTCCACCCTATTTAAATGTTCTTCCTCTCCCGCGTGCGTGCATACCCATCTGTCTTGGTGACTGGCGGACTCCCCGTTCAGCCTCTGTTAAGTGAGTACTGTTTTACTTTCTCCCGCTTTCACTTCTATGCTTTGCCACATGTGTGAATTCCTTTTTGCCGGCTACTTTAAAACTGTGCTTTCTATCCTTCAGACCTGTTTCTCTGACGTTAAATACTGCACTTTCGCCCTCTCCCCTGCAGCGGTTACGGGAGCGCACTACCACATTCGGCTGTCAGAAACCGTCAGTGTGCTCAAAAACCGGCCTCAGACGTGTTGGCAAGTTTGAGCCCCACGGCTTGCTCTCAGAACACCTGTAGGCCTTCAAGCAGCCCTTCAAGCATCCCAGCGCTCAAACCACCGCTAAAACTTTGTACCGCTGCCGTGTTAATCTATGTAGGGACGCTAAAACAGGTAAATGAAAACGCTATTTTATTAAAAAAAAAATTTCCCAAATGTCTGTGACAAGCCAAGTGGCTGCCTCTTTATTTGTATTATTTACAGCCACTGAACTTGGCTTATCACATGGGCATGATTAGGAAAGGCACACACCTGTCTATAGAAGATCCCACAGTCTGAGAAAAAACCAAGCCATGAGGTTGAAAGGAATGGCCTGCAGAGCTAAGAGACAGAACTGTGTCAAGCACAGATATGGAGAAGGCTACAAAATAATTCTTGCAGCATTGAAGGTTCCCGAGAGTACACTTGCGTCCATAATTCTTAAATGGAGTAAGTTTGGGACAACCTCTATCTTTCCTAGAGCTGGCCACTCGGTCAAGCAGAGCAATCATGGGAGAAGGGCCTTAATAAGAGAGGTGATCAATAACCTGATGGTCCTTCTGGCTGAGCTCCACAGAATCTGTGTAGAGATGGAAGTCACTTCCAGAACACTCCACAGATATGGGCTTTATGATGCAGTGTCCAAACTGAAGTCTCTCCTCAGTAAAAGACACATGGAAGCCTTCTTAGAGTTTGCAAAAAGTCCCCCAGAGGATTCTCAGACTGAGGGAAACAAGATTCTCTAGTGTAATGAAAGTGTCATGTCTGGAGGAAACAGTGAAACATGGTGGTGGCAACATTGTGCTGTAGGGTTAGTTATCAGCGGCAGGGACTGGGAGACAGACAGAGTTGAAGGAAAGCTGAACTGAGCAAAGTACAGAGATGTCCTTAATTAAAATGTGCTTCACGGCACTTTGGAACTCAGACTGCTTCAAAGTCTCACCTTCTAACAGGATAATGACCGTAAGATGCAAAACAAAATCAAGGCAGGAATGGCTTAGGGACATCTCTAGGAATGTCCCTTAGCTGCCCAGCCAGAGCCCAGACTTGAACCCAACCCAACATCTTTGAAGAGACCTGAAAATAGCTGTCCACTGTTGGTCTCCAACTAACCTGACAGAGTTTGAGAAGAATCTGCAAAGAAGAATGGCAACAAATACCCAAATGCAAATATGTGAAGCTTGTTGTAGTCATACCCAATTAGACTCCTGGCTATAATAGGTGCCCAGGGAGCCAAAGGACTGAATACTTGTGTCTATATGGTATTTAAGCATTTTTTTTAATAAATTTGCAAAAATGTATAAAATCCTTTGAGCTGTCTTTATGAACTACTGAGTGTTGCTTGATTTGGGGAAAGGAAGGCTTTCAATGATTTTAGCACAAGGATGCAACATATCAAAATGTGAAAAAGAGAAGGGGACTGAATACTTTTTGAATTTACTGTATATTCATGTCTGTATATTCAGTATATAGTGACATTTGTAAACAAGTTCAAACAGAAAGTATTCAACTATTTTGGTCAGCAGAGCTGAAAACATCAGCTCCATTACAATAAGACATAGGCAGCCAGTGACCTTAATTTTGTCTAAAATAGACGTTTAATTAACATCACCACATAACTCCACTAGGGCTATAAGATCCAAAACCTTTCAGTTAACGTTAATAGTAAATTTGAATGTTTTCGCTTAGTTTTAATTTGAATAGAATGTAGTTTTTATATTGAAAATGGAACATACTGTTTTAGCCTCTATAAGCTTATACGTTAATGGAATGAGCCATATTTTTGTGTTTAGACAACAGAATTCTCCCAGATTGAACTTAGATGGCTGGAAAGAAACATGGACTCTTATGCAGAAAGGCACAAAGGGCATATAGTTTTCTGACCATTACCACTATATTAACGTTACTGATCATACAATCCTAGTGTATGTTTAAAATGTATCTAGACACTTAACACATAACAAGACATCACAGACAAGCAGTTTTTCCCTTTTATATGTATTATCAATTTCTTCTTTATTTTTTGAGTGAACTATTTGTTTTGAATTTCACTAAAATGAGGACACTTGAACTGTTTTTTTTTTATTTTCAGTCATACTAAGTGGAAAGCCTAACTGATAGCTCCATCTTGAACTATTCAGAAACCCTTGACAAATGCAGCTACAAGGGCAATTAATAACTTTTAACAGTTTGAATGTGAAGTACGAGTTAAGTCATATGTCACTGAACTCATATCTCAATATTCAGTCACTATATAGTAGATGCAAGCCAGCTTAGTTACCTACTATAGTGTTGTCATCTACTAGAAAGCCATAGAATTTTTTTAGTGTCAACAGCTTGCAGAAAATAGTGTTATAAATAGACAGTCTCTGGTAATGTCAAGAAAAAGGTAGAAAGCTGCTGATGTTTTGAAACAAACAGATTTGATGAAGATGAATATTTTGATAATAATGACTATGCTCGAGATAGTGATACTCAATTGGATGATATGGAACCTGTAAAGTCTGGCATTGATGCAGACAGCTGCCCCAAAAGTGTTTCTTCATCATAAGGTGTCCAACTTGTGGCAGTGCTGCCGTGGAAATAAAACCCCATTTCCCAGCAGCCCAAGGGGATTACCCGCATAGGATGATGGAAACGGAAGCAGGGGCTGCTGGGGACGAAAGAGGCCAGCGGGAAAGTTGAAAAAGTGGGTCATGCAGAGCAACTGAGATCGGTGTTTTTGTGTATCCTGTCCAATGTGTCATCTAAAAGTCAATTGTGCCCTGGATCGTTTCATGTTAGATGAATGGACTGTCTGTTATGTGTCTAGAGGTGGATTAATCGTCGTGCGTCTTCAAAAGAAGCACTCCTGCAAATCTCACCTCTTGCTGCTCAGGACTACCAGTAGGACTGTTTCACTCATTTACTACGGAAGCTGTTCTCAGGATTGTTGTCTTCACACCAAACCATTTTATCCGCTTTTGCTGTATAGGACTATATAAGGACATTGTCATGAGTGTTTATTGTTGTGATTCATTGTTATCTTATAACTGTATTGCCTTAGGGGAAAGGGGAGGTTTGTCTGATTATTGTTGTTTTGGATTGGGTTTTTACTTAATATATTATTTATTCATTCGTTGGTTTCGTGTCTCTGCTTGTGAGTGTGTGCAGGTCGGGCCAAGGCAGGGTGCGTCCCTGGAATCTCCACCAAAAAAATAAATAAATCACCGTCTTCTCAATGGTGTGAATCTTAGTGGCACCAGACTGCTACAAACTTATCACAGCTGCCGGGAATGCACTACATGGACAATCTGCCACCTACTGACTGCAAACAGTCACCAACTACCAAATGTATTTTATGCAGAAAGCATGGACAGCGCAAAGAATTGTGTTATATTAATGGCAGGTGCTTGTAAGCCTGCACTATGTGCGGAGCCTTGTTTCTAAGACTCTCATTCAAACTGACTTGTTTATTTTTCATATTTAATATAGGTACTGTTGATAAGAAAACTGTTGCTTTCAATTACAATTCTTTATATTTTTTATAAGCTTTGATAGAATTCATTATTTATCACATATGCATAGACTTATACTCTAGGATCCTGGTAAAAAGTGGTAAAGCAGTCAATATGTTAATTTTATATAGCACCTTTCAGATCATTTGACTTCTTTACAACTATTGATACATACCTGCTTCCATTTTTTGTACCCCATCATTTAAATTACAGGTCATTGTAATTGAATCCTGAATTATGCATGCTTATTAACCATCATACACTCAGCCTAATTATTTGGTCTTATGCGAAAAACTGGAGAGTTCTGAGAAAAATCTGCATAAAATGGTAATATTAAACAAAGTAGCATATGATAAAGGGATTCAATATCAAGTAAATATGAACAATGGAAACAAGATGAAAATCCACTGCAGGATCTCTGCCTTTTATCATAAATTAAGAAAAATAAATATCTATGTACTCTTTGCTCCTTAGCTTTAAAGGGTGTCTGTTATAATCGGTGCTATACTGAAAATTAAGTAATGACTGAAGCTGCTTTAAAAGCTCACATGATGGCAAGCTGCTGGCTTGGCATGCCCAGCATTGTGGGAGAAAAGGTCTAAATAAATTAGCAATTTCTTAATAGCAATAAAGCAGCAGCCTGTGTTCATTGCCTCCCAATGGCACAAATATCAGAGTGCTCACCCTTACAGTTTCACAGCCTCATGAAGCTCAGCTGCGCCTCTTGAAGCAGTGGGCGTCCCGATCTGCTGAAATTGAAAGCTGAATCCAGTGATATTAAGAAGACATAATCACGCAGCACATATTTTTACCATCTGTGCAGGCTGAAGTTGGTTTCTGTTTTTTGTTTTTGTAGTTTCACATTTCAGCCTTGATAGTTGCATACAAAAACCGGTTCATCAGAGATGCACAGAGGAGCAAAGTTGGAGCAGCTCTGGCATATGTACAGTGACCTCTCTCAAAGCTCAAGGATCAGAACACAAGCAGCAGATTACTGGACTAAAGAGGCACGTGAATCTCAAATGGTTAATCGGCACACCACCACTTCTCTTATCATCCATCAATGCACTGAGACAAACCCATCAATGCCCTGAGACAAAATTCAAGAGGATCTAAGAAGCGACCTGGCAGAATCTGAAGCCAGTGAAACCATTATCTTGCCAGGGTTAAGATTGGGACATTCAAATTCTGAGCTGAAGCTGTTCCTGTCCTTCCTATTCAGATTAAAGTGGTCAGTATCACTCTGATTGCTGTTTCAGTTTTTTTTACTTTATAGTCCCTTGTGAGGCCCTTTAGTGTCCCTTCTCTCTAAATAATCGTAAGGGATTATTCTAATTCAATTTTTTCTTTGGTTTATTCTGTATTTCCTCGGAATATTTTTTTAATAAGATGGATGCATTTGCTACTATCTCATTTATTAATAATATTTTCAATTTTATGTACAATGAAAATAAAATGCAGTTAAGCATCACTCTTCTGAGAAGAATACCTATGGCAGAACACAGACAAAGATGCACAGGTGGAGCAAATGGCCATTTTGATCCTCATCTTTATCACTTATATTGGAAACATTAACACACTATCCATCCATCCTCTGATCCAGCTTATCCTGAGCAGGTGCATATCCCAGCATGCATCAGGCACAAGGCAGGAGGAATCCTGGGACAAGGCACCAGTTCATTACAGGGCAAGCACACACACACTGCGGACAATTTTAGTATCGTTATTTCACCCAACTTGCATGTCATTAGACTGTGGAAGAAAACCCATGCAGACACAAGGAGAACATGCAAACTCAATCAGGGAGCACCACGGTAAAAGAACCATGGACTCCTTGTTGTAAGGCAGCAGTGCCACCCTTAGAATAAGCAGGTATAGGAAAAAAGTGGATAGATGGATGGATAGAAATATTTAAGTCCACTTGAAAAAAACTAACTGGACTTAAATTTTTCCATTCATTCATCCATCCATCCATTTTCCCTAAACCTGCTTATTCTAATTTCTTTACATTTCATTTTATTTAGATGACACACACCTCTGCCCAGACAGCCCAATACATCTCAATTACACAATGTTTTTTTTTTCTACAATTTCTTAGGTCTTACTGCTCCATCTGGGTTTAGTTCCTGCATTGCACCTAGTGCTGATGGGACAAGACCCAGGTCCTTGTGACCCTGAATTTATGGTTAGTAAGTTAAAAAATGGATGGCTAAATAGATAAGCAACTTAGCCAGTAAGTCAATGGTGGGAACTAATCTGGAAATGTTATAGTTAAAAGCCTAATAACCTATGAAACAATTCCATCATGACAGAATTACACTTATTTGTTGTTTGTGAACATTAAGGAAAAAAAAAAAACTTTTCACCTTTGGGGAGGAATCATACACTTCTGATGCAGGTTCTTATGATTATATACAGTATAAATCATACATTTCTCTATCTGGGTGCATTATCTATTTCTTTCCTGTTTTCAGCATTACATCTTGGCATATGGAAGGCTTACATGTATTCCATTAAAAAAATGCAAATCCCTGAATAAGTATATCAGGAGAACATCACTTTATATCTTCTTGTGACTCTGAAGGTCACCTCAACATTTTGATAGTGATCACATAAAGAGGTTGGTAAATATTTGTTTAGGAAGGACGAAGTCAGTAGAATAGGTAATGTCCTTCAAGACAGCAATGAAGGCTTAGCCTCCCTGAAGCTTAAATTCAAAATGAATACAATCAAATGTAACAGGGCACCTCTGTATGCCACCCATAACCCAAACAGAATACCAAAATAATATCCTTTGAAGGAGAATCTTCAACAAAACATGGCATAGAAAGTCACCACCATCTATCTTTTGGTGCCCTCAAGGCTAAACAAACCCAAATAAAACTAAAGTTTTCCAGATTTAGAAGTTGTAAATAGTAATACCCAAGTGGTAAAGAAAACAGTGACACATTATAGGAAGTTTCATTTTTTCACTAATAAACCTTTACAATGAAAGTAGTGTGTCAACTTTAAATTAAATTAACACAAAACAATCTACAACTAATGAACAAATGATATATAAAGATGTAAAGATACATTGTATAATGTGTTAATTACTTATTAATGAAAGTTATCAAAAGGTGTTACCCATAACTGAATTATCATTTAATGACATTCATAACTGTTTGAATACACATTAACTAATAATCTCTTAATGACTTTTCATTGAAAATTATTTTAAAGTGTTAACAAGAAAACAATCCATCCATCCATCCATCCATTATCCAACCTGCTATATCCTAACTACTGGATCACGGGGGTCTGACAAGAAAACAAATATTGTATAAATAAATAATTAATAATAAGGTTGAACAAAATCTAACACAACTGATTTTAGGTAATTTGGCTACATCTGTATTAACTTGCACACCAACAGAAGTTGTTTTCAAAGTGTGGTCCATGAACATGTGCTAGGCAGTCCATGGGCTGACCTGGTCATCTTTCTTAGAAGAACATTCTTACTACTAAGGCCACGTGAAGTGGTTCTAATGTCCTTGCAGATGATAACATCTTTTATTTTTTTCTACATTACTGGTTATCAGCTCTAGCGTTGTACTCTGAGCCAGCATGGTAGATTATAGATTAAACAGTATGAGAATTAGCATGCAATACAGGAAGAGACCAAGGGGGGAATGCAAGTTTGACAGAGGTCTGTTTGTTCTGGCTTTTTAGTGTCTTTCGTAGGGCACCTTCCAAAGACATAACAGTGGGGATAACACAAGCATTTAAATAGATGAGTGGATAGAAACTTTAATTATCACTTGGGAAATTTCAGGATTACAGAAGCAGACAAAGGAGCACACACATAATCATATAACAAGAATTATTTAGATCTACAGTATAAGAATATTAACAAAGTGTATTTACTAAGTGTTAAACCAGGGGTGTCCAACTCCGGTCCTGGGGCCTCATGCATAAACGGTGCGTACGCACAGAAATGTTGTGTAAGAACGTTTCCACGTTCAAATTGCGATGTATAAAACCTACACTTTCCGTAAAGCCACGCACTTTTCCACAGTACCTCATACCTTGTCGTACGCAAGTTCCCCGCTCGGTTTTGCAGATTGGCGGCACCCAGCGTTAAAGCAGTGCTACTGTTCCTGTGTGGTTACCCTTTATTTCTTAGAGCCACATTCCTGCCATGGCTTTATAAATACATTGAAACTAACCACATATTGTTTATTAGTGTAATGCATCTGATTGTAATTAACGTGTAACAATATAATGGTCCAGGGAATAGCCATAGTATTCCAAATACCATAACTGCTTTAAATTTGTTACTCTCACTGCACCTTTTTTTCTTCTTTCAGCTGCTCCTGTTAAGGGTTGCCACAGTGGATCATCTTTTTCCATATTACTTTCACTGCACCACTCAGAGTATTTATATCACTGTATCTGAGTGGGGAATCACAGCAGCAGCTGATCGGAAAGAGAATTATCGGTATACAGCATCAAGCACACCCTGCCTCAGCCACAGCAAAACATTTCAAAGCCTTTCCTGTACAGACCTTGCGGTTCAAAAACAGTTTCATCCCATGAACTTTAAACAGTCAATCAAGTGCTCCTTGTAGAACTGTTTGTACTTATAAGTACAATTACCTCACTGTAAACTTGCACTACAGTTATAATATTGCACAACCGGTGCCACTTTATAAAGCGCGTATTTACATATGATGAAAATATCATTTTTAAGATGAAATGCAGCAAAATATGTTGATTATATTATATAGATAAAACTTTAGCTTCATTTAAATAATCTGTATTGTTAATAATTAAACATGTGAGGACACGGTTCCGCAGCGCTAGCTAGTTCACGGATTGATCCTACCTTGTGCTGTATTCTTTCTGTGGCTGACGCGACACTGGAAGGATAGATGGATAGAATAATTAAACTTGTACTACAAAGAAATTTCAATGTTCCTTAAAAGTTTTCAAGAATCATCATTGTAAGCTTACAGATGGCTTAACGTCTATTACAGAGCTGATTGAGTGGCGATTGGGTATGTGGAGAAAGAAAAGTAAGCACAAGAATTGGAGGTTAGTACGTTTGAAAGAGACAGTACTGCTACAATAATTTCATCGAAGGTCGCGCACAATCATGCACCGTATTCCCCTGTTTAATAACATGCTTTAACTCCTATCATCATGAAAAAGATATCACGTATACATCTCAGTATTTTATTTATTCAGAGAGCTGTAATATCACGAATGTAATGGATTCTGTGTCCTGACGGAGAAAGAGAAAGCGGAAGCACATAGTGATTCACACGCATAGAGCAAAAGATCAAATACAAAACAAAGCATTTAACGTGCTACTTTAATTACGATGTGATTTGAGAAACTGGTTAATTAAACGATTTTAAGATAAAGTTTATGATGTTCTACTTTAAAGACAAAATAAACTACGTAATTAAAGTGGAAATTTCGAGATTGAAGTTGACATTTTGTGCTTTTTTCCTACTGTGTGCCTTTTTTTTTCTCTGTACCCTAATTAGCTTTCATATGACACTCAGACGGTGGGCTACGTCTCGCCTTTTCACGGTGACTTTGATATGTGACAACTTCTTTTTTATTTTGGGCACTGTGCAACTATGTCAGGCGATCAGCTTCCTTTTGTTGTTTATACCACTGTTTAAACCAACAAATAGTACATTTTTCCTTGCCTCCACTTGGTATTCGCTGAAATTCTTCCATTTTTCCCTCTTACCTTTTCCATTGTCTTTTCACAGAACACTGAGCTTAAGGGCTATTTATATTGATTTGCATATTCAAAGAGGCGTAATTTTGGGAGGATTTGGGGCGGGACAGCACACGCGTGCACAAGAGTTATTTTTCACGCTGAACGGGATTTATGTAGCGAAAGAACGCGGAAGTGGGCGAACGCACAGATTCCTGCATCTGGATTTTTCTGTGCGTAAGCACATTTCAGCTTTTGTGCTTATGTCATGTTATAGTGCGAATTCTACACACGGCGTTATGTATGAGGCCCCTGGTGGGCTACAGTGGCTACAGGTTTTCATTCTAACCATCTTCTTAATTAGTGAGCCATTTTTGCTGCTGATTAACTTGTTTTGCCTTAGTTTTAATTGACATGACTCAGACCACTTAGTTGATCCTTTTTCCTTAATAAGCAGACAAACAATAATGAGACACAAAACAAGCCACCACATGACCAGCTAACCTAAAAATAAAGAAAGGTGAAGCTCTCGGTCATGTTGGTCTGCTCAGGTCACCAAAACATCTTGACGGTGGTCTTAGAAAAAACAGAAAATCAACAGTATGATGTGGCAGAATGAGAGCAGCAATAAGTCATGATATTCAATAATGGCTTTAATTAACAGCAAAAATTGGCCTCTCATTAAGAAACCGGTTGGCGTGAAATTGGCTGGAGTTGTTTGACGTTCCAACTTAGCTGGTCATCTGTTGGCTCCTTTCACATCTCATTTGTGTTTGGCTGCCATTTAAAGAAGAAATGAATCAATTCATAGGACTGAATTCTTAAAACAGGGCTATTGAAATGTATGCCTTTTTAATGTTGTATACCAACACAATGTAAAAACAGTGGAGTGGTTGTAGTTCATGAGCTGTTTGACAAACTTTCTATAGAGGCTGATTATTACAGATTGGCCATCTTCTTTAGTGATTTAACATTCCTCAAGGGCATATTTTGCAGCATCATCATTGCACTGTATGCACATCAGCATAAGTCATTAGACAGCTACTTAGATGAAATCTTCTGATCCCAGGAGAGCAGGACAGCAAAAAAAAAGTTTTGCCTCAGGCCCCTGAAACATTGAATTAGGTATGAGGGTAAAGGAATCTAAATGTTTGCTTAAAATAAATATCTAAGAATCTGCCAGTGAAATCCCATTCTCTTCAGTTCCCGGCATATGTACATGCATTAATAACTCAAAGAAATGATTAACTGGCTTGTCATTGTGTGAAACACACTGCATCATTCTTAGGGGGTGGGCACAATTAACACAATGTGTTTATCTAAACAGGAGTAATGAAGTGAATGGGATAAAAATGAGAAGTATCTTGAGAATGACACATCAGGCTATGTCTTCATTGGGAGATTCTTTACATTAAATGAGACAATAACACCCCAGAAATAACCAAGTAAGGATATTCAAAAAAAGGTTTATTCACAAAAAGACAGAGGCATGCAGTTTGAACATGAAAAAAGGCAACTCAGAATATGAGAGGGTATCTCACTGATGATCAGTGATAGAAGTAAAACTGGGAAAGGAAGGTCGGCTGTGCCACTGTGAGCTCACGGCACAGCCTTTGGATTCATAAACAAAAGCAAAATAAAAAAAAATAAAAAGCAGGCAACGTTTCTGAATACAAAGAAAGCAACAAGCAGAAGATATTCACAATAAAAGTAAAATGAATTTAATAAAATTATATAAGAAGGATCACTCAGTAAATGGAATATTATTGATTTACAGTATATAAAAAAATACACCCATCACTTAATGAATCGTGTTTATACTGCATTTAAATGTGAACTATACTTCATTATAGAAGACACCAGTCTGAGAGACTGTTTAGGAACAAGTACTACTCGACAAGGTTACAAAATTGATCACAAGTTAAGAGATCAGAACAAAATACAAGAGGGTTACAATTCCTAGGTTACAAAAAAACATAACAGTTAATATAAGACAGAAATTCACCAAACAAGAGAGTCTTCAAATGTGTCTTAAACACATTGAGGGGGTCAGAAGTTCAAAACGAGATGGGCAGCTTGTTCCACCAGCTAGGAGCTACACATGAAAAGAGTTTGGATTGAGATCTGATGCCACGCAGATGTCATCAACAGATGCCTTTTATTACCAGACTTGAGTTATTGAGAAGGAGCATAGGACCTCACAAGTGTCTCCATTTATATGGGTGCTGACCCACTGACAATTCTGTAGACAAGTGTCAAGGATTTGAACCTAATACATAATGCTACATGGAGCCACTGTAGTGATCTGCAACAATGAGTGAAATTTTCACACCCTAGCTGTTTGAACACTAGACATGCCGCTGTGTTTTGAATCATCTTCTGTGGCTTCGTGACACATGCCAGTTTTTCTGCCAGCAGAGAATTTCAGAAGTTCAAACATGACAAAGCTTGGAACAGGAGTTGTGCTGCATGCTCTGTCAAATATGGTTTGATTTTGCTGATGTTGTATAGAGTGAATCTGCAAGACTTAGAGACAATTTCAGCATGGTAAGTGAAGGAAAAGTGTTCATTGATCACCAACCCAAGGTTGCATACAGTGTATTGGGTGGGTCTTAATGATAATAAGTCAAACTGAACATAGATAGAATGATGAATAGACAGATAAACTGAGATAACAAGAAGGTCCATCTTTGCCAGGTTGACCTGCTGGTGGTGTTACTTCCTCCAGGTTGCAATATCAGTGAAGCATGACGAGATTTTAGCTGACATTGTATGGTCATCTGGAAAAAACGACAAATACAGCTGCATATCACCAGCATAGTACTAATAGGAGAAACAAAGGGACAGGATAATAAGACCTAGTAAGAAGATGTACAGAGAGAAGAGGAGAGGGCCTAGCCCCAATCCTTGGAGCATCATCATGCTTGCTTGGTGCACCCTTGAAATCTGTCCTCACCAGGATACACAATTGGATCTGCCTAAGAAGCAGGACTCAAACCAATTGAATGCAGTTCAAGTGATGCCTAGGTCAAAGAAGATGGATAGGAAGATTTAGAAGCAGAGGAGAAATCTAGCAGGATGAGGAGTCATAATATGTCCTCACTCACGCACCACCCTCTAAGCGTGTACTTTACTTCAGCTTAGGAAGCGAATGAGACAACTACTTAACAGATTTAAATCGGGTTATTTTCTATAATTTGCTTAAACATTCCGGTTGATTTTGCGACTTCTCTCATGGCATTAAGTATCATAGCTTGTTTGCAGTACCGATTTATTTGCGCGGATCCGAGAGAAACGCAGCAGGCTGAGGGGAGGGGGGCAGAGCCCTCCTCACTCACGCTCCAGCCTCAGGGCGTGTACCTTACCTCTGCTTAGCTAGCTAATGAGAGAACTACTTAACAGATTTAAATCAGGTTTTTTCCTATAAGCTGCTTCAACATTCCAGATGATTTTGCGACTTCTCTCATTGTGCTAAGAATCATAGATCGCTTGCAGGAGTGATATGCCCGCGCTAATCCAAGACAGTCACTGCGGGCAGAGGGGAGGGGGAAGCATGATATTAGGAGTGGGGAGCCGGGAAGGACCCTCCTTGCTCATGTGCCAGCCTCCGTTCGAGTCAGTGTACCTCTTCGTTTACCTTGCCTCTGCCTCAGTGTACCTTGCCTCTGCTTTGCTAGCGATATCTGTTTGTTTATTGATTTTTAAGTTTCACTACTTACATGGACTGAGCCGCTGGAGATGGCTAGTGTTTAAAAATTCATTTTGTTAAGTATTAATATAATGTATATATATATATATATATATATATATATATATATATATATATATAT
>JANRMT010062861.1:46960834-46984412 GCA_026402145.1 Polypterus bichir lapradei | reverse complement strand
GATCTATTATTTCCACTCTAAAACTCCACTTCACTCCCAGAAAATCAATCAAGGCATGAGCTGGGAGAAGTTTGTGCACGTTCTAAGTTGGTGGGGGGATGGAATAGCCGGCTGCTTGCAGCCTGATTTTATCAGCACATTTAGATGACAAAAGACGCTGGTGGAGAGCTGTGAACGATTTTAAGAAGCGATTTAAGGTGGGACGGATTTACGAGTTTTTTCGTAGGCTCTGGTAATTCTAGTGTTAAATCAGCGTTTCTCAACCTTTAAGTATTTGCAACCTGAGTTTTCATAATAGTTTTAATCGCGCCCCCCCTAACATTTTTTTGAAACGTAGATGCATATTTTATTATACCTACTTAACTTTTATTGACATTTATCTAACTCTATATATTTATTGTTCTAGCATCAGAATGTAGTTTAAGTTAATTTGTTTTGGTTTCAACAGATGTTTTTTTCATATTTTTGATTCTTGTTTTCTTTTTTTCACATCTTCGCGCCCCCTTTTTTATTACTTCACACTCACCTGGGGGGCCCGCCCCACAGGTTGAGAACCACTGCTTTAAATGGTTTCAACACCTGAATAGGTTGTGTTGCTTGTGGAAGTAGAAGTGACTTCACAGGTCTTCAACTTTCAGAACCAGCAGATAAAAGAGGAGAAAATGTGAATGATAGGGTCCCCTGCTTACAATCTATATACCAGCCCTGAGAATGCCCCCTACTAATGTGTGTGTGATAATGCAAAGTGCGTAAAAAGTTACTGACATGACTTGCTGGGATGGGACTAAAATTGCAGAGGTCTTCTTATAATAATTACTTTACCCCACCGAGTGGTGTAAAATTAATCCTATCTAAATAGAGCTATAGCTGTTGTCCTTGGCTTGAATCATCTCAATATACTAAGTTGGTAATAAGCTCAGCAGCTTGAAAGCAGTATGCATTCCTTGCTAAAAATGAACCTGTAAAAGCCTACCGATCATGCATGCAGTAGGAAAAGATGAACCTCTGAGTTTCACATTCTGATATTCCACCAGGGCCACTAACTTTGTGAACACAAATTAAATAATCATCCTCACCGAACTCCTAAAAGGCACCTAAACAAAAGTGAAAATGTCTGTCTTAAGTCAAAGCATCTTCATAATAACAAGATACTCTGTACTGTACCTTATATGAACAGAGCCAAAGGATTTCTGGGATTTCTGCCAATGAATCTCTAAATGTGCTAACAAGCTGCCTAATGTCAAATTTAAACATGCACAAAATTTAACCCTGCCAGTGTGTGGCAATGGTTAACACTGCTGCCTGACATCTGCAGGGGATCGAATTACAGTCTTAAACTGGTCACTTTCTAGGAACACTTTCAATGTTCTTCCCTCGGTCTGGGTGGGTCATCCCCTCATGCCTCCTACAGACGTGTAATGTATTTTTGATTGACAAATGTATATTGTCTTTTTTTCTGTGACCGTAAGCAAAAGTATACTATCTGATAGATGGCATGTCATACCGGGTTGGTTGTTGCTTTGCACTTTATGTTGATCACTTCTAAAATCTTGAATGCAATTTTGCTCACCATTGTTGGCTTGAATCTATCCTGAGAGGAAACAGGGGCATTCCTGAAGTCAAAAGACAAAGTGCATTTACCAGCTAAGGTATCATGCTTTCATCCATAGGTTAAACATTGAAAAGCCTCCAGAGCAGAATGATAAGCTGTCATGCTCAGCCAATAGTGAGAACTAAACTACATATTCTGAAGTAACAAAACTGACAGTATGCATATAAAGTCAATTGAAAAATTCTCATTCATTTAGCCATAAAGAAAGCTGGAAAAAATAAAAAAGGAATGAAAAAGTCAAAGTCACTAGGATGATGGTAGTAATGTGTCTTCCTCTGTGCTTGTCAAATAACTGACAGTGACTTCCTGTTTCCTCCAGCTTTTTATACATAGTGCCAGAAGAGGAGGATTATAAGCTGAGTGAAAGTGATGCTACTGAGTAGTATAAGCCAGGGTGTTTCTGTCAAACTGTCAATCAAAATGATTAATGACCTTAAGCCCCGCCCCTTTATGACATAAGACCGGCTTTCCCACCCTTCCATGTGACCTGCCCCCCGCCCCCTGGCAGTTGATTGGTGAATGACACCCTGTCCCTTCCCAGACTCCGTCTTGAACCCGCCCCTGCACCTGATTGGTTAAGGAAACTGTCAAGGGCATTTTGATGGATGTCTGCCCCCTCCTTGAACTTGCCAACACCCCACACCCACCTGCTTGCCCCAGGAAACTGTCAAGGGCAGTTTGATGGATGTCTGCCCCCTCCTTGATCCCGCCAACACTCCACACCCACCTGTTTGCCCCAGGAAACTGTCAAGAGCCGTTTGCTGGATGTCTGCCCCCTCCTTGAACCCACCACCGCCCCACCAACTTCCCAGCCCCCCTCTCCCCAGGACAGGCCCTGGAATGATACAGCCTTTGCTTCAACAAGCACAGACATGCCCAGGGTCTGCCTTGGCCCCCCTATTCCCGGCCCCTTCTCCCGAAAAACAAGCTCAGACATGCCCAGGGTCTGCCCTCGACATGTCCAGGCAGGTTGCTGCCTTGGCCCTGGACAAGTCTGGGCACGTTCCTATCCATACCCTGCTGGTTCCGCCCTACACATACCCGGCCTAAAGGGGCCTGCCTCAGCCCCCCGGTGAGGCAGCACCTGATCACTGGCCTTCTCATACTTCTTCTCTCCGGAGGACGTGTGCTCCCTTCTGAAAGCCCTTCTGAAAGTGCTGTATAAAAAAGCGAAGCATTTTCTTTGGTTCTAAAGACTCTGAGCAGGAAATGGAATCTACTACCGAGGTCCCAGCGAAGTGTCAGATCCGCAGGGTTAAAAGATGTTTGTTGCCCAAGCCATGCAAAACAAAGGTAGAATCAGGTGACGATGATAAGGAAAACCCATCTTTATTCTACGCCATGCCCCTCCCTTTTACCCTAAATACTCAACCTCTTAGTCACCGGATCCAGATGGATGAGTAGACCATTTCAAAATTTGTTGAAGCTTTTAGAGCTCTCCGTATATCGGCAGCTACAGACTCTGAAATGACGGAGGTCAGCATAACATCCTCAGGGTTCCCGCCTGAGGCTCCAAAGCCTGAGGCTTCAAAGCCTGAATCTTACCAATTCTATAACTCGGGCCGGATGGATTGCATTCAGGACCACCGAGAATCTGACCCGCGGTATTTTACTGTACGACCTGATTACACTCTCTGGGCTACAGACCTTGAGACAGATGGTGGATTTCAGTCTCCAGGGCCGGTGAGTTCTTTCCCCGTCTCCGCTAATGGTGATCAGATGGAAACCTCTCACCTAGCTCCAGGACGGCCTTGGGTGAACAAACAAGTTCCAGAGGAACCAATGTTGATTGGACTTTCTGAGACAGATATGGACTGCCCCGATGGTGTGCTGCCTGAAACCTGGAAAAAGGCACTGCAACTTGTTAAAAGACTGATGACGTCTCTGCTGGACATTGTCTACTACGACCAGCAAAAAGAATGTCAAGGCTGTGATATAAATCATCCTGGCCAGAGAAGGCATACCTGCCTCTTTGAACCTGAAATCGCCTACCGACAAGGTCGTTTTCAGAAGATTTTCCGTAAGTCTTGGCTGAAACGATTGGCGGTGAAAGTTCTGGGGTATTATAATATTCTACTGCCGATTCCCAAAACAGACACAGTGGTTGAAAAGACTGTGGATGAATTTGAAAATACCAGCTCTATTTATGAAACTGTAATGCAGTCATTTTATGAAATGGATGAATACTCCTACTCTGCAACCCACCGTGGGGCAAATGAGTTTTGTAAGCGTAATCTTAATCATGAGGGTCGTATGAATGTGTGGACTAAATATGACCTGGAATTTGATGATATGATAGAACTGGTGGGTCTTTCTGAACTTGAAACCGCAGCAGTCTGAACAATTCAGAATCCTAAATAAATGTTTTCTAAGTTGTTAAGTGGTGTCAGTGTCTGTTTTATCACAGGTGATGGAGCAGGTCTTGGAAAAAACATATTGGGGACCAAGAGGTGTCCGACTGGTTATCGGGGCAATACACCTACACGATACATAAACCGGCCAGAATCCATTTTAAAAAGGAATAAAGTGTGTGTTTCCAATACAGACGGGCAATGGCAGATCGATCTGGCGGATATGACAAACCTGGCCGAGTATAACCGAGGCTACAAGTATCTACTGACTTGTATAGCTATTCTTTCTAAATATGCCTGCGTCAGGGTTCTGAAAAACAAAACAGGTAAAGAAGTAACCAGGGCTTTTTGAGAAATTTTGGAGGAAGGTAGAGTTCCCGTCAAACTTCAGACCGATAGCGGTAAAGAGTTTCTCAATCTGGAATTTCAAAGCCTGCTCAATAAACACGGGATAAAACATTTTACCACTGCTAGTGAATTAAAGGTTTCGGTGGTGGAGAGATTCAACCGACCTCTGAAGACCAAAATGTTGTGTTATTTCAGCTCCTGGAATAACCGGTCCTATCTGCCGGGGCTACAGGACTTGGTGAAATCTTATAATCTGAGCTATCACTGAGGCATAAAAATGGCCCCTGCCGAGGTGAATAGTTCCAATTCTTGGAAAGTCTTTAAAAACTTATAGGGCCTAACTAAACCCAAAAGAAGTCTAAAATATAAATTCAAAGTCTGAGATACGGTGAGAGTGTCGAAATCCCGGAATCCTTTTACCAAGGGCTATGAACAAGCATTTTCAGACGAGGTAGAAGACATTATAGGTTCCTTTTACAACGCGGAGTTACAAAAGATTCAAGGAACAGGCGTCTCCAGGATTGAAAAGATTTTGGCGAAAAAAATATCCATAGAAAAAAGCATATTTTGGTGAAAAGTTTAACAGTTGGATCCCTGAAAGCTACGCACAAGATGTTAAATACTGAAAATGAAAAATAGTATTTCATTCACTAGGTGTTCACAATGGAGAGAAAAAGCTTTTACGTTGTTCTTCCCAGCAATTCTTCCTGGGATGTTTTCCCTAATAATACCATCGCCAAATTTACCATCAAATTAACCGCCCCAATCGAACTACAGGGCCCCTGGGAAGATGCATTGGCCGAATTTCAGTATCCGCACTCCTGGAATACCCTAGATAAACCGGATAATAACTTTATTGTGGTGTCCCCGCGAATAGTTACATTTTATACTATTCCAGTGGGTTATTACTCTAGCCTCGAGAAAGTGACCTCCAAGATGAATGAAGTATTGGTGAAAGAACCCAAAGCCGTCGAGGGTGGTTCAGCAAACACTCCAATACCGGAAAACACCATTAGATTCCGCTACAGTGCTCTGGAGCGAAGATTTTGCGTCATAAGCACCATGAAGGATGAAACTCTGCATGTCAAGGGACAGTTAGGGAGGATTTTAGGAGCTCCTGCAGATGTGAACATAGGCCTGGTGAATGAAGCTCCTTGCCCCGCGGATATCAGAGCGGGGTTTTATACCTTGTACGTCTACAGCGACATTGTGTCTCACCAAAGAGTCGGAGACAGCTACGTCCCTCTCTTGAGATGAGTACATATTGAGGAAGAAATGAATAAGATTACCACAATCACCTATGACAGGCCGCACTATGCTCCGGTCAGCAAGAGTCAGTTTGATACTTTGACCGTTGAAATAAAGACGGATCAGAACAAATCAGTTCCATTTCAGTTTGGCAAGGTCATTGTCAAGTTACATTTCAGACCCTATAAGAGTTGTATATATGACTAATACAGAGATGAGATCTTACCTGGACCCTATTCCTTACGTGCATTATTATGAAGCCCAAGCAGGCAACGGCCTCCCCGGGTTTTCTGGGGCCCCCGTGATGTACGGTTCTGGGATCGGCGGAATATTTTGCGAGTTGTTTAGATAAGCTTCACCTCTCTTGAAAAGAGGATTTGAAATTGTCAAACCACACATTAAATCAGCCGCTAAGAATATTGTGAAAGATATGCAGGGGCCATGTCAGGAGCGATGACTCGAGGAAGTGAAGAAAATCAAGCGGGGCGGGTCTGATGGTGATGAGGAAAACTAAACGTAAGAGACTGCCCCGATCACGAACAGCCCTGATCATCAAAAAGACGTGCCGTTCAGCTTTTACATCATTTTCTTCTCTTCGACTCAAGGAGTCCCGCACCCGCAGAAAAAAGAAATCGAAAAAACATTTTTTAACTCAAGATGTCTTTCGTTCATCAAATGTCTCAAGAGTGTGTAAAATCCGAACTGGACTTGTTTACGGTACCCTATACTCAGACTAGCGTAGAAAAAAGCATCTACGTCGAGGTACCCCCTCTCTCAGCTCTATCGGAAGTCGCCCCTCTGGAGTTTCTGATTACCGGGAACGGGGAAGACTACTTCGACCTGAATAACATGCTTCTACACGTCCGATGCAAAATTGTCAATGTCGACGGAACTAATCCAGGCCCCGTAGCCAGGGTAGCCTTTGTTAATTATCCGATAGCCGCCTTATTTTCACAAGTGGATGTAACCTTGGGAGATTGCTTAATATCACAGAGTTCCAGCCTTCACCCGTACAGGGCCTTTTTTGAGGAATTGTTAAATTACAGCAATGAAACTCTCAAGTTCCAATTTGCTTCAGGTCTTTTTCACAAAGACACGGCCAACGAACATGAAAACACCGCCTTGGATGGACCGAATGAGGAATTCAAAAAAAGAAACAGATATACGGCCCAGAGTAAAACAGTTGAACTCCTCGGGCCTATTCATTCCAACCTATTTTTTCGAGAAAAATTAATTCTAAGCGGTGTGGACGTCAGAATAAAAATGGTACGGAGCAAAAATGAATTCTGTCTGATGTCTGGAGATGCCGAGCGTTACAAAGTAAACATTTTTTCCGCCGCTCTTTTTGTCAAGAAAGTTAAAAGTTTTGGCGACGGTGAAAATAGGGCACGCCCACGCTCTCACCACCACCAATGTCAAGTACCCCGTGGGAAGAGTGAATATGAAAGTTCTCAGTATGCCAGCCAAGTGAGCAATCAGGAGAACCTGTTCTTGGGAGAAATACCCAAGTACGTGGTCCTAGGCCTGTTGGATAATGAGGCCTTTTCAGGGGATTACGCCAGAAACCCCTTCAATTTCAAGCATAACCATGTGGAGTTCCTGGCCTTGTATTTGGACGGAGAACAGATTCCAGCCAAACCATTTCAACCTGATTTTGCTAAAACATCACAGCTTGAGAATATTACAACCTCATGTTGGCATCTGAAAGACCTGCCTCTAGCCATCAACCGTTCTGAATTCTCCCAGGGATACACCCTCTTTGCCTTTGATTTGATGCCTGATCAAGAATGCGGGGACCATTTTTCATTGATGAAAACCGGGAACATGAGATTTGAATTCCGCTTTTGACAGCCCCTACCACATAGGGTCCCAAGACTATTTTTGAGAATGGATGCTGAAGTCTAACATCAAAACTCTCTTTAGTATCCATAGGGGAGAAATGTGAAATCAGGCAAAAGAACCCTTTTGTTGCACACCACTCTGAATCTTTTTCTGAGTGGAGGATTTTGCAACGTCAGGTTCTTTTTGTTTCTATGAATCTGCGTGCCATGAACCATTATTTCTTTTGTGACATCGTGTTCCACAAAACTATGCACTAGATCCATTTGTACATGTACATTTCCGGCCCCCCAGAAACAAATTCTTCTATGAAGTCATCAGGATCTAGTTCGCTGGTGAGTTCACCTAAATAGTCACCAAGCGGCGGAGCGTACTGTCTGGGCAAGGCTGTGAAGATAACAGAATCTGTATCATGATACAGAATCCTCGGCCCTAAACAATCCAACAATTCTAAGCGGGTATAGGCCATTGTGAAAGCGGCAATCACCACATTGACGGGTCCGGGTAGAACGTATCTATCATCCGCATACCTCCACTGCACTTGAGCGATTTCATTGCTGACAAAGAGAAAATAGAAGACCCGATACACGTCTGAGAACAGGTAATCAAAGAATTCTTGGGTGTGTTTAACAAACGTCGTGATCAGTTGGTTAGGCTTCTGACCGAATTTTCCCCAAAGAGAATTCAGAAATAGCTTGGAAATTTTATCTTTTAGTGGGGTTGGAGGCTATGTTTTCACTCTCCAATGATACTCCTTCTTTTACGAAATAGTCGTCAACATAACGCCGGCAGGATGCTTCGTCCCTGGCCCACAATGGCCAGCCAGAGGCCTCCAGTTTGCCTTTCAGATGAATTTTGATGTAATCGGAAAATAAATCTGTGGTACTCTGTTCGTAATGCCATATCTCATGAATTTTTAAAACTCTGTACCCTTTATCTAAGGCCTTGAGTATTTCGACGCTGTACTAGGTTCCTGTTAAAGACCTTTCCTGATCATTGTGACGGCAAAGGCCAGTGGATGTCTGGGTTTCTGCACACATACAGCACAGAACGAACATCAATTTATCACAAATTCTTAAAGGGAGGACCGGAAAATACAAATTGCGAGGGGCTACCCTGGTGATTTCAATGAGCCAGAAGTATTTCTTAAGATCGCCAAACTCCTCAAAAACAAAGGTCGGATGGCCGATTGGGTAGGTTTTTATTTTGTTGACATAAGACTTGTAAAATCATAATAATGCATTTGCTCATCACTTTGAACCTTATGATATAATTTGATAGCGTTGCTGCGCCCTCCATACAGGGCATCACCGGGATTGATAGGTTCAGGAAACGCAAAGCGCTTTAAGAAATCCTGAAGCTCCGAGTCATCTTTTTTCATGCGTTCCCATTGATGTTCCCAAAGCACTCTCACCATCAGATTAAATTTTTCACGCAATTTCTTGAGTTTGTCGTCAAATGTTTTAAACAATTCGGCATAAGATGCTCCCGTGAGAGGATGTTTGGCTTGTGCATCGTAGCTCTCTGGACAACCGTGATAAAAGCAGCCAGCAAACTCAAAGGCCGTCGGGACACCCTGAACTTCGGCGTAACCATCTAGATAAAAGGATCCCATCTTTACTTCACCGTGATTCAGGGCATGCCGAATGTTTATTTTTTCCTTCTCTGAAAGAAACATTAGCCATTGAATAGAAGCATTAGAATAAGCTTTGTGAGTGCTTTTGTAATGATCACTCGGAATTATTCTGATTGCATTATCAGGCATGCAGTTTTGTCTGTACATGGACAGGCAGAGAGAAGCTAGGGTGATACACTGAAAAGGATCAATATTACCGATCCTGAGCACTTCCTCTCTAAATTTCATACACACCATTTTCAAAATAACCACATCGTTTCGACAATAGTATGCCATTTCTTGTCTAAAGTTGAAGTACTGCTTCTAATTGAATCGTACCAAGACAAAAACTCCTGTCTTTCCTGGCTCATCATGTGTTGAAAGCTGTAATATTTAGGCTCGGGGTATGGTCCGATGTAATTTTGATTTTCAGCGGTTTTAAAGAAATGGGGAAAGTACCCTTTTTGAGTCTGGAATCCCAGGGCTTTGGGCATACTGCTCAATTTCATAGGTAAGAAGTTCAACGAGTTGATAAATCTCAAGTTATAATCTTCTTCTATAAAGCACATTAGTTTACAACCCTGAGATGTAACAAACGGAGTTTGTCCGCTCTCGACGAGATATTTCATTAAGGAAATAGCTGTCATATCCCTTAGAATTGTGAGCTATGAACGTGTAATCTTGGTATTTCAGGCATCGATATCTGTGGAAGAACTCTGCTACGCAGTCCTCACCGGCCCGACTTCACAATTGACCGTTCCAATGCATGCAGTGGATGTAATTGGGGATGTGGGTTCCGTCATCTTGACGGCACTCAAAATCGTAGAACACGTACTTTTCGTGGATCGGTCTTTGCGGTAAGCGTTGAATAAAACACTGATGATTTTCATCCGACTCTTTCACGACCGCTCTACAAACGTGGCAGTGTTTGGGTCGACACTTGTGAGGTTTTGACTCGGCATTCACAATGTATTTCTGGTGGCAGAGAGCGCAGACTTTATGGGTATCACAGATGCTTTCAGACCAACGCGTCTTTTCATTAAATTAAAAATCGTTTTGTGGAGTTCGAAGCAAAACCTCAATCGACAGAAACGATGGCTACTGGAACATCAAAAAGCCTCCCCGTCAACCCGTTGACAGTTTGTAGATAAACAGACGTCGCAGTGCTGCTCGCAACAATGTCGTGACGGGCTAGAATATCCCGTGTAACAGAAATCGCAGATGTAGTCAAATCCCTGAAAACCTTTTAGATTCAAAATACCATAATAATGCTCATGGCGCAAAAACAAGAACGCCGTCTTTGGTTTTCGGCTCTGGGACGCTTCAAATTTTAATAGAGTGTTAGTGTTCGGTTCCCGGTACCAGACGATAATTTTAATTCCTAGTAGTCTCTCAAATTTTTCAACATCTGAAAACGTTACATTCTGATCCGTTGATAACCCGACCCTGACTTGCAGTTGGCGGGCCTCTTGTTCACACAATTTCTGATTGTTTCTGAACCTATTGTTTAATACAGCCAGCAAACCCCTGGCAAAACAGCACTGATCATCCGGGTTGAAGGAGATCCATAGGTGCTTCCGTTTCTTTTGAACGATTATATCATTGAAAAGGGTGCAGGCTTTACGCCTAGGACCCCCTCCATCAGATGGAACCCTGACTACCTGAACGATAAGTGTCAGACTGGAATTGGCTAAAATAGTGGCATGACTCTGGAGAAGTAATTCAATTTGATTAAAAAAGTCCTCCACAGAAAGCGTACCTGCGGGGGTTAGGGAAAAAACACCAGGGTTGAGAGATTCGGCACGTAATTCTAGTTGCACTAGATCCTGAGGATTCAAAGTGTTTGCAAAACTGTCTAATATTTGCTGAAGGGTCTCGGGTATATGATTAAAAACTTCGGTGAATGAATCAAGTGTGTAGGCCTCAGAAAAATTGAAGCGGTGTCTAATCTCGATATTGTTAAATTTCGGATGCTCCGTTAAAGACAAATTATTTAATGGAGGTAGAGGGTTGCGGGGAGCTTACTGGTGGATCTGGAGATGGCGGATTTACTGTATGCGAGGAAGATGGCTGTGGAGAGTTGGTTTCGAGACTCAAGTTTACCCCGGACGAATTAATCACTCCTGATCCTGTCTGAGGATGCGGGTGTAAATTATCTGACTCTGTTAAGGCATCAACAGGTGAGTGCTGAAGACGGTCCTTACTGGGTCCTGAGGTACCTGAGGTAGAAAGGTGTCTTACAGAGTCGGTCAACGTAGTCGAGTCGTCGACCGTTAAGTGCTGAAGTGGGGATCTACTTGTCCCTGAGGTACCTGATGTACATGATGTATGTGAGGCCCCTGATATCCCTGAGGTAGAAGGTTGTGGGGATTTTACATTCGTGTCTAGGGCATTAGGCTGTTGTGAAGGGCCTGAAGACGTTCTGGCCTCAGAAGAGGTATTCTTCAAAAGCTCCAGCAGAGCGTTAACTACAGCTGTTTCATCAGAATTTAGAACCTGGAGTGAATTATTAATGAGGTCAAAATTGTCAATCGGATGTGTTACGGGGATTGGTGATTGAACAATTTCGTGGAGGGGTGGAGATTTTAGGGGGCTTTATAGAATATTTGAGGTTATCAGACATCTCTTTTAATAGTCTCAGGTTTTCACTGGACGGTCTTTTCCTACCTTTACGCCCTCCAGGATATTCACACTCACTGTCTGTATCACTGCCGTTGCTGCCACTGTCGCTGCTGCCGCTAGACCTGTTTTCAGGCATGACCTAAATTTAATCAAAGGTTACAGTTATGATCACAGAGTATAATAATAATAATTTGCATTCAATGTTATTTTTCATGCAAAAAGTAATATAAAACCTATCCTTTAACTTCGGATTAGAGCAAAGTAAAAAGCATACAGCTGCATCAAATGTAAGCACATTTCGGGTATGGAATTGTACATAGGAGCCTCTAATTCCACAAATTGCTCCAGTAACAGGCGAAGGATTTCAGTCAGCTCTTCCAGTCTTTCTTGATGTCTCTGTTCATGTTCAGGCCGAAGGGAATATCAGGGTGAATAACGATTTCTACACCGAGCAAAGGGGACACCCGGGGGGTTGAATGCCGTCCGCGGCTCTCAGAGGGCACAGGAGAATGCCGACCGCTGCTCTCAGAGGGCGCAGGAGAATGCTGAATGCTGCTCTCAGAGTGGGGTGGTGTTTGTGGAGTCTGCCAGTTGCGGTAGAGTGCTAGATGTTCTGAACCGTCCAACAATTGCGTTAAAACACCCAGGGGAGTGGAACCTGAAAATAAAAGTATGCCCTTCTCAGTTAAAGGCCTCTCTTCACAAAATCTGGAGATACGTATGTACCCCTGTGTTTCTTCGATAAACTGAAAATGACACTTACTGAGGCTGTACAACTCAGGGGAACCCCTTTGAGAAACTGTTTCATTTGTACAGGATTTTTGTCTACAAAAAACAAAATGAATATGCTCTTTAAAAATAACATTTCCCCGGTTCCAGCGCTTGTCACGGCTGAAACAGTCCACACACTGTCACACACACACACACACAGATGCACAAACACAAAATGCATACGCTCTTTAAAACAACAGTCCGCACACACGCCCGCGCACACACACAGCTCACGCGGATAAATAACACTGCACGTTTTAATCCGCATCACCCCTTTTCACCCCCAGTTCAGACTGACAGAAGCATGGCAATATAAAAAATTCTATTTTATGGTGGCTAGACAGACTCTCACACATGATAGGCTATTTGTAACAACCCGAAGCATTTTAACAAAGCGCACGAGCACTCCATATACTAAGATGGACACAAACTTTTTCAGATTAGACAGCTGGGTCTCATAAATACAGGAACATGTTATAATATTCATTTAGTCCGTGATTCAACAATACACATGATGCGTCTAAAAATCATCCAGACTTTGGGGGTTGACTATACTGTTTTAAAATAATGACATATTATTTAGCGAGATGAATGAAAACGCATACATTACAAGAGTGCTCGTAATCACATGCTCACGAGCGCGCACACACGCATGTAGGAACTTTGTAAACACTTTATCAATTTTTAAAAATATTCTTACCTGCTTCCTCATAATGGATCAGAGAGTCTACTTGAATATAAATTTCTACGGAAAAAATTAAAAGATTCAGCCATACGTTTTTAAATAAAACTTGATTATTGTATCCTGAGACATATTCCACTACAGTATATTCAAATATGCACTCACACGGACAGTTCATGTGGTTAATTAAGACCTATACATTTAGAGACCCATAAATACCAGAACACCCTATAATAATCAAATACTCCATGAATCAACAAATACATTTGAAATGTCTAAAAATCCTGCGGACTTTGGGCTGTATTAACATTTCATTTGGCGAGATGAAAGCGCGCACATATCCCCACACGAGCGCGCCTAACCAGTCACACGTGTCCGACCCACCAAGCTCACGCATGCTCGGATATCATGCGGATAATCATTCCATGCACGTATTAAACAAGATATTTTTTTTTTTTAAAAATGGATTTTACCGTCTCCCGAGTCGGCTCGGATGTACAGATCTAAGGAATAATATAAGGAGTCAGACCTCCGTTTTTAAAACATGCTTGTTTAACGCGTATAATATTCATGAATAGGGTTTAATAATAATAATCAAAAATAGGGCTTTTTTGGTCAGGGATGATAGATCCTGCAAAATAGTCAATATGAAGAATATTAATATTGCAATTTAGCCATTAAAATTACAAAGCAACGCTCAAATAAGGGCGATAAGACGCACCATTTTCAGAGAAATTCATCTTGTCGTTCTGAGCGGCTTGCAGGCGAGTGAGAATGATGTCCATTCGTGGAGTTATTTTATACGAAAAGACAGCAATTTTTTTTTTTTTGAAGTTTGAACGGTAATTTATAATCACAGATATGGACCATTTGCCAGACAATTTAATCGGCAGGTAATGGAATCCGTCTGCTCAAAAGGTAATCTCTGCATATCCAGTAATTTCTCTGTTTAGACAGAACTTTCATGTCAGATCTTATGGGTCTGTTTATATCCGAAAATGTTGCTGCCAGCCTCTGAGTTGCACAGCTAAAGGGTGATCTAATACCCCCTACCCCTTAGCTTCATGCGAGCGGCACATTTTTTTCAAAAGAGATGAAAAATGACCCATTGTGTTTTAAAGTGCCTTTCTGTATCGCCAGAAGGGCCTCAAAGAATTCCTGAGACAGCGTGGGGGTTGGAGATTACAACTCTGTGAAAGACTCCAAGCATACTTTTCAGCAGTTGTGTGTATTCTCAAACCCCCCACCCTGCCCACATACTGTCTGATCCCAGGCACTGGAGTGTGCAGCTTGCTCGCGCACAGTCCGTGTCAGCGCTCTGAGAGGTTGTCAGCTTGCCACAGCAGATGTATACAGCGAGAGAGAGATACAGAGCGTGGTGCAGGGGGGGTGTTAAAAGCTGGGGCTGCTTGTCTTTCTGTGAGATGGAACATTCAGCTGTTGGATGCTTAGACCTTTCTGTGAAAGGATTTTCAGGGAGATGGGAAGGCAGGAGCGGCTAGGTAGCTCGGCCCGGCTGGAACACTGGGACCTCAGTAATAGATTCCATTTCCTACTCAGAGTTTTTAGAACTGAAGAAAATGCTTTGCTTTTTTATACAGCACTTTCAGAAGGGAGCACACGTCCTCCAGAGAGAGGACTGGGAAGTTTGGGGAGGCCAGCAATCAGGTGCTGCCTGATCGTGGGCCGAGGCAGGCCCTTCAGGCCGGCAGGGTATGGATAGGAACGTGCTCGGACTTGTCCAGGGCCAAGGCATCAACCTGCCTGGACTTGTCGAGGGCAGACCCTGGGCATGTCTGGGCTTGTGCTAGGGAGAGGTGGGGCCGGGAAGAGGGAGGCCAAGGCAGACCCTGGGCATGTCTGTGTTTGTCGAGGTAAAGGCTGTAACATGCCTGGGCTTGTCCTGGGGAGAGGGGGGCTGGGAAGTGGGTGGGGGCAGTGGGTTCAAGGAAGGGGCAGACATCCATCAAAATGCCCTTAACAGTTTCCTTAACCAATCAGGTGCAGGGGGTGAAGTCTGGGCGGGGACAGGGTGTCATTCACCAATCCACCGCAAGGGGGCGGAGCCAGGTCACATGAAGGGGTGGGACTTCCTGTCTTATGTCATAAAGGTGCATGGCTTAAGGTCATTAATCATTTTGATTGACAGTTTGACAGAAACACCTTGGCTTATTCTACTCTACTGGTCTTCCTGGGAGGTGTGTTTTGCAAGGCCAAGGCCAAAAGTTTGAAAATCTGGTAATGGCTGTGATGCATCCAATTTCATCCCACTGAAACCATCACCAAGACCATATATATATATATATATATATATATATATATGTTTTGGGAATGTAAGGGACAAAAAAAATACCTTGAATCAAACAGTTCAGTGCTAGGCACTCCCATAACATGCGTGCATGACAATGTACAGTATGTACGTATAGGCTCTCAGTGTAACTGATGAAGGATCTTGTGTGCTTTTGGGAAGCATTTTTATGAATGAAAAAATGACACATCTTTAAAATCGTTTAAAATAGGGTCTTTAGGGCACCATTCAAAATGTGGAGGCAAAAGCTTTAAGACTTACTAAATGTGTCCACTTTGAAATGAGAAAAGTTGCAGATTTTAGAAAGCATGACTTTATTATTTCTTAGGATTGTCAATGATAACAAGAAAGAATTAGAAATAGCACATTTTATCACAGATTCTTAGAACTATTTTCTCTGCCGTATGGATACACTCCTAGTTCACAATGCCCCTCATGTTTGTACTTTTCATGTAAATAAGGAAGTAAAATAGTCTGAAATTGTGCACATGTCTGCAACTGTTTAATGAGACATTTTCTTTCTACTTTTTCATAGTCAGACATGTTTCTCATTGAAAATGACAGCATATTTGTTAAAATCCTGATCATCATCTTACCCTATGTGTTTGATTCACTCTCAAAAGAACAACAGGAGCTGAAGCATTCACAAAATGAGCTACAGGACCCTACACTGCAGGGTGTCAATGTTTGCCATGGAGGAAGACAGGCAATAAGGTGAAAAGCACAGCTGGATTTATTTTTTAAATGGCCAAAACTCACATGGATATGCCACTTTATACTATGTGTGCAATAACAAGAGGTGGATCAATACTCAAGAACATTGTTATTTTGAAAGCTTTCAGGCATTGTTTTCATGTTTGGCCAGGTGCTCCATAGATATTTTAAAACACAAAAACAGACACAGTACACTTAATGTACAGAAAATGCTTTACTTAACAACACAATTTCCCTTGACAAATGAATGTATACCTGCTTTTGAATAAATAACTTTGATTTGAAAAATCGATATAATCCTTTAATACAACTGGGCATTACAGAATAAGCCTAATGCCAGTTTTTTCTGAAATTCTGTGCTCTCTGCTGTTTCATTTCTTGCAATAGGGTCTGTCCATTGAGAACCAGCCTGACATAACAGTCATCGGGGTAACCCAAGGACTTTTATTTTCCAAGGTTATCAATTTCATACTGAAAGCTCCACTCTTCTCCCTTGGTTAGTGATAAGAAACACATATTATCCCAGACATATTTCAAAAATATCTGTTTTTAATAAATAAAGTTCACAATAAAATACATTTGTAACAAAACACATGGTATCCTTTGTCCTAGGCTCACTGCATGCTGAACGTCTTTGTTTCTTTATTTTCTTCAGGTGCAAGTGCATACTTTTACTTTGTTTTAGTACTAGTTGTGCTGCCAGACAGATTGAAATATAAGAAATTAACGTAGATATCATGTTTTTTTATTTGATACATAAGCTGTCCATTTGGTCTAGTATAATAATACCCCCCTGATTCCTTTGTCTCACAGCAGCCTTTCCACTTCAGATGGGGCAATCCATTTTTGTTGCTTCCTCTTGGTGTCGCTCATTGAACTGACCACTCTTAAAGTCAAAGTGTTTTGCTGGAAAAATGTGTCGGTGGCTACTATCACATTGGCATGGTTTAGTGACTTGTCATGTTGGACCTTTGGTTTCCTGACATACGCATCAAGTTAATGCTATTTTCACTCATTCATTGCCAATCACGGAAAGTTATCAGTCATTAACATTACAGATGTAAAGCTTGTTCATATGGCCTGAGCGAGTGCAAGAAAACTGCTTCCAGACTGCTGTTGCCGGCGTATATTGTCAGAAAACAGAATAGGTCGATAAGACCAACTTTCTTTTTTTAGACCCTTATTTACAATTTATTTAGACTCTGGTCTTATTCAGCCTATATACATCAGACTTCCAAAATAACTCAGAGTCCTGCCACGTGCAAATGTTCGCTGACGACACTGCTATCGTAGGCTGCATCAGGAGAGGGCAAAAGGAGGTGTATAGGAACCTAATCAAGGATTTTGTTAAATGGTGCAACTCATACCACCTACAACTGAACACCAGCAAAACCAAGGACCTGGTGGTGGATTTTAGGAGGCCCAGGCCCTTCACGGACCCCACGATGATCAGAGGTGACTGTGTGCAGAGGGTGCAGACCTATAAATACCTGGGAGTGCAGCTGGATGATAAATTGGACTGGACTGCCAATACTGATGCTCTGTGCAAGAGAGGACAGAGCTGACTATACTTCCTTAGAAGGCTGGCGTCCTTCAACATCTGCAATAAGATGCTGAAGATGTTCTATCAGACAGTTGTGGTGAACGCCCTCTTCTACGCGTTGGTGTGCTGGGGAGGCAGCATAAAGAAGAGGGACGCCTCACACCTAGACAAATTGGTGAGGAAGGCAAGCTCTGTTGTAGGCATGGAACTGGACAGTTTGACATCCGTGGCAGAGCGACAGGCACTGAGCAGGCTCCTGTCAATCATGGAGAATCCACTGCATCTATTAAACAATATCATCTCCAGACAGAGGAGCAGCTTCAGCGACAGACTGCTGTCACTGTCCTGCTCCACTGACAGACTGAGGAGATCGTTCCTCCCCCACACTATGTGACTCTTCAATTCCACCCGGGGGGTTAACGTCAACATTATACAAAGTTATTGTCTGTTATACCTGCATTTTTATCACTCTTTAATTTAACATTGTTTTTTTTTTTATCAGTATGCTGCTACTGGAGTATCTAAAGTATCTATCTATCTATCTATTTGGTATTCTTATTATAATTTTAGATGTTCTTTTTACCTTTCTTGTACATGATTTTTTTGTTTTAAAAGTTTCCTTCCTAAACCAAGCAACTGGACAAATGCACAGATTCTCAGACACACAGACAAACACACACACAGACACGTAGCCTTTCATTAAGGTGGGTCAGCTGATTTCTGTCTGTTCAGCAGTTACTCTCTGTTGGACATATTGAGTGTTAACATTTGCAATGCACCATCTATTGAAATGTATTTTGTAATGCATGTAGTAATAAAATGTATTACATTTTTTATTCCAATAGATAGCACATCACAAACTACTTTTACAAAAGCCCATACCAAAAGGCCTATAATAGAGACATGGTAACTGGACAGATACACAGACACACACACATAGACACTTGTCCTTTGATTAAGGAGGACTGTTTCCCTTCCACCAAGTTTACATTTTATCTTATTTATTATCCTTACTTCGACACTGGGTTGAAGCAGACTTTGGTTACATACAGTACATACTTTTGTTTTTCTTTCAATTTTTTCCTTTATTTTGCTAGCACAGAGCATTGCCATTATGAGTGGTTTTAGAAGGATCGTTTATAGGCCTGTTGTGAATTCTGACTGTATGAGGAACAAAAATACTCCAAGGCTGAATTCCTGCCTAGTCACAGAACTGGTCAGTATACACCTTAGAACCTTGGCATTTCTGGAGTTACAGTACATGTTTAATACTACTAGGGGGCTCTACCCCCTGCTCGCTTCTCTCGCCAACCACCAGGTGAGCGCTATGCCCCAGCCACTTTGCATTTCTGCCGCTTGGATATGTGGATTTCACTTTCACCAAAAACAAACCTTTAAATTAATGCGGATATGCCTCTTCATTGGAAAGAAACACTACTTTTCCCTGATGGTTACACAAATTAGATGACCTACTTAAAGTAGACTTAAATTTTAAAGCCGAACAATATCTACTGTATATACTTCTGTCATATCACCTATGTCCATATATTCTCTTTTTGCTGTTCCGTTATTTCACCAAGTAATAATTTCCATTTGTTAGCGCTGATGCGATCTTTACTATCATTTTTTGAGACTTTCAAATTTTAGTACTTTCATAATCTCTAACCTGCTCTGCATGTGTATCACACCAACGTTTTTGAACCTCTTTACGATGTCCTACTTTGTCTTCTACTCTTTGTCTTTTATTTCCAACCCCGATTGTGGCTGAGAGTGCAGGTACTGTGTCTGACAATAGCATTCACACGAATGAGAAGTGAGTGGACCGTGGGCATGGTTGTAAATGTTTGAGAGGAGGGCGGGACTTGTCAAAATCTCTTGTCAAATGTCTGATCTCGCAGGACCTGAAATTATAACTAGGAAAGTCTTGTCTGAGGATTTCCTTTTATAATATATATATATATATATATATATATATATATATACACACACACACACACACACACACACACACATATATACAGTATATATATATTCTCATTACTTAAAAATCTTAGCAGCACCCTTTAAGATCGCAGAAGTTGAAATTATCTCCAAGAATGTCTCATCTCAGGATTTCCTTTTCAAATAGAGAGATGTAAATTACGCATGCTTTATATTACTTTAAGTACAATTGGTATTGTACCGAATATTAGTAATGTTGTATATAATGCGTGAAATTAGTGAAAAGTGCTATCATATAACATAGGAGAGATTCGTGTGGATTATACATTATATTGTGAGTGCTGGGAGGGCATTTCAAGCACTCAAATCCTAGACACAACTGTACTGACAATGGTTCACTGTTAAAGTATCTTTATTTATTTAACAGAAGTATCTTCTACAGGATTCTGTAGAACATCAAAATTGCCTCCTCCCAGTATCTTCCTCTTGCAGCACCTATATATCCTAACAGATATTCCCTGCGGAACTACAACTCCCATTCAGTCTTATGAATGTCCAAATGGAAACCATGTAGAGGGTTACTCCTTTTTAACTTACTGAAGGAAACCATTGCACTGGGAGGCAGACTTTTTCTGTCTTTACAGCCCCTGACCAAGAAAGGGAACATTATGCCAATCTGCCATCACTGTCTCACCATTATTAGGGTTTCCCAGTGTCACATGTGCACATGGGAGGCAGCTAAAGGGCCTGAATGAGAGTTTATTCCATGCCAGACCTGGGGTGGCAGAGTGCACTAACTCTTTCTCTCACTTCTCTGCAGACCAGTAACGGGAAATCCCACCTGGCCCTGAAGACATCACTTCCGGCTCCTGCCTCAATGACGCTACTTCTGTTTCCACCCCCACTAATAATGTCATTTCCAGTCCCGGGCCCAAAGACATCGCTTCCAGTTCCAACCCTAATGATGACGTCACTTCCAGTCCTGGCTCCAATGACACCACTTCCGGTTCTGGCCCCAGTGATGACATCACTTCCTCCACTCTCCCTTAAAGCACCCATCTTTGTGCCAGCAAATCAGTTCAGTTGTGGAGTCAAACCTGTACAAATCTGTACCTAACAATTATCCATTGCAGCCAGGAACAATATACAGGTGGCTGCCCCAAACCTTTTTTGTCTGGCACTTTGTCATGCTTATGACACCGGTTGGGTAAGGGAGGATCATCCATCCAGGCTAGGAAGCCAGCTAATTCATGTGTTTTACCATATATATTATATATTGGTGGTTAAGAAATGGATGGATGGATGAATATGTCTTTATGTTTCATATAATTTTCAGCAATATTATCAGTGGAGAGTGAATGTATCAAAACAATTGATTCAAAAGAAAATGTTTCTAAATTTGCAAAGTTAAAAAAAAGAATTTTAGTAATTTGTAATTTTTTAAATATGAAGAACATATTATTATTAACATTTTTAACTAATATTCTATATGCAAAGTAAAGCTGCCTTTAAGCAATTAACATATTTATTAGTTATATTGTTATATTTTCTATTAGTAAATTTGTGTTTACACATCTTTAAATTAAAGTTACAATCAATTACCTATTTTTTTGTGGAAAACTGCTAGTTTTCCTTGGCATCATTTACCAAGAATTGTGATATTCACCAAAATAAATATATATGTACTGTACTATACATATAAATGCATTCATGAATGTAAATATATATTTCAAGTCATGTACCATTTAAACTACCAGATTACAAACAAAATGTTATACAGGTAATGCTATGTTAATGAGAAGCCTACCAATACTCCTACATTTATGAAACTTTTCTGCCATAGAACAGTGTCATATGATTGGCCATGGAGGGCTGGAAGCATTTACATCTTCATCTGGACCAGCAAAAAAACTAGAACTGGCTGTGCTAGTGATAGCTAATCCACAAGACAGGTAGATGCCAATGTCTACTATCTTCTTTCCAAAGTCCAAACACTGTGCCATACATCCCACCATACAAGAAGAAAAGCCCTTTAATGCAGTGTGGTCCATGATTATTATTTAAACAGCAGGAGCAATGCAATCTTCTTGTTAGATGGCAGCCTGCCCTCAGATATTGTACAATCAAACAACTTAATGCCTTAATATATGGGCATACTGCCACTTCCTAAACACTATTTATTGTTATCCTAGCAGCACTGTAAACAACAGAGAAATCAAATTTGGATGGCATTCCAGATCTACCCGTACTCATTTATACCAGACAGGAACATGGCAGGAAGCTAGACATGTTCACAGAGAAAACATTCAAGTCCTACTGTTAAAGGAACATACCTGGCACAGCC
Source organism: Polypterus bichir lapradei (assembly GCA_026402145.1). NCBI lineage: Eukaryota > Metazoa > Chordata > Cladistia > Polypteriformes > Polypteridae > Polypterus > Polypterus bichir. Next base: position 46,962,474 of record JANRMT010062861.1, on the reverse strand, counting down.
AACTGTTAGTCTCAAACAATAAGTTCTCATATAATTTGAGATTTTAAAATTGCGCATTCAAGTTGCAACTCCCTCTCTGCTTTTATTTCCCAAAATTACATTGATGGCTAATTTCTCTGAAATGATCTTTTCAGATACAGTATCTTTCTACCCTTATTTGCATTGGCAAATCCCAGTCTAATCAATCCTTATTTCACTGCATGCTGTACAGTGCAAAGTTGTTTTATTTTTTTACATGCTCATCAAGGCTAAATGTTAATTGGTTTCATTTGTAAACTGCCTGATATCTTCACATGAATGTGTATGAAGATTTATAGCAAAACACAAGAGAATGCACCTGCTGTGAATTCAGATTCAGGGATTCAAATTAGGTAGCCAGAGTGCCATCTCCATCAGCATTATTAGCATGGGTGTGTTTTTATGATATGTGTCTAGGGATTGCTCTTGCCAAGCTTTCAGAAGAAGAAGAAGAAAAAAGAAATTACATTGATGGCATTTGTGCCACGTTATATGTGAGTATACTTAAATGAGTGTCAAATTTAAAATGATGTGTTCTGCACAAATGTCTCTCAAAAGTCACATTCAAATTGACAATCTTTTGCCAATTCATTGTTAGCATGGCACTTTGCATGGAAACTTACACTCACTGAGCAAATTATTAGGAACACCTATATGCCTGCTTATACATGCAATTATCTACAAAGCCAGTTATGTGGCTGCAGTGCCATGCATAAAACATGAAGATACAGGTCAGGAGCGTCAGTTGTTGTTCACATCAAACACCAGAATGGGGAAAAATGTGATTTCAGTGATTTAGACCGTGGCATGATTGTTGGTGTCAGATGGGCTGGTCTGAGGATTTCTTTTGGAATTTTCAAACACAATAGTCTGTAGAGTTTACCCAGAATGGTGCATTAAATGAAAAACATCCAGTGAGCAGCAGTTCTGTGGACAGAAATATCTTCTTGATAAGGGAGGTCAGAGGAGAATGGTCACACTGTTTCAAGCTGACAAAGAGGCCACTCTGTAGAACTGCAGTGGGCGGAAAAACAACTCAGAATGCAAGTGTCAAGCCTTGAGGTGGATGGGCTACAACAGCAGAAGACCACATCAGGTTAATCTCTTGTCAGCTAAGAACAGAAAGCTAAGGCTGCCGTGGGTGCAGTGAACCAAAACTGGATAGCTGAAAACTGGAAAAACCTAGGCAGGTGTGATGAATCTTGATTTCTGCACAGATAGTAGGGTCAGAATTTGGTGCAATCCCCATGCTACTAACCTGCCTTGTGTCAGCAATTCAGGTTATTGGTGGTGCTGTAATGTTGTGGGGAATGTTTTCTTGCCACTCTTTGGACCCATTAAAACCAAACAATAATTGCTTGAATGTCACGGTCTATTTGAGTATTGTTGTTGACCATATGCATCCCCTCAGGGCTATAATTTACACATCTTCTAATGGCATCAATGCAAAATTCATCTCAAACTGCTTTCATGAACATTACAATCAAGTTAATTGTTCCTCATTGGCCTTCCCAGTCCCCAGATCTGAATCGAATGGCATACCTTTATAATGTGGTACAGCAGGAGATTCACAGCATAGATAGATAGATAGATAGATAGATAGATAGATAGATAGATAGATA
>JANRMT010062861.1:46939975-46960824 GCA_026402145.1 Polypterus bichir lapradei | reverse complement strand
ATAGATAGATAGATAGATAGATAGATAGATAGATAGATAGATAGATAGATAGATAGATAGATAGATACTTTATTAATCCCAAGGGGAAATTTACATAATCCAGCAGCAGTATACTGATACAAAAAACAATATTAAATTAAAGAGTAATAAAAATGCATGTAAAAACAGAAAATAACTTTGAATAATGTTACCATTTATTCCCAAGGGTGGAATTGAAAAGTCGCATAGTGTGGGGGAAGAACGATCTCCTCAGTCTGAGTGGAGCAGGACAGTGACAAAAGTCTGTCACTGAAGCTACTCCTCTGCCTGGAGATGACACTGTTAAGTGGATGCAGTGGATTCTTCATGATTGACAGGAGTTTGCTTAGTGCCCGTCGCTCTGCTACAGATGTTAAACTGTCCAGCTTTATTCCTACAATAGAGCCTGCCTTCTTACCAAGTTTGTCCAGGTGTGAGACGTCCTTCTTCTTTATGCTGCCTCCCCAGCACACCACCACATAGAAGAGGGCACTCGCCACAACTGTCTGGTAGAACATCTGCAACATCTTATTGCAGATGTTGAAGGACGCCAACCTTCTAAGAAAGTATAGTCGGCTCTGACTTTTCTTACACAGAGCATCAGTATTAGCAGTCCAGTCCAATTTGTCATCCAGCTGCACTCCCAGGATGAATGCGCAGCTGACAAATCTGCAGGAATTATGTGATACAATCATGTCATCATGGACCAGAATTGCAAAGGAATGTTTCCAACATCTTGTGGAATCCATGTCACAATGAACTGAGCTGTTTTGATAGTAAAAGAAGGCCCTTCCCAGTATCAGCACAGTGTTCCTAGTAATTTGCTCTGTGAGTGAAGTTGTTGGGTTTTGGAAGATTGAAATTAATTTCAGAACAATCATTAGTTAAAGCTCACTAAATATCAGCAGGATGAAATTATTAGGACATTTATATCTCATATATTTTTTTTTATTTCCAGCTGTATTAATATGCTGACATTTTAAATGTGGAATTACCTTCTCCAGGAATTAATATCACTCATATTGCGTTTTCTCAACTACAGGACTCACTTTTTGATGTTGAATAATATCTCTAAATTTGGGTTTGAATCACTGGTATCTTAAAAATTTTAAAGTGTTCTGTAGCCATTTGGACACTGCCATGCTAATCCACGTTAGTAACACATTGATTTGCATCCTTTTATTTCAATTTAAAAGAGCAAGTTAACACCCTTAAACAAACATTATACAGATTCCTGCAGCTGCATAGTGTATGGACTTAAGAATTAATTAAAGTGTAAAATACTTTGGTGTAGGAAATAACCAGGGAATGGGACAAGTACAAGAGTAAGCAAGAGATGTTTAATAGTTTGAATACTGGGAAGTCTAAAGACATTATTTTAAAATAGTAAAACAGAAACACTAGGCAAATACTTAGTGAAAAGCAAAGGAGATCATAAATTCAAAAATTCATATGCTAACTTTGGTTTTTAACCTGTAATTAATATTAAGAGGAAAAAGAGCATGAAGGTTATTTTTACAAAATCCATCCAACACTGCGCAGTGGTAGCACTGTTGCTTCGCAGTATGGAGACCTGGGTTCGCTTCCCGGGACCTCCCTGCATGGAGTTTACATGTTCTCCATGTCTGTGTGGGTTTCCTCCGGGTGCTCTGGTTTCCTCCCACAGTCCAAAGACATGCAGGTTAGGTGCATTGGTGATCCTAAATTGTCCCTGGAGCATGTGCCCTGCGGTGGGCTGGCGCCCTGCCTGGGGATTTGTTTCTGCCTTGCGCCCTGGGCTGGCTGAGTTTGGCTCCAGAAGATCCCCTTGACCCTGTGTTAGGATATAGCGGGTTGGAGAATGACTGACTGATATCCAACACCTGCATACCAACTGCCACAACTCGCCATCCTCTATTGGTAGAATAAGATGATGTAACACGTCACATGACTTCTACTATTTATGAACAGTAACAGGTGTAGCAAACAATAACAATATGGCTATTGCAATGGCAGCATAAGGATTTTCTCCAAGTACACCACTTTTTGTCCAACAACACAAAGACGTGTCTGCTAGGTTGATGGACAATTCTAAATTGGCCACCTGTGAGTGTGGGTGTGGGCATGGGAGGACTCTGCAAGGCATTGGCACCCTAAACAGGCTCAGCAAACAGTAAACATTATGGCCTTTGCCAAGCAAACATATCATAAAATGGACACAAACGTCACTGCCATAAACTTAGAAATAATAATAGGCAACAAGAAATAATAAATGCCAGAAAATCCTCCAGGAAAGAAACAATACAAAATCATGACGCATTGAACTAAATTACTTATATTATACATAATTAATGTATTTTTCTCCTTAACAGGTCTAACAAACAGGGAAATGAATTAACTGATCAAAAAACAGAACTTAAAATAATGCAAGTGGAAACATGATGCTGAGTGAATAACATGGTGTTCAAAAATAAAAAAAATGATAGTAATGAAAAACAACACCCACAAAACAAAACCAAAATTACAAGCGAAGTTCAAAAATGAATTTCCCTTGTAAAAAAAACCTGTAATAGTCAACAGCACACAAAATTAAGTAAACAGATATTACATTATCTTTATTGTGAATATTATTTAGTTTACAAATTATTTTGTATTCTTTTGTGAATTATTGTTATTATAGACAAATAATACTACGGATTTTTCATGATAAAACTGTCGGTTGCTTTTATGGGGCACGCCAGAAACGTTCCGAGCGTCAACTGAATGATAACATACATACAAGACCACAAGACTGTTACAGTCTGCTTTATATATAAGATTGTGGCTAATTGTTGGAGAGGTGCTCATTGGAAGGTGCTTTGTGGAATAAAAACTCTGTTGTATTTATATTCTTATATTGTGGACTGTATTAATGTGTCTGGGGCTCTCTGGCGCCCCCTTGTGGTTACTAAGAGTCAACTAGACAATAACATACATACAAGACTGCAAGATTGTTACAGTCTGCTTTATATATAAGATAAAATGGTATGAAGTTTCACTCAAATGCTTCTAAATTCTGACATCTTGTTTGTTGATGTTGGTAAGGTTAGAGACAAGCTAATCTGATGGATAAGTAATAAATAATATAAAAACCACTAAAACAAGTGTGAAACTCTTTATTATAGTTAAAGTAAATAACAGGTTATGATCATATATTTACAATTTATTTGAAAGGTACAATCAAAATAATTGAATATGAGAGGTGAAGTAGTTCACAACCTGGGAAGGTCAGCAGAACAAAAACAAATTCTGTGATTAGTCAGATGGTAATCCACCAATGCCCATGCAGAATGTGCTGTACTTTAGAAAGCTCTGGTTTATAACAGTTTATAAAGAGGCCTTGTCAACATGCCGTATAATAAGGCTTTAAAGGGCTCCACAGACTTGTTGGGGATATAGCCATCAATGTAGAAGTAATAATCTTATAAATTAGTGCTTTACTATACGTTATACAGTAAATAGAAAAGTACTTACAGCGTGAACAGCTTGCAAATTATAATAGTGTTAATAATAAAATGATGAAATCAGAACAGACAATTGCACTGCTTTTGTAGATCTCATCTATAAATATATAAATAAATGTCACACAATGGGCAGAAAATGGATAAGCAGGAAAATACTACCAACGTAAAGCACAAGAGCTGAAAAAAGGGGTGGATGTTATGGGAACACCAGAGATGTGTGTTTGACCATTTCAATAACACAGTGCTGTAATTGTGATTCAGAATCCATTTTACCTAAAATGTTTTGACACTGAATGTTTTTCCAATGTGTACATAAATTACTTTTATGCTCAAAAATTCCACTGCATTTGGAATATTGAGTTTTACCAATATAAAAACCTGGACAAGGTCTGACGAGTATATAAATTACTTATTTTGTATTGAAGAAGGCATAAGATCAAAACTCTAAATACTTACTGCATCAACCCTAAAGACATTAATACAACAACTACACTTTAAAGATTGAAAATGGCCAGGTCTCATTCATGAGTGGTTTTGAGCTGTCTACCATGATCACAATTAGTCATCTTGACTATTGAGTCCTGTAAATTTTCATTGCAAGAAAGAATAAAAACTGCTGATAATCCTGTAATATAATATAATTAAACTATAGAGGTTTCCGTTTGTGTTCATGATTACATTTCATTAATTACTTTTGGTACGCAGCCATACCACACGCACTTCAAAATAGGAAATCCACCTAAAGCTAAGGATTTTCAGGCCTAGAACATCTGAAAAGTTTTAGTTGCTGCTGGAAGAGACATTAATGAGGCCAACAGGGGGCGCTTACCCTATGGTATGTGCATGAATCCCAATACCCGAGTGCAATGATAGGGACACTGTACTGCAAAAATGGCGCTGTCCTTTGGGTCAGGGATAAAACCGAGGTCCAGACTTTCTCTGGTCAGAAAAGATCCCTTGGAATTTGTCGTAAAAAGTAGGGTGTTTCCTGATGTGCTAGCTAAATTGCCCATCATAGCCTGGTCATTCCATTCCCATACTCATCCCTTGACTACATCTGGCTAACTGTCTCTCTCATTCTTTCACCAGCTAATAATTAATGTGAACCTGTCTGAACCCATGCTGACTGTTCCTTAAAGCCACTGTTCTTGCAATTTGATGCTCAGTCTTTTCCTTAACAATTCATTCTGTAAGAGCCATTTGCTAGTTCATAAGGTTATGCTAAATTGATAGAAGTATTTTCTTACTTATGTTAAAATGTTTGCCTATATATTAATGCATAGTCAATGGGAGATTATATTACAACCCCCCAAAGCTATATTGAAATTGAAAATTCTAATTATTTCTTGTCCCTCTAATTACAGATTAGTTACAGTTTATGATCTGCCTTGCAGTTGGTAAGGCATGGAGGGCAAACAGTTTCAATCCGTATTGAACGTGCTGTACTTTATAGAATGTACTGAATGTATTAAGTAAGGCATATGTAAGTTTGTCATAGAATAATAACACTACCTTTTTGCAAGCCAAATTAACTTGTAGAGATAACTCAAAATGATTTTCAGATATCTTAAAATACAATTTACTTTTTAAGATATCTGCAATACATTTTGATTTATCTTAAATACATTTTCAGATATCATATCAACCTTTCATGCATTTAAAGGTATCTGAAGATCACTTCCTGTAAAACTGCCTATTCTTTCAAGAGGACTACCTGTTTATGTTAAGATATCTTAAAATGTATTTGAGATATCTGAAAATGGACGGAAAGCTGTTTTGAGGTATCAAGAAATGTATTTCAGATATCTTAAAGTGTATTGTAGATATCTGACAATGCTATTGAAATATCTTGAAATATTTAGTGTCTTTTTAGAGAATGTATTTTAGATATCATGAAATGAATTTGAGATATCTAAAATGTATTTTAGATATCTCAAACAACAGTGAATTTCAAGATATCTTAAATGCTTTTTAAGATATCTTAATTATATTCTGAGATATGTTAAAATAACTTCCTGTTTATTTTAAGAAATTTCAAATTCATCTTGAGATATCTGAAATGCATTTTTAGAAATCTCAAAATAACTTCCTGCACATTTCAAGATATCTCGAATACATTTCAAGATATCACAAAATAGCTTCCTGTGCATTTCAAGATATCTTAAATACATTCTGTCTTAAAATAGACAGGAAGCCCAATTGAAAGAATAAGAAATTTTACAGGAAGTGATTTCAAGATTTTGGGAACATGGAAAAGATGTAGCTACACTTTTTATTAATTTATATGTAATACACATTAAGCTTACTTACCTATAATTACCTGGACCTGTCTGATCTCCCTTTTTACATACTGAAATAGTATTTTTTATATTCTATTCATTAGGGATTGTCGTAATTTATAGTAAGTTTTGAAAAATATGTTTAAATAAACACTCACTAACCTCCTTAAGCAATATTGAACAAATGTTATTTGGTCCCAGTGATTTATTTGATTTCAGCAATTCTAATCTAAACAACACTTCTCCCTTTACAATTTCCAAATCACTGAATACCCCTTGGCAGTTGATGTTACATCTGGGTGGTTATCCACTTCTTCACATGTGAAAACTTACAAAAAATGCATATTTAGAGCATTCGCTATTTCCCTTTCTGTATATTTTAATTTACCCTTAATTTCTTAATACTCATCATCTCCTTCTTGGCCATTCTTTTGCTACTAGACACAAAAAGATTTTCTTTAGGCTATCTTTCACCTATTCTGTAATACTTTTTTCAGGTATCTTTTACCTTCTCTAATATCTAGTTTAACTATTGTTCTCAAGTCTTCATACATTCTGATTAGAGATAATGTAAGATTTTGGTTTCTGTTTTAACATTAATGCTAATATAGCCTTACAAGCATACTCAAAGACTACCAAAATACAGAAGCCACATAGTTAGAATAGTGCTCGCTGAGAACAGCATAATAAACATTTGAAGCATGGAGGAGATCTGGGGTACAGGATCTCATAAATCTGGCGGCATATCACACTTATTCATAAGAAGCCAATTTAGGGTCAGCAATTAACATATTGCAAAAATAAGTCAAAACAGTGACATATACAGTGAGTATATACCACAGCCATACAACACTGACATATACATTGTGATGGACTGCCGGCAGCTCATCTTGGCCAGCACATCCAGGCCACGAGATGGAGACTTCCCTGCAGCTTAGAGGTGCCCCGGATTCCTGCAGGGCACCATGGGAGATGGAGTTCGGCTTCACAGCCCTGCTGGGTGCCATGGGTGCCACCGTGTGATACTGCAGGGAGACGGGGGGATTTATATTTATATAAATTTATTATAAATATATTATATTTATATTTTCCCTATAGCCCTGTATTCGGGCTGAAGAAAAATACAAGTCTTCATCTGACCCAGAAGTGCAATTAAATCACATGGACAGAAGGACAGGAGCACTTCTGGGTCAAGGACTATTTAAAGGACTATGGGAAACCCAGCAAGCTGAGCTGGAGTTGGGTGGTAATGTGACTGAGCTGCTGGGAGTGGAGGATTGATTTATTGTATTATTTTTATTATTGTTTATTGATTGGTTTATGGTGGTGATCGCGGTGCACTGTGGCACAATTGAAAAAAGAAAAGAAATTAAAAATATTTCTGGTACTTTTACCTGGTGTCCTGAATGTTTGTCTGGGGGGTTTGAGGAGCGACAGCGCCCTCTAGTGTCACAACATTATATTCAAATAAACAATGACAGAAGAATTGATCAACATTTCAACAAAAATGTGCTTCCCATAGACATGTCCAGCTGCCCAGTTTTGTCAATAGTGTCACAGCATAAAAAACTGTATTATGGGGAGGCTAGTCATGCAGACACTATGCTTGCATATTTCAACTGGTCAGAATCATAAATACACTGTGATTCACACATGTTAGTTCAATGGACATTTTCTTGCAAAACTTTTTGTACAGTTTATAATTTTCTTTTTTTCAGATTTATCACTCAGTTTGTTTTGCCACATTTACTGATATCACTCTATGTGTATGCAAGTCATGTTTCATGTTACTATATATATTTGGCAGTAGTCTATCTCCATATGTTAATATAGAACTAATATTATCATTTGGATTAGTTCTTATTACTGTAGTAAAAATACAAAAATTCATGTTGAATTATATTTGATACAGTGGATATGACAGCAGATTGAGGATTGTGTTTAACCGTCATTGCAAGTGATTGGGCTGGGAACTTAAATACTGCAAACTATTTAGATACAAGTGTGCATTCACTGATGTTGTGGTAATACAGTACAGGACTCTACTTTTGGGAATTCTTTTTTTTACTTAAGTAAGGTAAGTGAAATTAAAGAAATCTCTTGAAGTACTCAGAGAATATACAATATGTGCAAAATGACTTGGCTTAGATCTCCACTCACTTGATCTTCTTACACTGTAGGGTATAATATTTGCACTTGTGAAGCAGTGCAAATACATGCAGCAGATGGCATGTTAATGAGTTTTACAAAAGAAATCAGTGGCAATTTAAAAATGCAGTTCAAACAGTAATTTGTCTAAAATCTCCAGTCTTTAATGGGCTCAATATGCGGATGTATTGTAAGATGGAAAAACAAAAATCGGGGGATTCAAACGTATATTCCAACCTCTAAAAATAATCCTCCACAGTCATTGCCTCATGATGGCTAGGACTTACACAGTGGGCTTTCTTTTTATTGTAAGAAAGAAATAAAACTCAAGTTTAGAAAGTAAATGATTTTTAGCAGTAACCAGCTGGCTTTCTTTTTAAGACGCATTAATACTAAGACCGGACCCAGCTCTCTTGCCGACCCCACATACGTTGTGTGACTTGAAAGGATCGATTGCACTGTATAATGAAAAAAGGAGAGCACAAGAGCAGTAAGATGGCATCACTTCCCACCGAGAGGCCATGCTGCTCATTATAGTGGAAGTAAAGTCGCATTCCAATTTTACTAATGTTTCAAGTACCCTCTCAAAAAAGGAAAGCAGCAGTTTCTCATTTGAAGCATCATATTGATTATGTTATTATATTTACTATTGTAACTTTAAAACTCCAACAACCAGGGTTCAAATCCCACTCTTGCCTTATTCTTTTTATTGCTCCAGTAGGTTTACTCTGGTTTTTTATCACTTTCCAAAGAAATCTATCAGATGGTGATTGTGGTCTCCTGTGAAAGAAAAAGAGGGCTAATGTGCAAAAAATCACAAGGACCAGGAGATGAGAGGTAAATAAAGTCAAAAATACATGTGGTCATGTTAAATCATGATTATCAGATCATCCATCCATTTTCCAACTCGTCAAATCCAAAGACAGGGTCACAGGGGTCTGCTGGAGCCTATCCCAGCCAACACAGGGCGCAAGGCAGGAACCAATCCCAGGCAGGGCGCCAACCCACCGCAGATTATCAGATCACCTAACACAAAATGTACCAACTAAACTCTTAGTTTCTTAATTGAGTGTTCACGCATGCTCGTTTGAAGATCTCCTCATGAGCTCAATCAAGGTATGTGGTAAACTGGCAGGGTGAGAGGGTTCTCTGTCACTAACATTCTGTTCTCCTTCTCTCCCAGCAGTTCATGGCACTTATCTCCTGCCCTTCCAGTTCATGCAATATAAGAAGCCCCGCTGTCCAGAAGGCAAACAGAGCAATCCATTGAAAGTAGCTCCAGTAATTGACCCTCATTTCTACCGTCGAAGAGCCAATTAGTTTTGTTGTTACTTGCCCAAGGGGTTGCTTGAATGATGCAAAGGGCCATTCCTTCACTTAGCCACAGGGTACAGGAAGAAATATCAATACCAGCTAATCAACTGTTCCAGTAACCACATATATGTCTTAGTGCCCATGCAGTACCCCACATATTCAATCCTAGGGTCCTCTATCATGGGCTTTTTGCTGACAGAGGCTGCCTTTACTAACGATTCTAATGATTTATCCATCCATCCATCCATTATCTAACCCGCTATATCCTAACTACAGGGTCACGGCCAATCCCAGCCAACACAGGTGTAGATAACCTGCTGACAGTTTGGTATTTGTCCTAGTCCGCTTGCCGTACCTCCGTGTTGGTCTGTATACGTTTGAGTGGTGTATGTGTCACTCGATTATTGAATCTGAGCATGTAAGTTCTCTGCTGGTTAATAAAACCACATTAACTGAATCTACTGCTTCATCATTATAATACTGGTGAACATGCAACATGGTGTCAGAAGCGACGGAACACGTACTTCGTATTTAACGGTATTTTTTTTTTTCGTCTCAAGTCTATTTTGTGGGTGCATTTTTTTGTCTCCGGACTACAGCCGACATGGCGGAAGGATTCAGGAGGCCCGACTCGCTTGTTTTCGATGGTAATGTTGCTGAAAATTGGCGCATTTTTGAGCAAGAATATGACATTTTTATAGCGGCGGCAGACTCTGACAAGCCAGTGCGCACACAAGCCTACATATTGCTCAACTTAGCAGGCCCCGAAGCTATAGAACGGGAGCGGTCTTTTGTTTACGCGCCAGAAGTGAGAGAGCCCGGCGATGGAGGACGAGTCCTTATTCCTGCAGAATCGAAGGAGGATCCTGAGTGCCTCAAAAGGAAATTCAGAGAAATGTGCAGCCCACAAACCAATGTCACGATGGAAAGACACAAGTTCAACACACGGAATCAGAGGACTGGTGAGACTGTTGAATCCTATGTAAGTGATTTACGGATTAAAGCAAAAAGCTGCAGATTTGGTGATCTGAGTGAAGAACTAATAAGAGACAGACTAGTTTGTGGCATCAACAATGACAATTTAAGGAAAGTGCTACTGCGTGACAGTGATTTAACGTTAGCAAAAGCCATATCTGTCTGCCAGATTCATGAGATGACTGAAGAGCATAATAAAACACTTGCTTTTCCTCAACAATCTGCGACAAATGTTGATGTGCTCCAACCCAAATTTACAAGAAAGCACAGAGGAGATAAGATGAAAATACAAGGAGACAGGTCTGAAACACAGCACATCACTAACTGTACTAACTGTGGGGGCGCTCATGCTGCAAAAAAGAGTAAATGTCCAGCTTTTGGGCAGCAGTGTCATGCATGCAAAAAGTGGAATCATTTTAAAAAACGGTGCAGAGCCATTCAGCCTACTCAAAACGCAATACACACAAAGTCAGTTCATCATGTGGAACCAGACCAAGCTGATGACAGTGGAGATGACACATTCTACGTTGATGGAATAAATCTGCAATATGCAATCCATGCGACTGATGTGCATGTGGAACACAAAGAGGAAGTTTTTGTCACCGTGCAGATTAATGGGATTCCTGTTGAGATGAAAGTGGACACTGGTGCTAAATGTAATGTGCTTCCCAAGAAAACAGTTAACATTATAAGAGCAGATAAACAAATAAAAGTGCACCCCAAGTCCCTTAACTTAGTAGCATTTGGAGGCAGCAAGATTCAAACCTTAGGTGTAATTAAGCTGCGGTGTTTTCTGCATGGACAGTCACATGTGCTATCATTATTTGTTATTAATGAAGATGTTCAGCCAATACTGGGACTAAGTGCGTGCAGAGAAATGGGACTTGCATTACCGCCGCCAGGATTTAATTCAGGGGGGTGCACATGGGCGCCGGCAGGGGGGTGCAAGTAGGTGCACGTGCAATTCCTGCAACAACCTGCAGTATTGAAAGATCTTTTAGCACATTACGGCGCGTCAAAACTTGGAACCGATCTACAATGAGTGACGATAGATTAAGTGGATTATGTATGCTTAGTGTACACAAAAAAAGAATAAATAATTGTCCAAAATTTATCGACAAAGTTGTAGACAAGTTTGGACAACAAAAAAGAAGGCTTGAGATGCTCTTTTAGAAACAAAGTGAATGATTGTTTATGTATAGTTGTAAAATGTAAACGTCTAATTGTAATTTAAAAATTTAAAATAAAAACTATTTTTTCGCGTTTTTTCTTATTATTGAAAGATTTATTTTTTTTCTCCATTTCCTTTTTTTTCAAAAGCTAGGGGGGTGCACGTGCACCTACTTGCACCCCCCTGCCGGCGCCCATGGGGACTTGTATCATTCAGCAATGATGTCCACCAATTGAGCACGTCTGCAGATGACCTGTCACAACAGCTTATCACAGAATACAGCGACTTATTTTCTGATGAGCTTGGAAAGTTGCCAGTCACCTATCGCATGACACTGAACCCAGATGTGAAACCAGTTGTTCACCCAGCACATCGCATTCCTTTGGCCATGAAAGACAGAGTCAAGGCAGAGCTGGACAGGATGGAGAAATTAGGCGTCATTACTCCCGTCTCAGAGCCGACAGACTGGGTGTCTTCTATGGTAGCCACCAACAAGAAAGGCAAAGATGAAACCAGGATATGCATAAATCCTCGAGATTTAAACACAGCTCTGAAAAGACCACACCATCCCATGCGCACAGTAGAAGAAGTGGCTGCATTAATGTCACATGCTACTGTGTTCTCTGGTTTGGATGCTAAGAACTCCTTTTGGCAGGTATCATTGGATCAGAAATCATCCATGCTAACCACCTTCAGCACTTGTTTTGGTCGTTACAGGTTCCTCAGAATGCCTTTTGGTCTTAACGCTGCCAGTGAGGTGTTTCAGCGAGCCATGGAGCAGATATTCGCTGGGTATCCATGTGCCATCATTGTTGATGATATACTCATTGGTGGAGGAACCATGAAAGAACACGACGACAACTTGAGAAAAGTCCTTGACCGTGCCAGAGAAGTAAACCTACGACTAAACCCACTAAAGTGCAAATTCCGGCTGAATCAGGTCAGTTATGTCGGACACATTTTCACAAGCGAGGGACTTAAAGCAGACCCTTCCAAAACAGCCGCAATCAAAGAGATGCCAGTTCCAACGGATGTCCAAGCCCTGCAGAGGTTCCTGGGGATGGTCAATTATCTTGGAAAATTCATTCCAAACTTCAGCCATCTGACAGCTCCTCTGCGACAGCTCACACACAAGGACACCGAGTGGATGTGGGACACACAGCATCAGACTGCGTTCGATGCACTTAAAGAACACATGTCTAATCCACCTGTTCTGTCAAATTATGATGTCAGCAAACCTGTGACACTAACATGCGATGCATCACAGTATGGTCTTGGTGCAGCTTGCTTACAGGAAGGGCAACCTGTAGCATATGCTTCACGTACTCTGACAGACACTGAAACCAGATATGCTCAGATAGAAAAAGAGCTACTGGCTGTTGTTTTCGCATGTACAAAGTTTCATGACTACATTTATGGCAAGCCTGTGGTCGTAGAAACAGACCATCAGCCACTGGTCACCATACTAAAGAAACCTATTCATGCCGCACCAGCCAGATTACAGAGGATGTTGTTAAGGCTCCAAAAATACAACATCACACTCACATATAAATGTGGAAAACAAATGTATCTGGCTGACACGCTGTCTCATGCTCCCAGCAGATCCACTTTCCAGCAGTCTGAAGAAGAGGACAACTTTGATGTCATGACGGTGAGCTGCATCTCTTCTTCATGCCTGGAGGAACTTAAAGGACACACAGCTGAGGATGAGACACTGCAAGCGCTCAGCTCATTCATCAAACATGGTTGGCCACAACGACTCCACAACCTTCCCACGGCAGTTCATCCATATTTTCCTTTCAGGGATGAGCTGACTGTGAATGATGGCATAATTCTTAAAGGTTCCAAAGCTGTGATCCCAAAATCATTGCAAGGAGATTACATCACCATCATGCACAGAGGACATCCCGGTGTAGAAGCTACCAAGCGGAGAGCACGGAGGATCGTCTTCTGGCCGTTCATGTCAAGAGATATTGAACAAACAGTTACTTCCTGCTCGGTGTGTAACAGCACTAAACCTCACCAACAAAAAGAGCCCCTTCATCTGCATGAAGTTCCAGATCTTCCTTGGTCAACTGTGGCTACAGATATCTTTGAGTGGCACTGTCAGCACTATTTAGTAGTAGTCGACTCATACTCAGGCTGGTTTGAGATTGACCTGCTAAAGGATTTCACATCAGCAACAGTCATCAAGAAGCTGAAAAGACACTTCTCTGTTCATGGTGCTCCACACACTCTGATCTCAGACAATTGAAGGCAGTTTACGAGCCAGCGTTTCAAAGACTTCGCTTCACAGTGGGACTTTCATCATGTCACCAGCAGTCCAGAGTATCCTCAATCCAATGGGCTTGCTGAGAGAGAAGTGCGCAGTGCTAAACAGCTGATGGAGAAGTCACACAGAGATGGCACTAATGTATTTCTCAACCTGCTGAATCTCAGGAATGTTCCACGTGATGTGAACCTGGGTTCCTCTGCAGAACTACTTCTATCCAGACAGACTCGAACTACGCTCCCAATCACAACCAAACTGCTCGAACCACAACACCGTGAATCTGAGAGAGTGAAAGCCCAACTTCTCAACAAGAGACTGACTCAGAAGGTCTGTTATGACAGATCCAGCCGACCACTTCCACCTCTTGAAGAAGGACAAGTAGTGAGGTTACAGACCCCACAGGGTTATGACTGCACAGGTGTGGTGAAGGAACTCTGTAAAGAACCTAGATCCTACCTGGTACAGTCAGATGGGAACACTTACAGGAGAAATCGCAGACATATATTGCCTGTATCTGAGCCTGTTACTGTTCAGAAAGACACTGATCATCATCATTATGATGGACTGCAGGTTGTGGGTCAAAACAATGATGTAAAACAGTTTAAAGACAACACTCATGTTGAGAGCTCTTCTGATGCTTTGCATTCTCCAAAACCTTCCAAGAGTGATGGTGTTTACAGGACACGCTTTGGTCGTGTATGCAAACCAAATCCAAGATATAGGGATTAATTGGGTACTAGTTAAAACACAGAACTTGTTCAGGTTTGATATTTGATCCAACAGTAACTGATGTCCATGTTTCAAGTTAAATTCTGTTTGAGGTAATTTTCAGTAGTAATCATATTTCACTTTATACAGCAAAGGGATGTTTTGTCATGTTTATTTCTTCCATCTGGTTGCAAATTTAAATGTTCCTAAGGACCAGCATATGTCACCTTTAATGCTGTGATTATTATTATTTAGCATGCATTAAACTTTATATCCAGTTAGGGATGTACTAAAGAAGGGGGATGTAGATAACCTGCTGACAGTTTGGTATTTGTCCTAGTCCGCTTGCCGTACCTCCGTGTTGGTCTGTATACGTTTGAGTGGTGTATGTGTCACTCGATTATTGAATCTGAGCATGTAAGTTCTCTGCTGGTTAATAAAACCAAATTAACTGAATCTACTGCTTCATCATTATAATATGGTGAACATGCAACAACAGGCAAGGCAGGAAACAAACCCCAGGCAGGGCTGGGGAACACTGTTTCATTGTGGCTGCGGTGTTTCTTTAGACCACACAGGATTGACACCCATTTAGTACTGTTTAGAAAGTAATGGCTATTAGAAAATGTAATCAGCATTGTGTATGCACTGCAGGAAGAGATTTAAAGAGTACTAAAACTACTCTCTTTCAAGTATATGGATAGTCATTATTTAGGAACGACAGAGCCGGGTGTTGCATTTACTGGACAATCCAAAGCAAAGCGGCTTCCTTCTGTGAAATGTAATAATGATGCAAATAACTGATAATAAGGACTTTCAAAGGTTTATGTGTCTCACGTTGATTATATCTATTGTATATGTACATAATTATATTGTAAACTATGCTTTTGCAAATCCTTGTGATGATGTGATTTTGGAACACAATATAAAAGTACAATTTTTTGAATAATTGCATAAAATAATTGCAAATTAATTTTAATTGTATATAGCATCCTTTAGAAATCACACCATTGCAGTAGCATGGGTTACAATGGAGCAAATTTTTAAAATATTTTTAAGCAGGGTGGTTTATAAATGAAATATTAAATAATTGATGAACTTAAATGCTGTTAAGAATGTGTACTGGCACTGTGGCAAAGGATTGATGGTACTTCAGATTAGACAGAATTAATTGGTCTAGTGCTTTTATTTTGAAAGCAGTTCAAGATTTCATCATGGCTCAGATTATAAAAGCAGATAGTGTGGGCAATATCTTTGACTGACATTCAAGCTTATGATATGTTATGACTTTTTGAATGGAAAATTTAACTTACAATGGAGATCAACCTATCCCAGCTACTGTATTTATGAGGGCAGCTATAGTCTTCTTCTTGATGAATAAAGTACTGAAACCTTTGTATGTTTCTGATATATTATGAAAAAACAGTGAGAATGCAAAACTAAGTTGGGATCCAGCTAGGATTTTCTCTTTATTTTCTTGGCATGGGAATAGAAAGGTGAAAAAGCACACTGACAGCAGGTACTATAGCCCAATCCTTACTCTTAACAATGTGATCCTGTTCAGAAACATGTTTGTCCCTTCTTCCTACCAAAACACCAGACAGTCAGGTGTGTCTCAAGAACCCCAAGTGCTTTATTGTGCTTCATCTGGTGCCATACTAATTTACACACTGTGCCCTGAATCCTGATGATAACATTTCTCATGAAGTACCTCAAAGAAAAGTTTTTTGAAAGTCAAAGTAGTCACTGCACTACAATCAGAAAGCTTCCTTTCTCATAAAATTTCTGTTTGTTTGTTTAAGCCTATGAGCCGTCTGTCTGTCAGGACAACAGTACTTGACAGTTTCTGTTCCTCTACCTGTTTTATTTTTCTTCTAATAATTTATACCTGAAACTATCCAGCCAGTAATGGCGGGGGTTGGCGCAGTTTGTTATATGACATTTCAAGGTTGGCTGTCTTCTTAGTAATGATTCCACTTTGTAGTAATCTCAGAATTGAATACAATCATTAACATTATTAAGGCTAGCTAGAAACAAGGGCTCCTTCAAATTTACACCATTATTTTGATTATTGGTCATTAAAAATACTGCACCTCTTGCTCTCCAATTCAGGTTAAGTCCTTAATCACATAAAATTTGTCTTCATTGGAATCTGAAAAAGTGTGAGTCAGAATTATCAATTACTTTTAATGGTCTTCTTTTGAATGAGATGAGACACCGGCGGTGATCCAGATTCTCTGCTAATGATATTAAAAAAATAGAAACTTTAAAAACTTGGTTGTGAACCTCTGTCTGCATAGCAGGGAGGCTCACCTACTGGTCCATTACAGTACTACACAGAAACACTTTTTCTATTACCTTCCTAGACTGTGGTCTATCCATGTCCCTTTTCTGGAGCATTTGTCCATACTCCTCTGTATTCTGCAGTCTGTAGGCATTTGGCTCTGAGGTGGCTTTAAGACTTTCCCAATCGTGTTTCAATCCACACCCTGAAGTTAATTCTAGGAAACTTCCTTCAACTTGTTTCAAGGAAACCAGACTATAACACACACTTAGTATCTTTTGTCTCTCAGTATCCCTGTGCCTTCGCTTGGACTTAATGATCTCCGTAGACAGCAAAGAAGTTCAATCAATATTTAAAACATTAGTTTGGTCTCTGAACTCAGTAATATTTGCACACAAAACCTGTTTAAGAAATATCATTCATGATTGTCTGAGTCGGCCCAGATTTCATCTTCACTGGCAGTCTTTTCACAAGCAGTATGAGAGTGGCTGCAATACCTAGTTGCATTTTCCAAAAGGGCTATCTCACAATGAGAGGAATTTCTGTCAAGTTAAAAATTTCATTCAGCTGTCTCACAAGCTGATTTTTTGATATTGCAATCACATTTCCTGAAATTGATTGTGCAGCGACCGTAGTGAGTGTGCATTGATCATGTATAGTCTTAGCACCCACAATCAGTTGGACCAACTGTACTTGTGAAGTTTGACTACAAATATGACTGGTGAGCCTATTTGTTTAGCATGATATATCACTTGGCCACATCCTCCAAAACTCACAGAAAACGCAATTTAGATTAATACAGTTAAGCAACACAACAAATGACATAGAAAACATCTCTTCTATGCCTGTTATGTTGGAATATGGTTTTCTTACATGAAGAGGGACCATTCAGGGAATGAGGCACTGTAATGAGCAGGATCCAAGTAGGGAAGAGCCATGTAATAAGTGTGAACCAATCAGAGCACAATGGAGTCCGTGCTTTGAGAAACCTTCAGTTTTGCCTATCCAAACTGAAGCACCATGCTGGCATTGTTAAAAATATTCCTCTCTGGAGAGTGTTTTCAGGGACGCCCAGGAGGACCAGAGGAGGGCTTATACCTTCCCCAGACCATGTGGGGGCGACTGCCCTGGTACCTATGGGGGCCACGGGTACAGAGCTTTGAAACCCTGTAGGGGCCCGTGGTCACCGCCAGGGGGCGCCATTATGCCTTTGGAGCCCAGGACCTCAGCACTTCTGCCACACCAGGAAGTGCTGGGGGGAAGAGGAGCAGGGACACCCGGAGTGCTTCCGGGGATGCAGCCGGCACTTCCGCCACACTGGGGCGTGTCGGTGGAAGACTGCCGGGACACACTGGAGCACATCCAGGTAATTATAAAAGGGGCCGCCTCCCTTCATATGATGGCTGGAGTCGGGAGTTTGAGAGACAAGGTCTTGGTGGAGAGGCAAGGAGGCAGCCTGAAGAAGGAAAGACATTGTGTTGTGGCTAGGACTGTGGAGACTTTGGGGTTGTGTGGCACTGTAAATATGAGCAATAAACGTGTGTTGCAAGACATTGACGTGTCTGCCTGTCTGTGTCTGGGCTAGTCTCCACAATTTAAAATTTAAATAACCCATTAATTCAGCTTTTTTCGTTTTTTTTATCAGTTAAAGTTGCAGTAGGTTTGTTACACTCCACAGTATGCTTTGGAGACTCATCTCAGTGTTAAGGAGTATTAAAATGGAAATAAATTTTATTTTCTAGTTTTGAAGTTTGAATCAAGCCAGTCTAAACCTTAGACTTAAGAGCAGAAGTCACAATCAATTAATTTCCAAATAATATATATTTCCTGTAATATACCTATCTTTGCATCATACTGTCCCCAGTGTGACTATTGGTTCACTCCTAGCAGGATTACATTAAATGAAATACAAGAAAGGATGGATTCTTTCCTGAAGTCAAAAGCTCTTTGCATTTTCTCCCAGAAAGGAAGAAGCCCATCATTAAAGACTTACATGCTTAAAGCCCAATGTGGGTCCTCCCTTTCATCTATCAGAAAATGATATCCTTCGGCCTCCACTGATTGTCTGACATCAGGGGAGTGGATGGAAGAGACAGAGGAAGGGGGCATACTTTCTTCTTTTTCTCTCATTTATTCTGTAATAAATCAGGGTTTGACTGGCTTCTTGACATTTTGTTATTTTACATAGACACACTAAACATTTACAGACCTTGAAATACATTCAAATTGACAGAAAATATAGAATTGTGTAATTCCAATTAACATCATGGTCTTGACCAACAGACCTCAGGATTAAAAATTATACTGTGCCAACACTGGTAGCTAAACAGATCAGAATCTTTGGGATACCATACGTAATCCCTGTTTAATCATAAGAAAAGAAAAAAAGAGTGTATAGTTACACAACAAACAAGACGCTGATGAGAAAATCAGCCAGGACAATGTTCTGTGTTGGCATCATATTTTCTAGATTTTTGCTCAGGAACTCGTTCAACCTTGAGTTCTGGTCATAAGCAAGATGCCACCATCTTTGGCTGTCTCTTTTGACTGGAAGGGGTAGGGCCTGCTCAGTACATCATGGTCAGGGCTTGGTGTGCTAGACTGGGGGTCTTCTTGGAGCTGTAGAGGAAAGAAAATATACCGTTAGCAACAGAGCCCCCTCTTGTCCCAAAGTGGTATTGCTTACCTCAGTCGAGCCTGGAAGATGATTCCAGGTCGAACATGCGTGACATCTTGTATCTTTTACCACATTTAATATTGCTAGGCATAGTATGGGAATTACAGTAATAAGAGTGATGCAAAGGATAGCATGTACACAGGGGCATAGCCGGGAATTCATTTTGGAAGGGCTGAGAAAGTAAATGAACGATAATTCTGTCTATTATCAGTCAGCTGGCACTGTCATAAAATATATTTCAAGAGGGTTCAAGCCCAAAATCCACACCCTACCTACGTCTTTGTATGTATGTATGTATGTATGTAAGTAATATGCAGTGCTATGTAGTTGTGAAATCCATTAAAATGCTTTTCCTACTGCATCAAATCTTTAAGGATGTTGTATCATATGTAGATATTAATAAATAATTGTGTCATGTTATTCTACTGTACAGTAAGTACCCTTTGGATCAGGTTAGGCCATTCTTAGGCCTTGGGACCTGCTAGTGTCTGTGCCAGTTGGATTTTTTTCCTCTTCTTATGTGCTATATGACCACAGCATATTATATTTTCAAATTGGACACTGACTTGTATTACTGTAATCATCAGACTATTTTTTTTCAGTTGTAATTTTTCTGTGGTTATTTGTAAAGTACTTTAAACTACATGTCTGAAAATGTGCTAGATAAATAAACATTGCCATTAATGTTATTGTTAAGCTGCACAACAGCATACCATAATATACAATTTTAGATTTTTCAGTCAACAGACTAGTATCCCAGCAAGTTCTAGTTCTTATCTCTAGCAGTATGCAGACATATTGTTATGTGCCACACATTCAGTACATTCAGTGCAATCTGTAAGCCAGGTCTGGCCCAAGACATTCCAGCAGTACACCCCATCTGGGGCTTTACAGCTGGTGCTCAGGAGCCTCTAACTCCATGATACTTGTTAAACAAGAATACTTATAAATCACAAGAGAAGATCAGCAGGGTAACTATTCATTTGCATTTTTTAAAATGGTAATTCATGAAAATATCAATCTCTGTCACACCTTGACCTTGACAGAAATGATACTTTTTGGAGAGCCTGTTCTGCACACTGTAAATATTTCACCTGCAGAAGAGTAATCTCTGAGTGCACTTAATGGGCAATTTGGCCTCGGATGTGATTAAGGATGTGTCATAACCATCAGTCAAATATTTTTATCCCTACCTCCAAGTATTTGGCATTCATCATTTCAGCTTTATTGTTTTATTAATCTCTCTACTGAAAAATTTACTTCAGTGTAATACACCTCCAAAAGGATTACCATCAAAATCAAGAACATATTATACACGTGTTTGGAATTTATTATTGTTTTTTTCTTATATTTATGGGGGGATGCTCATCTGTAGGGCAGTTGCCCTTTGGCCTATAACAATTTAATGACCTTTGTTGTACCATAATGTGCTTCATCTTTTATTTCTTTACCAGAAGAACATGTGTTGTGTCTTCCTGTACTTTTGTTTGCTTTGAATTGAGAATAACAACAACAACAACA
>JANRMT010062861.1:46900447-46914129 GCA_026402145.1 Polypterus bichir lapradei | reverse complement strand
TATCTATCTATCTATCTATCTATCTATCTATCTATCTATCTATCTATCTATCTATCTATCTATCTATCTATCTTTAGCTGTCACACAGTGAGTTCCTGCAGACCCATTGAGCTGGGTAAACAAAGCAAGGTTTTGTATTATTTGTATATCTGCAACTATTTGTATATCTGTAGATGTGTTGTATGCTTAGGGTGCAGTGATGTCTACAGTTTCCAAAATACCATTTCTTACAACAGCGTCTGGCTTTTTAATATGCATAAGTAAATATATCTTTTTTTGTATAGAACTCTGCACTGAATTTTTATCACAAAATTCTTAATAATGCATTGCATACAATATTCTACAATATAATAAAGGCAATGCAACTCACAATCATAAGGGAGCTATGCAGAAACGCTCAGATTATTGCAGAAATTCTCAGATTATTCAGCACATTTAAGGGTTGTATTGACAAAGGGGATGAGACACAGTATAGGAGTCAGGTGGAGAACTTTGTTTCTTGGCACAAAGAGAATTGTCTGTACCTTCACATCAGCAGAATCAATGACTGGTTATTTACTTTTGCTGCACCTAAGAGCCTCTATGTCCAGTCACTATTCAGAGAGTCCACTCCTGCAAGTACTTGGAGGCCCACATTGATGACAGACACAGAATGACTTTATAAGAAAGGACAGAGAAGCTCTTTTTCCTTAGGAAATTGAGTTCCTTTAATGTGGGAAGTGGCATCCTTCACATCTTGCACAACTCTGTAATGGCCAATGTGATTTTCTACATTGTGGTGTTCTGGGCTGGTAACATCACTTCAAATGAGGCCCACTGAATCAACAAGCTAATTAAATGGGTAAACTCAGTTATAGGGATAAATTGGGCCTAATGTATGGCTGGTGTGTTTGTGTGTGAGTTCACCCTGCGAGTGACTGGTGCTTTGTCCAGGGTTTGTTCCCACCTTGTGTCCTATGCTAGCTGGGATAGGCTCCAGCACCCCACCCCCAACCCCCTGCAACCCTGTTCAGGACTAACCAGGTTAGAAAATGAATGACTGACTCTGGACCTCCCCGAGGTAGTAGCAAAAAAGAGAATTAATACAAAAATGAGTGCCATTATGAACAGTGTTACACATCCTCTCTCTGACATACTAACACTGAGGACTTTCAGCCAACAAACTATTCAGCAGAAGTGTGTCAGGAAACGCCACAGGGACTCCTTTATATCAACAGCAATAAACATGCATAATGCCTCACTGTGACTGTGACAGCCAAGTCAGAACTTTTCTTTCTTTTGAATGTTCTTGCTTTATAGTCATTCCAATGTGTGTTCAGACAGAAGTGTGTGTGTATATTTATTTATTTACTTACTTATCTGTTTATGTATTTATTTATTTAAAGAGTTTCTGTAAAAAGCATCCTGGGTATGACGTTAAACTTCATCCAGCCCTGCAAGTAGTCCCCCGAGGGTGATCCAGCTTGTAAGATCCTCATTTTTGGGTACCTTTTGTGGCTGCACCAGGCCAATGGGTCGCCTACGTAACACCTGGTTGCGGCAGATAGAGAGTCATTTCCGGAATGTGGGACTGGACTGCCTGGAAGGTTGCCAACCGGGATCCCGAGTTGTTTCGTCGTGTAGTAGGTGCGGCAATGCACTGTACCAGTGCATGCTCCCCAACTTGACTTGACTTGTAAAAAGCTAAATTTGCCCCTTTTTAGAAATGAAGTTCTATCTAAGCTTGCACTGATTAAGTTCCTGTTCTTTGTACACACCACTACTGCTGATTGGAGGGTTAAGTGGGTCTCTTTAATCTGCACTGCTGTGGTCAATGTGACTGAGCACCAAGTTGACAATTGAACTTGACTATAGAGAAAGTAAAAGTCATAACAAGGTTTCCATAGATGAACTTGTGTTAAGAATTGAGAGGTGAGAGAAGAAGGCTGGCGTATTCTCCCAACCCCTTTTACTCCCGTAGGCCCTCCCCAGGGCAGGTATCACATCGGACTTGCTTCAGTAACATAATCCCAAGGAAACTGTAAATTGATTGTACAAAGAAATCTTAAGAAATTAGTTAGTGCTTGCAAACATCAAGGTATTAAAACTGGTATTTAGCAAATGTGTAAACCATGCATCACTCCTGAAAATGGTATTATAGTTCTTGTTCACACTTGCTTTCATTACTGTTATGATTACTGTCTGTCCACTCCACTTCTTGAACTTTCTTAGTCTAATTCCTTATTCCACTGACCACATGGCACTGGTCCATCACAGAGTTTATAGTAACACATAGCACCAATAAAGTGGTTATATATCTCTGTAATGTGACCTACTTAAATAACTTCACTTTGGAATGGTCGGCGGTGGCTTAAGTGAGACATTCTATATTTACTTTGATATAGCATACTTCAGTGCAATAACTGTGAATCTTTCATATTCAAAGACTCCTAATATGCCACACTTCACAAACATGAATAACCACTTTACTGATGCTTTGTAAGTGTTATTAAGACCAAAAACCTTTTATAAATCTTTTTACAAAACAGTTATATGAGTAGTAGATGCATTTTTGCAGAGCCTAAATTTTTGCTAGATGCATTCCCTCCTGCATACAATGATACTTATATCCACTTATTTGGGGTCAGCAGCCTAACATCCTAATTTTTATTACGTGGAAGGGAAATTGTAATCCACAGGCTCCGGAAAAGTGTGTAGCCTCCACACAGTCAGTGACCAGGCCAGGGCCTCAGCCTGTTATGGAATAACAAAACAGAATTCAGTGCATTTACATGCACTTTAATAACCTGGTTACTCACAGAAACCCAGCATATCCTTATTTTGGTTATAGAAGCTGGTATTTTGGTCTCTAAGAACCCGGGTTAACACGCATGCATTTTTCCATGAGTAACCCAGTTATTTGGCAATGTAAACCCTTCACCAGATTGCAGTTAATGATTCTGTAGAATGTGAATGTCCGTTGCACTTTCTTAGTCTGCACATGTTCATGACCAGTTATGACCCCATAAAAATTTGAACATGGGGAGCAGAACCAACAAGTAAGGAATAGATAACAAGAAATCCACACATTTTGGAACAACTCTGAAAGCAGTCTAATGATAAATATCATAAAATAATTTAATATTTTGACATGGATGAAACCAACACAATCAGTGAACAGAAACATTTCACAAGGCAAGTGTTTGAATTATTACATTATTCCATCTCCAGGGTGAAATAATCTGTCCCAATATTTCATAAATAGCTTATATATATATATATATATATATATATATATATATATATATATATATATATATATATATATATATATATATATATATAAATATTAACCACATGTATATAAACCACATTTATATTCATGAGCTGAACAAACATTGCTAAGCTCAGCGGCAAAAACTGCAAGAGACATGAGCTCCATGCTTGTTTTCGGATTCATAGCTACCCATGATGAAGTTTAACTCTTTTGCACAGCGTGATAACGTCAGAGCATTTTGCCATGGGAGAACTCCATAGGTGGACTTGTGTATGTAAACTCTGCGTTTTAAGAAGCCAGGTTTGTTCCTTAACTGTGTTACACACCTTATCCTGGTTTTTTTTTGTGTGTGTGTGTAAATGCACTCAGCGTTGGCTATTGGAGCAACACTGGGTGCAAGACAGGAAAGTATTATGCTTGGGGAAAACATTCAATCTAAATCAATATTATTATTGTACATATCATGGCATTCTTAAACCAGGTTTAACCAAACAGTCTAGGAGCAGGGACCAGTCTATTGTAGCTAAAGAGTGAAGCAGGAACCAAAGAAAGCATGCGTCCTCACAACTATGACCAATGGAAACTGCAAATCCAAGCCATCTGTTAACTATCAGCAACATCAAAGCTGGAGTTGTATGGTCTTTAGTGAATGAAAAATAAGTAGCAAAAAAGAAATTAAGGAAAAAAGTATGTCCTTGAAGGCAATGTGCACTGCTATATCCATATGCTGAAATATTGTTACCTATTATTAACTCTGGCTGAATTGCCAAACAACAGAAGTGAAAGTTGCACATCTGGAACAATATTAGATTTCCACCTAAGGTCTACAGCCTAGAGCATAAATGATAGGTGTTTTTGATTCTTTATTTGAAATAACCTGAATGAGTAGAGAGTGGTATTAAATAAAATAAACAAAACCTCTTGGAAAAATAGAAAAATAACTTTATGACGAAGCTGAACACTAATTTATCCAAGGAAGAAATGGATTTAACTGATGATTTAAATAAAATAGAATAAGCATTAGTGACAGGTCCCTTGTAAAGGGAGAGAAAGCTAAAAAATTGTGAATGTGATGACTGATTGATTGATTGATTGATGTAATTGTAGTCAGAATGTATACAATAAAGTTTAGGAGCAGACAAGAATATGAAGGGAAAAATGAGGGATATTAATTAACAGAGTGAATGGGGTGAAGTAAAACATGGAGCAGGTTCAGTTTGGAATATGTCTGAAATTGTTAAAACATAGTCAAGATCAAAAATGTAATTACAGAACAGCTTTCAAGAAAGAGGGATAATTTATTTAAAATAGGAAACTGATGACACTTTTGCCTCTTTCTCTTATTTTTCTTCTCTTCTTTCTTTGTATTCGTTTTCTTTTTCATCTCTAATTCAGATGTGTGTCTGGTCAACAGATATTTATTTTGATATGTGTGTGCAAATGTGAATAAAAGTCATTTCTGTTCATTTGTTTTGCCCTCCCTCCAAAATAATGCTCTCTTCTGGTTCCCATGGAAATGAACTTGCCCGAGTGGCTATGTGGCATTCTTCTTACATGATTAAACTGGGAGCGGCATTTGAGCTTTGAGACTTATCAGAACAATAAAGAGCTGCTGTAGACCTCACCTGAGAGGTGTTATTTTATACTAAGATATCACACAATCTCATCCTGATAACTTTAGAATTGAAATGAGGAGTCTGATGTGAAAACCAAATAACAGTATTAAGAGATGTTTTATTTCCTCAGATAATCAGTGAACTTCCTTTCTCTTTTAATGTGGATGACCACACTTTCTTTTGATAGCCTAATCAGGTTCCACAAATGTCAAGTTAGGGCTATGCACTACTTTTATAATTCTTTGAAAGGTCTCCAGTAGAATATATTACACCCAGTCCCTCACATCTTTTGCTTGATATTACATGATAAAAGAGGAAATACTGAGATACTGGTTACAGGTATTCTTTGTCTGCTAAATATTTATCTGCCATTGAGATGTTGTATTTGGAATTTCTTCACTCTGTGTCTGGACAATAGCTTACTGGCTCATGAGAGGCAAATTTTCAGTATTCCATTTCTGGTTATTTGACATTGCTTGTAACCACACTCATCCAAAAGACAAGCTACACTCTTAGAGTACACTGCATGTCAAAGGACACTGACAGCAATGGAATTTGTAAGCATGAGCAACTTTTTATAGTAAGAACATCATCATGTACAGAGCTGACAGCGTGTTAAAGAAACAGTATCTGTTTATTTCACGTAGCTACAGTATCTTAGAAGTTGATATATGCAAAAAGTGTTTAAAAAAGAGCAAAATGAGCAGGCTTGAAAAGGAATAACAAAAAGAAAAACAGTCAAAAAAAAAAAAAAACTTAAAAAGACAACACAGATTGACTGGAATGTAAGAAAAGCAAAAATAAAAAAGAAAGAAAAAAAAATACCTGGAATTAATGTTTCCTGGTCCATTTCAGGACATAATGATAAGAAGCTAGGAAATTCTGTTCCCTTGTCAAGGAAACAAGCCAAAAAATGAAAGACATTTATAATACATATACTGTACATATAGCATAATGACTTTGAAGCAAATGTCATGTTCAATGAAAGCACCATAATAAATGGTGGTGAGTAAAGTCTGTCAGGTGACGTCTCATATTTTGATATTTGGTGGCAGAGTAATCACAACAGTAATGTAAGATGTGATTTTCTGGTAGCTATCTTAAAGGTAATAATGTATTTGTGTGTGGACTTTTCTATGAACTTTGACTAATAAGCAAGCCTACTCTTTTAAGAATTTTCCAAGTTGTGATGTGTGGTTCAAACTGATTGGTGATTTGATGCCAACAACAAATGAGAACAGGAGGAGCTGTGTCTTGTGGTATGTTTACTTGATGGCATGAGTGACTGACTAAGAAAAAAACTGTTCTTGTATAAGCATTTTGATGGATAAGATGTGTGCACAATTAATTAATAGCACATTTGCTTTATATACTGTGTGGTCTTTGGCTGGCTTGTCATCCCAGCCAATACCCCCAGGCCGCCAGATGGAGCCCTCCCTGCAGTTTGGAGGTGCCCCGAAGACCAGCAGGGAGTCATGGACTATGTAGTTTTTATACACGACCCTGCTGGATACCACAGGGGCCGCAAGAGGGAGCTGCAGGGAGGACCGAAGAATCATTCGTGCCCTATAACCCGGAAGTGTGTTATAGGAAGAGCGACGTGCTTCCGGGGTGAGAAGAAGGACTTGTACCTGACCCGGAAGTAATAAAGAATCACTTGGACTGGGGATTGGGAACACTTCCAGGTCAGGGAGGATAAAAGGACTGTGGGAGCTCCCAGACGGCGAGCTGAGCTGGGTGGAAGGGTGGCAACGCGTCTGGGAGAGGAGGATTGTTTATTGTTATTGATTATTGATTTGTATGAGTATAGTGGAGGAGAGGGTGTTTTGTGCACTGTGGCGAATTAATAAAGTCAACATTTGGACTTTTATCTGGTGTCTGGAGTCTGGGACAGGGGTTCAAGGGAGCGACACGGCCCTAATTTGTCACAGTGGGGTAGTCGGGCAGGATACTCTAGCGTCTATTGCAGAGGACCTGTTTACAAATTTTCTGTGGGCAGAGAACCTCGAGAAGACAATGGCGTCAGGATTCACCACATCGCCAGAACCCGAAATTTCTAAGTCCGGAATGGGGAAGAAGAAGGGCAAGCAG
The DNA here is from genome assembly GCA_026402145.1 of Polypterus bichir lapradei. Classification (NCBI taxonomy): domain Eukaryota; kingdom Metazoa; phylum Chordata; class Cladistia; order Polypteriformes; family Polypteridae; genus Polypterus; species Polypterus bichir. The sequence goes on along the minus strand of JANRMT010062861.1, from coordinate 46,907,166 downwards.
AGCGACAACGCCAGCGGGAGAGCCATGTTTGCAATGGCCGACGCTCAGGAGGAGTCACGGAGTGGCCATTCAAGTCCGGAGAAACCTCCAGGGACCAACGATCACTCTGAGGTATGTGCCGGGAACGTTATCGACAACCCGTTTAAAATAACACACTTTGTCCCGTGCATGTACCTCGGAGATGAAAACCTGGAGGCTCCGCGGGAGAAAGGAGTCTGTCCCGGAGACGATGGCACGCTCCTGTTCGAGCCAGGGCACATGGGAGAAGACTTCCGCATGACGGCGGCTGTCAAGAGACATGGCAGCAACCCCAGTGCTTTCTGGGAACAAGGAGGTCCGCGTCCCGCTGTTTGCGCCTTCAAACTCAAAGATACGGACTTGGACTTTCCGAAGGGGAAGGGGGAGGCAAGTGAAGCACCGCTCACCCCGAAAAAAGGTAAGGAGGTTCGGGATATGGCTGATCGGGATGTCGGTAAATTAAATAAGACAAACCGCAGTCCGCCGAAGGAGGTGACCCAGCCCTCAACCAAAAGAAACTCCAAATCCCAGCAGCCTCCACGAGACCCATCAGAGCACGTGCCAGAAGCGGGTGTGCTTTTTGGCTCCCGGCCGGCAGGTAAGACAAACGAGGAACTGAGTCTAACGCCGGCCGAAGTAAATAATGTTGTAGACTTGTGGGAACTCGTGAAGTTAATCGAGCCCGTAAGTAGTTTCTTACAGGTCCTGACGAGCATAGAGAAGATCGTTGGGGAGTTGGGAGCAGCAGCCAGAGCGCCATTGGAGAAGGTGAGAGCCTACATGTGGCGATTTGGTGGAGAGCCTCCTGTAATTGATGATGCAGCGGTGCAGGTAAGCGAGACCCGTACCGTATATAAAGTAATAGGGACGCAGTGTAATCTGGACCCGCTTTTAATGAATAACGGGTGCCAATACACGGCGTGCCCTACAAGAGAGGCCGGATCATTAACCGAGTGGTCGTGGGATGGGCCGATCAATCCGGGGCAGCTGGACAGTGCTGACTCCAGGAGCAAGGCAGCCCTAAAGATGCCGCCACCAGTCATTTATAAAACAAAAGGGGTGCAGACAGTAAAGGGTCTCTCTTTATCTCATAGAGAGACTCAGACTGTGGAAAAGCCCCAGATGAAACAGGAGATCTCTAAAATAAAACAGGGGTCTCCTGACAAGTCGGAAAAGGGCCATAAAAATATAAAGGCGGCCGGGGAATTCTCCTCAGTGGAGAAAGGGGCGGAGCCAGAAGTACCCAGATGCTTCAAGTCCCACCGAGAGAGACTACCAAGGGGACCGCGGCTGTGCTATGAATGCCGCAGACCGGGCCACGAGTGGAGAGGTTGTCCTAGGAGGGCAGTGGATCGAAATATTTATTCTTACACTGTTCCTCCTAGGTTTGCACAGGAGTGTCAGCTGCATCGCCGGGACCCGATCTTTGGATCACCTTGGGGGAAGATGTCCCTCGTGGGACAAGACGCGCAAAACCTTGGTTTTCCACTGGGGGAGGAGTACTGTGGTTATTGGCCGGCTTGTCAACCCAGCCAATACCCCCAGGCCGCCAGATGGAGCCCTCCCTGCAGTATGGAGGTGCCCCGAAGACCAGCAGGGAGTCATGGACTATGTAGTTTTTATACACGACCCTGCTGGATACCACAGGGGCCGCAAGAGGGAGCTGCAGGGAGGACCGAAGAATCATTCGTGCCCTATAACCTGGAAGTGCATCATAGGAAGAGCGACGTGCTTCCGGGGTGAGAAGAAGGACTTGTACCTGACCCGGAAGTGATAAAGAATCATGTGGACTGGGGATTGGGAACACTTCCGGGTCAGGGAGGATAAAAGGACTGTGGGAGCTCCCAGACGGCGAGCTGAGCTGGGTGGAAGGGTGGCAACGCGTCTTGTTTATTGTTATTGATTATTGATTTGTATGAGTATAGTGGAGGAGAGGGTGCTTTGTGCACTGTGGTGAATTAATAAAGTCATCATTTGGACTTTTATCTGGTGTCTGGAGTCTTGGACAGGGGTTCAAGGGAGCGACGCGGCCCTAATCTGTCACAACTGTATATATATATACGGTGTATGCATATGTATATATGTATGTATATGTATATGTATGTATATATATATATATATGTACACTAGGGGGTTTGCCCCCTACTCACTTCGCTCGCCAACCCCGCCCAGCCTGCACTATGCACCAGCCACTTCGCATTTCTGCTGCTCACATTGTGAAGAGGGGGGCTGAACACACCCCAAGGAGACATGGTCGCTCTTCCCAAACTCCTTCTTAAACAGTGATATAATGGGAAACAAATACAGTTTTTTTACCTCCTCTTTGCTCGACCAGCTGCTGGCATAATCTGTATCTCGCACGGCACTTTGAACGTTTAAAAGCCTGTACAGCAGCTGTCCTACTTTTTATCTTTTATTTACTCCCCAGGCATGGTTACATCTCTTGGCACAAAGTCTTGTCGTGCGGGACGTGAGTTCTTGATATTATTTAGTTTTTAATTTAAAAATGGAATAAAAATCTAAAAATCTAACAACATCATATTAAATTTCGATAAATTCTGAAAAGAATGATACCAATTATATATATGTAGATTTTAAAATAAGCCCAATTTAAAGCATGACAAAAAATATGACATAAAAACATCACATAAAATCGTTGCACAAAATCACTGCACTTTTAGGCTTAGGATTTTATATATATACTGTATAGAGTAGATATACTGTGGTGGATGGCTAGAGCCCTTGCCTTTATTATGGAAGGACAGGGAGAGAAGCAGTACCTCCACCATAACATAAAGGAGCAGTCCCCTGGATTGCATCGGGGCCATGGACTTGGAGCTTAGGAGCTCAACCCTGCAGGGGGCACCTGGACAGTATCAGAACCCTGGAATGCAGCACCTGCCCCACTTGGATGTGCTGCCAGAAGAACATCCGGTGCACCTGGAGTGCTTCCGGGTATCCAAGCAGCACCAAGAAATGCTGCCGGATGATCACCAGGGAGCACCTGGAGCGCTTCTGGGTACAATATAAAAGGGGCAGCCTCACTCCATTCAAGGGAGCCATAGTAGGGTGGTGGAGGACAGAGCTTGTGTGGAGGAGTGCAGGCTGCAGAAGAAACAGAGAAGGAAGAAAGAGAAAGAAGAGAGAGAAAGGGACTGAGTAATAATTGTGGGCATTTGGTGCTGTGAAAAGGAAAGAAAAGCAAATATAATATTCATTTTGAAATTCTACGCGTAACGGTCATAACGGTCAACAATATCCGCCATGTTGAACTTTCTTATTCATGGCCCCATCTTCACAAAATTTGGTAGGCAGCTTCCCTGCGCTAACCGAAACCAATGTACATACTTATTTCGGTGGTATGACGCCACTGTCAGCCGCCATATTGAACTTTCCAACGTCACTAATTCTCCAACTTCCCGTGTAGGTAGAAGGCTGAAATTTGGTACTTATTTCGGTGATATGATGTCACTGTCGGCCGTCATATTGAACTTTTCAACGGTCTTCGTTACTCATGGGCCCATCTTCAAGAAATTTGGTACGCGGGTTCCCAACGCTAACTGAATCCTACTTACGTACATATATACGTCCATAGCCTGCAGCTCGGTCACCGTGTGAGGCGCCGTTGGGTCCCCCATTGTTGGCTGCCTGCCTATATAAGGCCGTCTGTCGCTCCAGTCTCTACATTCCCTTCCTTGCTTCGCCACGGTATTCATGTCTCCCTGCTGATAACTACAGCCTTTTTATTTAATCCACGGCTTCTCCGCTGTTTTATTGTTCATTTATTACGATTATAGTTATTGTGTAGGTATTTTAGACTTACTTTACATTGTTCAGGTACCCATTTCCTTTATCATTCCAACCGTACCCCCATTAACATGTCTATCGAGGTGATCACCATCGATCAAAGAACTGTCACTTACCAAGTGGTTTCCATGCCCGGAGATGGCACCTGCCTTTTCCATTCTCTTTGTTACATATTGCACGGCCATATCAGGCTCACTCTTGATATCCGGAGGAACATTGTGTCTTATGTATTGAATGACTGGGACAGGTTCAAGGTGTGGACTGATGACAGTACAGGAGATAATTATACTACACAGGAGCACTAGAAGAGTGAAATGCTTAAGTGTACCGAAATGGCCAAATATTTTACACCTTTCGACAACCGCCAATGCCTCTTAAACATCTTAGATTCACAGGTGACAATTTCAGTAGTGGACACTTTGATGTTTAGAAATGTTTAAACTCTCAAAAGCTGGATGTGAAGTTATCAATGAAACTGGTTGTATACTTACAACGCTTGACAGATGCCGAATGTCTCTTCAACACAAGTCCTACAAATACTGTCGTAATTGAAACAAACCATGAAACTCAAACCGATTATGACAGCAGCAATCCAAGCTGTGAGATTTGAAACAAGATTACTGTTCACATGGCCAACTGTACGTTGCATGCTCAAGAGTAAGCTCAGCGCACAGCTACAGCTTGGTCATATTACAACTGGAGGGCCGAACTGACAACGTGGCATACAAAGAGATCCTTAACAAATAATTATTGGTATATTTTCCCTCAGTTTAAAAAGGTTTAATTTTCTTCTTAATAAAAATTTTAAGGCAGTACTTCGCTGCTTCGAAGCGCGGGTATTTTGCTAGTATATATATATATATATATATGGATTTTAGGCCATACCACTCAGTCATAGTCGGACATATGACTGTTATTTGGGAACTGAGGGATGTAGCCTCCTTAAGGGTTATAGCCTACTTAGCTATGTGGGGAACTAATCGAGGTATTTAAAAATCTCAAAGACATTGATAAAGTCATTCCAACAACATTCTTTCAGCTTAAGGGTGAATCATGTACTCAAGGACATTAATGGAAATTATATATGACTGAAGCCAGGAAACACTTCTTTACACAAAGAGTTGTGGGACTCTGAAACAAACTACTGAATCATGTTGTTGACAAAGAAATCTTGACACACTTTCAGAAGAACCTGTGTGAGATATTAAGATGACATAGCTATTAGCTAAACAAAGAGGCTTGATGGACTGAAGGGACTTCTCTAGTTTGTCAAATTTCTTATATTCTTATGTTTGCTTCTGGAAAAACAAGCCAAAAATGTTGACTTTTTTGACTAGAAGCGTGTTTCTTTGCAAAACATTTCTTATATTTTTTTGTTGTTTGTGCATGAGATGGTTGGATGTGTGTGCCCAATCTGCACAATCAGTTTGCACTTTGTGTTATTGTTGGGTACCACAGCACAAGACTTAGTGACTTCTTCATTTCCTCTGACAAGAACATTGACAGTTGCTGCATTTATGAGTAGTGCTTAGGAGGCTAATGTGTTTCTTGTCTTTGCACTTGATCGCAATCATTTTACCTTTTTGGCCCACATCTACTGTTGCACCAAAGTGAAGATTCACATGATGGAAGTCAGCATTTATATCATAGCGGCTTGTTCACACAGTGCTGTATGTATCGGTTTCACTATCCATACCAATGTCTGATGACCAATTCATATCGTCATCACTACGCTCGATTTGAAAAGTTGTTCGGTTTCAGTTTGTTTTAAAACTGGCTTTAAGACTTTTTGTTTGCCTTTATGGTTTTGGTTGAAGGCTCCACCCCACTCACGAATTTAGATGAGTTAACATAGAAGTATTATAAACTGGCAGAACGCATAAAAATATTAATGAGTTTTTGCAGCATGATGTTATTTTATCCACTAGGTGGCAGCAGAATACTCTCCCGAGAGTTATTAGGGCTTAACACTTTAAACAAGATCATTACACATCTATCTGAGTCTGACTCAGGCTTAACCGTAATAAAAGAATTCACATTTATGGTTAATGCTAACGGACGTTAAAAAATATATTTAGCAAGCTTGTTTTCTTTAGCAAATTTGGTTAAGTGTCTTTTCTTACTTTAAATTTTTAATTTGTTTGTTATTACTTTTTTTGATATTACTTGGTTTTCAAATAAAATAAGCAAATCTTTCATTTGTAGAGTGTACGTACTGTATGCTCCACATGGCCTTCCAGTGCTTGTCAGAATACACAAAAGTATACAAAAGTGATATCTGTCAGTTATGAGCTGCTGTAATTTGATGTTAAGTTAATTCCATGTAAGTAAATACACATTTCTGATTTTTTACACTAGATGTTTGCCACATTTCTTGGCCTTTAATATGCCTATTTCCAAGAGTGCTATAACACTGTGGTTAACGATTTCAAACATGGCACAAACCTTGATGAGATTCCAGCAGCTTCAACTAGTGTAATGAGATTCAAGGGAGTTCACTTAAAGAGTCAGCCACACCAGAAAGAGATAGTAGGGCACTAATATCATAAAGGTATGGTGGGGAAACCATCAAAATCCAAAAACATGGATTTTGGAATCAGGCACCTGACACCAAATTATTATATGCCATTTGCAGAAATTTGCTACAGACAAAATTAGAAGTGTTTAATCTTATAAGCAGGCATATTAAAAAAGTTCAGCTAGTGTGAGTTGGCAAACACAGTTAATGTTTTATATAGTACTAACAGAATACCCGCGCTTCGCAGCGGAGAAGTAGTGTGTTAAAGAAGGTATGAAAAAGAAAAGGAAAAATTTTAAAAATAACGTAACATGATTGTTAATGTAATTGTTTTGTCATTGATATGAGTGTTGTTCCCATATCTATATCTATCTAT
>JANRMT010062861.1:46848191-46900347 GCA_026402145.1 Polypterus bichir lapradei | reverse complement strand
ATATATATCTATATCTATATCTATATATATATATATATATATATATTTATATATATATATATATATATATATATATATATATATATAGCAAAATACATATCTATATACATATCTACATATACATAGATATATATATATATGCATACCTATCTACATCATATATACACACACATATACATACATACATACACAGACACACACATATATATAATTTGTGTGTGTGTGTATGTATGTGTGTGTGTGTGTGTGTGTGTGTGTGTATACACATACATACAAACATACACACAGGTATATATAAATATATGTGTATATATGTATGTGTCTATATGTGTGTGTATAGCTTTGATCACTGAGTGCAAGGGAAAAATAATAAAATGTAGTCTATAAGTTATTAAACAGTAAAACATTAACGTTTTATGAAGTAAAGTTACATTGAGCACTACTGGAGTGGTTGCGGGTAAACTACATTTTAAAGACGGTATAACAGAAGAGGTAAGTAGTACTAACAGCAGCTAAAATGTATATGGATCATCTCTCGGTAGTAGATCCCTTTTGAAAGGCGCTACACGACGGCTGTGGTATAGAAATTACATTTTCTATGTGAAAGTCCAAATTTCTGCCTCTAATAATGTGCCTTACCAGCAATTAAAGAACATTAGTTTTGTGTTCTCTGCAGTGTTAAGAGAGAAAGGCTTTGGTTTGGGATAAAAGGAAAAAAGGTGTAAAGAAAGGAAAGTTGCGTTTTTCTTTTATATAGTATAGAGAGATGTGTTCGCTGACAATATGAGCGCCTTTTGGGGACAGTCGCGGTGGGTCTTGTGCAGACTGGTGAGACGTCCCAGCTATTAATCGGCTGTGATGGCACTGTCAGTCCTTCACTCCTGTGCGTGTCTTCATAAGAGCTGACGACCTCATAATCGTATACGTGCAAAATAAAGTGCGAAGCGCCTTAATATTATTTTGCCGCAGAAGCGCAGTCAGCGTGTTAAAGGCCGGCACAGCTATGCGCGCGCGCCGGCTGCTCGACTTTTGCTGGGCAGGAGACGCCAGTTTTTGCAGACACGTTCACATGATCAAAAGTCTCCGTGCTCTTTGGAGGTCATTCATATACAAAATACCTGCGCCTCGCAGCGGAGAAGTAATGGGTTAAAGAAGTAATGAAAAAGAAAAGGAAACATTTTAATAATAACATAACATGATTGTCATGAGTGTTGCTGTCATATACATGCCTGCCTAAATAAGTCACCCTCGCTTCGCTCTTACTTTTTTACCGTTCATTTAATCATGGCTAGTGGCGGAAAAATTATAAAATGGAAGGAGGATTACACTGAGTATGGCTTTACCAAAACAATTATTGATGGCGAATCGATTATTCATAAAGCTTGAACTGGTGATCTGTTTTTGTGTGTTAACCTCATATTTTTTCATACTTCTTCTCAAACCAAGGTGGTGCGAGGCTAAAATGAATTGGGATGCGCTGATCAATGTTATCGGTGTACCAGGAAATCATGCATTGACAAAAGTTCCCCTTTGATTGTAATGCAAAGTGTGATTAAATGCATTATTTTTAACGCGTTATGGAGCACATGCATCGAAGCTTCTCAGCTGTGCTTGTGCTAAGAAAATTAAACATTTTAAAAATAACGTAACACGATTGTCAATGTAACCTTTTGTAAGTAGTGCCTGGAGGATTCAGTGTGGAGAAAGTCTAGAGACAGAGTGTGTATTAATGTGGATTTCTCTGTATTTGGTGGCAGTGTGACGAAGTTGCTTCGGAAGACGGCGTTAGCCGCGGAGCTCAGCTCAGAGCGAAATGAGGTAAATGGGAGGGGAGATGATGACGTGACTCCCCCACCCGCCTTAACTGTCAATCCTCCACAAACACAGTCTCTCGGAATTTGCATAAGCACACCCCTTCACCTGCAATTTTAACTTAGTTACAAAGTGATCAAAACTCTCGTTTATATCCTGCGTCCTCTCATTAAACTTGTATCCCGCATTATCCTTGGGCACGAAAAGCACCAGCGGCAGCCTGTCTATTAAGTTAATTTAAAGTTTAGGTTTATACCTCGCTTTGTTTCCGAAGTAGCTGTACTGATGAATATGGTAGTATGTCACTCGCTCGCTTCTTAATGTTTCGCTGCCTTCTCAATTATATAATGCATGTTTTGTTCAGCGTATTTTGGAGCTCTTCCTGGTTTTCTACATAGTGCGTTGACAGTCAGTTCACGTGGTTACGTGGGCGGCGTAATGATGTCACACGAAACTCCGCCCCCACGGCGGTCAAGCTCAACTCCATTACAGTAAATGGAGAAAAATACCTTCCAGTTATGACCATTACGCGTAGAATTTCGAAATGAAACCTGCCCAACTTTTGTAAGGAAGCTGTAAGGAATAAGCCTGCCAAATTTCAGCCTTCTACCTACACGGGAAGTTGGAGAATTAGTGATGAGTCAGTCAGTCAGTCAGTCAGTCAGTCAATCAGTCAGTCAGTCAGTCAGTCAGTCAGTCAGTGAGTGAGTGAGGGCTTTGCCTTTTATTAGTATAGATGACAAATGGAAGCGAATGTCTGTAATACAGTTTGCATATCTGTCCACCTATCCTCTCCTCCTTATTTGCTATATATTGCCTTGGATAACTGTAAGTCTAATCATGTTCCTCTGATGATGATTCCTGGTAGGAATCGAAAGCTAAGGACTAAAAAACTATTTGAAGATACGTGATTCATTTTCTCCCTTTGTGGATTTTTAGCTACAAGTACGGCAAATATATAAATACAGCATGCCAGGCTAATAAGAAGTTGACCTGGACAAAAGAAGCACAAGAAAAACACAAAAGACACGAGATGGGCCTGTTTAAACACAATGAAGAGAAAAATAACAAACTTTTTATGATACAGGAAAACTTCTCTGTGTGTCAGTTTGGGTAAACCACTGATAGCGGCAGTATGTCTTTTTGGATGTGCTGCATGCCCTTGAAGGACAGTGAAATAGGGCTAAACTGCAGCAAGTAATGTTCCTCCAGGACAGTAGAAATGTAGCAACCCAGCAAGTGGAGTGCTGACTAGCCCTCAGAGCAGAAATTGAAGTCATCAGAATAGATGCATGGGCAGGGTGCAGCCCTCCTATGAGGATCATGAAAGGTCAAGAAAACTAATACTCTCTGGTTCTAGAAATAGTTGTTGGGGGTTCAGTGTTGAAGGGGAAACCTGGGGCCAACAGAGTCAGCTCTAGCAAGATAGCCTCTCACCCCACTGCTTGAAGTGGGCAGGTACTCGCCAGTAGGCCTTACCAGTACCTCTTTCTATTTCAACAAGCATATCTCTTATATAAACCTGAAGGTGATTCCCCCTCCCTCGGTCGATTTTCGACTTTGACTGCATCTGGAACCTCTTTGAGAACCTTCAAGTAGGCACCCAACCCCACTTTGATCAAGTGTTGATGTAGCCTGGCAATCGAATGTTAATTTATCACAATAAAAACAGTATTGCTAGTAATTTTTTTCTACTTCAAGAACTGTCTCACTCTGAAAGTAGTTCTGAAAATTGACCTGGAAGTAGTCCCAGACTTGGATATAAGTAGGCTGGCAAAACCTTTAACCAGTGGGGAAAAAGGACGAGAGAGGCCTAGACCACAAAATGCTTTCGCAGTGGGGCCGGCCACGTAATGCCCCTTCAGAGGGTGATGAAATGCACAGAGATTGTCAGCGGACTCCTTACTACAGAGAGCATCACCAGCGGGTCATGTTAATTAATGTTATGAAGATATTTAATAATTGGTCAAAACCGATTTAAATTTCTACAAATCATATCTCTGTATTGGCTTCAAAGCCTAAAATTGAGTTGCCTCATTATATTGTGGAACAGAATAAATGTCTGCTGGCAAGAAACAGTGTTATTTATTATTTTTATCCTCTTTTTCACTATTTTTTCCCAACAAAGGTGAATCAGTGTGCATTAAAACAACTATGTAAATGGCTTGTGGTACTTCTTTTTGTTTCCTCTGTATTATTTATCATACATGCATGTGTCACAGAAGGCAGGTAATGCTCAGTTTTGATTGGCATTGCAAAGTTGGGAGCTGCATGCAGGAGGCCAAGGTTTTGATTTTAAAAAATGTAATTTAGTATAATTAGTACAGATGAAATTTATAGAGTACAATGAAAATCTTATTAGCATTCTTGAGCACCATGCAACAAGTGCAGCTTTTCAGTAGTGCAGATTTCCCTAATAGCCCAAAAGTAACCCAGGCCCTGGGCCAAGTGACCCCAACCCCTTAGTTCTATTGTCTATGCAGAAAGGACAGAGATGAGAGCGAGTAGAGTACTTTAGTGAATGTGCAAGTAGAAATGCCATCCCAATGGCTAGACAGAGGTTCAAGACTCTGCTGTAAGACCAAGAGAAGCATAATGGATTGTTTTCTGTCTGATTTTTTTGTTACTTCATGTCTTCCCTTTGTTAATCCTCCCCTTGTGTTTATTTTGGAGGTTTTCAGAGCTGCTATGAGAGCACCATCTACTGTCCCAATAGATAAGAGACCAAATGCTTTCCTGAAAGTCATTAATTGCCAAAGTGTGCTGTATTTTGGAATCTTGCAGCTTCTTTAGTTCCTCTGACAGGCAGTGTCTAACTATTGATTGAATTCTTCACTACTTTATACAGGACATTTAATTTTGGCCTTGACTGCTGTTCTTGCAGCATCCGTATTGAACAAATGTTCATAATACCATGCTGCCATTCAAACCTAATCTGTCGGCTTTCCTCTGCAGTTCTCTTCGATTTCCACCTTCTCATTTTGACGATTCTAAGATTGCTAGACTTCTAATCCTTATGTTTCATTGCAGAATATGGTGCACAAAGGAGCTGATTTATTGCTTGACAAAAAACTGCAATGCATTAGAAAGTCGATATTAATGTCTCAATAAACTAAATACATTAATCCTACTGGTTAGAATAGCTGAGCTGTATGCCATGTAGTTCTTTACACTGTGTCCAGTAGTTAAGGAAAAAGCAAAAATCAAATTGCAATAATCCATCCTGTTCTTTCAAATCTAAGCCTCAATTTGTAGCCAAAGACATGGAAAACAGTGCCAATCCTGGTTTATACTTTGGACAGTGCATCTACTAGACACTTCTTAACCGGCCATAAATCAAAACTGTCTTTTCAGGCAATATTGGGAAATTCATGTTCAAAATATTTTCCACCATGCTGAGACTGAAAACATCATAAGTGCTTGAAGAGCCTTTTTAGTTTTATTGGTTGAATGATAAAAGATATTTTCAGCCAGTCCATGAGAGGAGGAGAATGCTCAAAAATTGTTTGTAAACCAACAAAAGAGGAAAAAGGATAGAAGGTGCTACCTCAGGTCAATAAATTCAGCAGCACCATGCTCAGGACATCTTCTTGTTTTCTTGAATACATGAAAACAACGTTCATCAGGTGTTAAAATTGAAGAGGACACCTTTAGAAGAGATAGCACTGACAGTGAGAGAGTTTACTAAGCAAGCTTCCCAACTTCCTTTGCACAAATAAAAATCCAATGGCTTAAAATTTCATTCATTTTAATGAATTTGATTGACAGTGTATGATTTTTTTGATTACATGCATGACAAATTGCGCTTATTGAAAATGATGAGGACAGATGTTTGCTCTAACGTTGTCATATTCTACCTGCTTAAAGTGGCAATTAATTTGAAATCATATATGCAACATTAGTTTTGCATTTTGGAGCCTCGGTGGCTCAGTGACCCAGCTAAAAAGTTATGAAAATAAAAATCAGTACTCTGTCTGTGTTAAAAGAATCCTTTATGCAACTTCCAATAATTCTCTACAGACAATTTAAATGATATAAGTCGGAAAGCTTAATTACACATATTTCTTTAGCATTTCAGCAATTTGATCATGTCTTGTACTGGAGAAATACACATAATACTCTCAAACCTGCCAGGCCAGTAACCCTAGTAAGGGCCCACACAGGGTCCAATTAGAATAAAATGTCATTGTAAGAGTCATTTGGTAGTTATTTAAGTTATAGAAATGTTTGCCTAAATATTAGTCATAGCCTATGGGAAGTTCCTGCAACCCCCATAAGTTGAATTGAATTGGTATATTCTAACTTTTTCTAGCCTCTCTGACTAAACATTATACTCAATTAGTGACCTGACTCTGTGCAGCTACAGTCAGGAAATGTATAAAAAACAATTATTCAGATACTGTAGATTTATCAGTACATTAGAACTACTACAAAAATATCTGACAGAGATAAATATTAAAAGCAACTCATTAGTAGCAATCATCCATCCATCCATCCATCCATCCATCCATTATCCAACCCGCTATATCCCAACCCCAGGGCCACAGGGGTCCTCCAGAGCCAATCCCAGCCAACACAGGGTGCAAGGCAGGAAACAAACCCTGGGCAGGGCGCCAGCCTACCGCAGGGCGCACACACACACACACCCACACAACAAGCACACACTAGGGACAATTTCAGATCGCCAATGCACCTAACCTGCATGTCTTTGGACTGTGGGAGGAAACCGGAGCACCCGGAGGAAAACCACACAGACACGGGGAGAACATGCAAACTCCTCGCAGGGAGGACCCAGGAAGTGAATCTGGGTCTCCTAACTGCGAGGCATAGTAGCAATCATGCATGTTGTAATTTGCTTATAAATAAATTTGCAAACCTGTTTATTAAAAATCACTGTTGTATCACTGGAGAACACCTTCATACAACCATCTTTGTGGGATGGAAATCCGTGCTGACCTGGTGAGAATGTGCAAACTTCACATTGTATCCATTAGGCAGCAGTGCTAACCACCGTGCCACCAGATGGTCAATTACTTTGCTTATGCAAATGTTTATTATTATAATTATTTTAGCATTTATCTCTCTGAATTATTTGTTTATGTATTTTTTGCTGTCTCATTAGCAATTTTTTGTTTATTTGGTTGTATTGTTTTAAATCTTCATATGGTTTGCTATTAATTCATCTAAAAATCTGCTTTGTTTATTTTTCATATTTTTTGCCTTAATTAGTTGCTTAGTGTATCTTACTTTTTACTTTCTCGTATATGAAGTATAGATAAGTTATGTAATCGTCCAAAAATTCCATTTCGAGATTTTGATGAATCTCAACATTTTAGACCTCCCTGAGTCTGAAAATACCATTTTTGGAATTATGTCTGTGTGTGTGTGTGTGTAAACATGATAACTTGAATATGCTTTCACTTAGGTCAGCCAAATTTTACATACAAGTATTAGGTACAAGACATAAATTTCTATCAATTTGTGGGCCAATTAAGTGGTTGGAACTCTACTTCATGCAGCTGCAGAGTCCAATTTATTCAACTTTACTTTTATAATAATTGTTCAATATACATATTAGAATTTGATTTGATTTGTTGTTGATGGTTCTGTAATGTACATAATATAAAAATATAATGATCGTCTTGCAGATTACTCCTCAAATATCCATCCCCATATCTAACTATACGATAAAGTCTAAGGGAGCCCACTCCCGATTTTTTGTTTGTGTAATAAATGTGCCTCTCAATCACTATTTCCATGGGAGTAAAGGAAGATGTAGAGTCACATACTGGAAGTCTAATTTTTTCATCAACTCAATTGAATGGCACAGGGTTTTTAGAATCCACCTTAAACTGCATCCACATTGCCAACCACTTGGGGTCAATTATGACATTCTGATGACCAAAGTGCTGCAACAGTGGGGACAGATGTCCTTTGACAGTGAGAAGAAAAGTGAAAGAACCTGTATCCGAATAAACAATTACTTTTTCCACAATTCATTTTCCAAAGTTTCTACTACTAATACTAATATTTCATAAGTTATTAAATTAGTTATCTGTCTATCCATCAATTCTAGACTCTTTTTGTTTCCAGATTTTAAAATTCAGATTTATCACAGCATATGCACCAGATATTTAATGTGATCTTATCCCAGACATCAAGAGTAGGCACACTTCTTCATTCTTCATTAAAAATGCAGAATAAACACCAAGGAGAACATTAAGGTTTAGGGTTGCAAGACAAAAATATTTTCAGAAATAATTTCTTTTAATTCTTCTTTGTCCACTGCTTGCAGTCACTTTGGCACATTGGCGATTTTTCTTCCTCATATTGACTGTTCTGACAAATCTTCTCATTGTTGGGTTATCAGACTGTCTTCCCATTGTTCAGGGACATATTTATGAAAGCCGCAGTGGGGTTTGCAGTTCTTATTTTGGGCAGGCTTGGAGGGAAAAGGTAAATGAACATGTCCTGTTTTTAATACCAGATATACCCGAATAATAAAAAGGAGGACAAAAGTGGAAACAGAAAACAACATGCAATGGTGTAAAATAATGTTCAGAACCCAGTGCATTAAGCAGTGTCCATGATTTGTATACAGCTTTGTGAAACTGACATTAAAATTTGTTTTCACATATGATTTTGCAATTGTGAAACACAAATCTCACTAAAGAGATTTTTTGGGGGTTTAAAGTTTTTTTTTTTGGATGGACAACAAGTAATACTAATTTGATTCCTAATGCCCACTTTACACTTTTGTTTTTGCATGTGTTCAGCTGCATAAAGCATGTAATCTGTACCATACCATTAAAATCAATTCTATTTATGCCTCTCATTCTAACTAGTGCAGAGGAGTGTAGTTTGTTTTTAAAAATATATCATGCTGCATATCGTCCACATAAAGACATGCTAAAATACACGATTGGGCACGTTGCTGTGTTTTCTCCCTGTTAAAATCCAGATGACAGATTGTCACCGCTGCTAACCCTGTGTCACGTAGCAAGCTAGATAAGGATATGAGAACTCCTGATGATTTTGCACTTGAAGTTTTTTATTTAATACTAAATCACAGGAAGACATATTTTATATTGTAATTAATGCATAAAAACCCTGGTCTTAGATATCATTGGTAAATACAGTGTCATCATAGTTTTTGCTTAAAGCAGTTGCTGTAAATGTCATCTGCATCTTAGCTGAAGTGGTAGTATAAACTAAGCTTATTTTCTGGTTCAGGCATTGGCACACCCACCACCCAACAAAACAGCTCAGGATTCTGGTTGGCAGATTATGTTGATGTTGATTTAACAGAGCTATTGCATTTAAAGTTAGGGAGAATGTAATTTTTTTGAATACCAAGACACCTGTTATTTAACCAGTATCTCACTTTAAACTTACTGTATTTGGCACAATAATTGGTGAAGTATAATGAATATACCATATCGCCACTTGGAAAATGTACCTCTCCTCTTAAAGAAGAGATGAAATATGTGTTACCACAGATATGGTATCATCCTGTCAGAGGAGGACATTTTTTGTACACTGGGTCATTCCATTTCTCTCTTAGGAAAAGAAACATGTCAATATTACATTTAAAACCCAGCAGATGAACAGGCAATAGGCACCCATTTTTGGCACTGGTGGTGAGAAGTTAAAAGGCTGTCCGCAGATTGTAGGTATTTGCTGTAGAGTCACCACTTTGAAGATTTGGCTGGTTGAGATTACAAACAATACCAAGTTGTGATATCAGAACTGCTCCTTCCTTGGAGGATGTCTGTATTTACCTAACTTGGAAATTAACATGTTTGACAATATTGGTTGCTAATCAGCAGATCTGTACTCATTAATGGTTGGTAACAATACATTTTGTTAACTTGTGTTTTCATTAATTGTTAAACCCAGGAAATTTAGATGTGCCATTGTTTAATCCGAATGTCCAGAAATGATAATTGCAGGAACTGAAGGAGATTTAAGCTTCTGGGCAGGAGAAGGCAAGGAGAGGGACAGTCCACTGAGAATGCTGCCAAGACACTTGGACAGAGCACAGCGGCTCACTGGCAGACTGGGGTATGTGGCCGGTGCGATGTGAGGGACACGGACGGCAACACTTACCCCGAGGGAGGAAGAGACAGCTCCACAAGAAGACGGTTGTTGGTCCAGTGAGAGAGGGAAGCTGCGTGAAAGGACCGAGCAAAGCTGGCAGATGAGAAGTGAGGCGTGCCTTGGTCACAGCAACACAAGGAGTCCAGAGTGGAGAAAAAGAATGACGAGGAGATGCTAAAGGGATTCCATGATTGGACAAAACTTCTGTTGTGAAACAAGTGTCCGGTGAACAGAGTGCATCCATGGACAGTTGAACGATTAAGTGTTGGGGTAACACAGAGCGCAAACTGGACTCTGCACCATTAAAGGTTGTATCCTCCAATTTTGTTTTTAACGGACTTTTAGAGTGTGGATTGTGTGTTTTCCTTTTAAAAAAAGGAAATTCATTCTTGATATTGTTAGATTTTGTTTATGTTCATTTATCTTTTTTTTAATGTACTTCTTAATGTCTGGTTTAATAGAAGTTACTGTTGCTTTTCCTGAAATTACTGTTGTGTCTTTCATTGTGTGTTTACTCACCACCCAATTTAAAGAAACCTGTGTGCTATTATTGGTAAATTTCAGGAGTTCCCAGTCTCTTAATAAAACTGGGTGGTGTAGTCGGATATGTTAATGGTGTCTAAGTTAGATTACCTGTAAGTGTGACCAGACAACTGTCATATCATTTTTGGCAGTAGTCAGCAGGATTGGGCTTGTGAGTAACACATTTGGAAGTACTAGGCATTCTTTTAAATCATTTTTATTTAGTTATTGATTTTGTGGGGTAGTTTTACTGTTTTTTTTTTTTTATTATCATCATGATGATGCCAATTTCCAGTGCACCTTGGATTGCCAAATTTAGTGGGGAAAAAGGTGATCTGAAATATGATGAGTGGAAAGAACAGATGCAGGGTTTATTAGAAGCAGCTGAATATGGGGAGTCTCAAAAGGTCAGTATTGTAATGGGAGCATTGACTGGGGATGCCAAACAGGAAGTCAGTGTGTTGAGTGTGGAAGAAAGAGATAGGGTTACAAAGATTTTTCTTTTTGTAGATGGATTATATGGTGACCAAGTCCCATTAGCTACTCTGATGTCCCAATTTTACAGTTGTGCACAAAGAACTAACAAACCTTTCAGGGCTTTTGTTCTTATATTGTGGGAACTTCAATGCAGGTTGCAACGGCGTAGCCCGGCCCAAGCCCCCTCCGATATACAGTTGCGAGATCAGCTGTTGTTGGGCCTCCAAGACAGTGGACTGCAACAAGCACTACAGACATTTGTGCGCCACAATCCAGATAAGGCTTTTGGGGAAGTGCATCAAGAGGCTCTGCTGCTTGAAGGCGAATGTAATTATGTGGGACACAGGGAAGCAACTTGCGGAGCTATTGGTGAGTTCTCTGCAACTAACTCTCATTCACAGGCAGACTGGAGACTAGTATTCAAGGCAGAGATTCTGTGTGACCTGAAAACACAGATGAAGGAATGGACACAGGAGCTGCTGAAGGAACTGAGGCCAGCAGTTCCACAGGTTGATGCTGCCCAGCCACTAGTACACTCTCAGCCAGATAGGAGGCCTTGCACTAACAGCCGTTATGCCTGGGATTCACAAGGTAGGCCCATTTGTAATCAGTGGCAAGAAGCAGGTCATATGGCGTGGAACTGTCTATTCTCTAGTGGGCACCCTACTTTTGAACTTGGGAACCCTGTAGCTGTGGGCCAGATAGCAGGGTTGAACAGTGATACCCGAAAGGCTATATCCTCTCTCATTGGTTATTGTCCCATGGTACAGGTCACCATCGAAGGCAAAACATTACATGGACTATTAGACACAGGATCCCAGGTTACACTGATGCAAGAAAGCTTTTTCAAGCAGCATTTTACTGATAAGATAGAAGTCGGCAGGCCCCATTTCTTCTAATGCTGAAAGCTGCCAATGGGTTGGATATCCCCTATACAGGCTACACCATAATGGATTTTGAGGTGGCTATAGTGAAGTTACCTGCCATAGGGGTTGTGATTGTGCAAGATGAAGTCCAAACGAGCCCATTGCTGATTGGAATGAATGTGATCTCTGCTTGTTGGCATGCTGTTTTTCAGGCTCCAGAATCACCAGTTGTACTGTCTCAGGCAGCCCCCGGTACGCAGGAAGCAGGGTCTAACAGCTCTGCTGTGTGTTGTTGTGCTGAGACACACTGGGAAAATGATGGATTCAGCAGATATGTACAACCAGCCTTCTGCCATAGTGTGAGGGTCCCTGCCAGAGTGGGTACCAGGGAAGAATGGGTGAAGGGACATCAGCAGAATCTATCAAATACAGGTCAAACTGCTAAGGGGAAGATGGATAAGGCAGCACGACATAATAGAGCTCAGCATAAGGAAGTTCAGGCTATTCCATTGCTTCCTGGAGAAAGGGTATGGCCGAGAAATAGAGGTAGACAAGGACAGGGAAGCGGACAGGTTGGTGGAACCAAGAACCCTATGTGTTGCTGGACCAGGTAGGGGATTCTGGGGTGGTGTATAAGGTGAGGCCAGAAGGTGGTGGTAGAGAGAAAAATGTGCACTGTAACTCTTTAAAGCCTTGTTGTTTGTCTTCACAAAGTGCTTCAGCTACCACAACAGCCGAACAGTCTCCACCTGGATTTCCCATATATGGGTTTTGGACAATGAGAAACCCAGCCTGTAGAGAAAATGGTGATGTCCCAGAGAGAGGAGCTGTGGAGTTGTGCAGATTAAGAAGGGAAAATTTGGGGAGACCCCCAGCCCGTTTCAGGGAATAAGAAGATTAAACTGATTGTCCAGGACTGACAATGGTTAAGTCTGGGGTGATGTCAGAGGGGGACATTTTTTGTACACTGGGTCATTCCATTTCTCTCTTAAGAAAAGAAACATGTCAATATTACATTTGAAACCCAGCAGATGAACAGACAATAGGCACCCATTGCTGGCACAGGGGTAAGAAGTTAAAAGGCTGTCTGCAGATTGTAGGTATTGTAGGTAACACAGTGCGCAAACTGGACTCTGCACCACTAAAGGTTGTATCCTCCAATTCTGTTTTTAACGGACTTTTACAGTGTGGACTGTGTGTTTTCCCTTTAAAAAAAGGTAATTCATTCTTTATTTTGTTAGATTTTGTTTATGCTCATTTATCTTTTTCATGTACTTATTATTGTCTAGTGTAATAGAAGTTACTGTTGCTTTTTCTGAAATTACTGTTGTGTCTTTCATTGTGTGTTTACTCACCGCCCAATTTAAAGAAACCAGTGTGCTATTATTGGTAAATTTCAGGAGTTCCCAGTCTCTTAATAAAACTGGGTGGCGTAGTCGGATATGTTAATGGTGTCTAAGTTAGATTACCTGTAAGTGTGACCAGACACCTATCACAATCCACTAACTTGATAATTTGAAAAGTGGAGTAGCGCTCGGGTACCTGGAAAATTGATGCTGACATTTCCGGCATTTGGATGTTTTTTAGAGCCAGAGAAGGATGAGATGATCTTTCAGTTGCATTAACTTGGCTCTCTTTGACAATGGTGCAATGATGTTTTTTTTTTATATAGAGTAAGTACAGGGTTCAAGTATAGTGAGAAGATGAAAATGTCAGTGAATACCAAAGTATAGGATTTAATCATACAAGATCTAACACCATATGGGATGCCTTATCTCTGTTTTTTTCCTTCTTTAAGGTCCTCACATACTGAGTTAAAGCATACAACAAGATGACTCACTGCAACCCTTAAATGTTGTATAGTTTTGATCCTCTAAGTTGGTATACAATTCTTTTAGTGTAGTTTGTGTAGCATCCAGGTGTTTGGGATTTGAATGCCAGTGACATTTACTTTACAGTAGGCAACATACCTAGTTTGTGTATTAAGAATTGATGTACCCAAATCATTTTAACCTGTGTAATAACCTACTTCATGTCATACCTGACTTTTTACACATTTCTGTTTTCACCTTAATCAAGTGCATCATTCTGCTGTTAGTTCTGAAATACATCTGTGTCCTTATCAGATACACATAGATCTGCCTGTTAGGAGCTGAGCCATGTGGGCAGTTTTTAAAATAAGATAAGATTGATGTGAAATACTCTTTAAGATCAGTCATAGAGTCTAAATATCCTCCAGCCCATCAGTTTGAAACAGTTCTTGGTGCTCTTTAGCTTCTGCTTATATATGATGAGTAGAAGTATGGAGAGGTTTTTGATTTTCCAAAGTGTATTGTGTGGCAATGGAGCTGTGCACTGCACTGTTAGTCGATTAGCAATAACTCAGTGTGTCTAGTAGAAAAGGAAAACTGTTAGAAGTACTTGTTTTATACTTTTAAGTTTGTTTTTCCATCTATTAATTGACCTGAAAAGTTTGTTAAGTGCTGCTTCAACATTAACCTCCACTTTGAGTTCAAACCCCACATACTGTACATCTTATCAATTAGAGACTGATGATCATGAACTACACACTTCTCTAATTTATTGTTATCATGTAACAGCTCTGTCATCATGACATATCCGTATCATAAATTGTGACTTGAATCAATCAGTTGGCAATTCCTTATCTCTTTGTGAATTAGAAGGCAGTTTGATTTCTGTCTTTTTTTGATCCAACATTGTGCACCATTACCCAGCAACTACAGATTCTCCAGTGTTGGTCTATAGCCATGACCCCTGAATCTCAACAGAAGACAGGCTCACTTCATCCTCTTAGCAGAATGATATTGTCATTGCTGCTTGCTTCTAAAATAACCATTCTTTCATTATAAAGCTATGGATCCAAAAAGCAACAGTATTTAGTGATTATACGTGATAATCAATGGAAACTGCACCTACACAAGAAGAATGAGAAAACTTGTTGCAAAACGTTAACATGCTATTTTGTCTTGTGATGGCAAAATGAAATGTTGAAGTGCTCTCATTCAATTATTTTGATACATGTTTGAAAGCTCAGCTTTTTTGTCTATCCATTCATTTCTTAAACCTATTTTGCCCAATCTTAATATTCACAATGGAGGAACCAACCTTAGACTGAGGGCCAGTTTATTACATGTCACACTCGCTCACACATACGCACCTTGTTGGTTTAAAGCTGACCATTAGCCTAATTCATAATTCTGTAGAAAGTAGGAAGAAAGTTGAGTATCTGCAGAAAATGCCTAATATCAAGTAAGGGAAATGCTAACTTTTTACAGACAGCGATCGTACACAGATTCAAACTCGGTCTTCTAGAGCTATCAGGCAGTAAGCAATAGCCACTGCTTCATTTTGATCATTTTTGTTTATTTCCTTCATACTTCTAATTAAAATGTTTCCTATTCATTTATGCTGCATATTTTTCCTGGAGATAATCTATACCAGCAGTATGTGGGAAGTAACACTGGAAATACACAGGCATAGATGTCTTCACAATTATACACAATATTTTGATAACTGGGAATAATTTTGTAGGTCTTCAGGTAACACATTCATTACATCAAAGTGTAATAAAACAATGTGAGGACTGACACTGCATCTTTAAAGCACAACATTGCACCAAAAAATATTTAACTTACATTAGCATGCCTGCTCTAGAAATAACAATTTTTTAAACACATTTTGGATGCCAGACATTCTGAATTAGTGTTACCTGGATTAGAACTGGGTTTATAAATTTGAGTTATTTGCTGACAAAAATTACATCAAATTAGGGCAAAACTAAAAATGCTAAAAACAAAAACTCTTCTGGAGAGGAAGTACAGTTGATAGGAGATTTGGCTATTGTTCAAAAAGTTAAAAGATGTCATTTTTTAAGGAAATTTTCTTCATTTTGATCGTATCACACATTTTAAAACAGTGTTTGCTTTTGTGATTGATCAAAAGATATTAACTTTTTACAGCTTGTGAATATTCCACAAGACCCTTAATAAATGCATGGAGTTCCAAGGAAACAACTTTAATGAAAGTCCATTACAGTGTTTAATATTTTCCAAATATTAGCTCATTCCTCAATTTTCAAAGTTCACTGTATGTGTCTTCATCCATTCATGCAACCATTTCTTGCAAGGTATGATAACATTTGTGCACTGTAAAAAAAGAAACAAGAAACTGGGAAAAACGTTAGGATTCTTGAGGAAAACCCCATTTAATGATGTCTTCAATAATAACTTTTGTAAAGGTGTAGACAAGAAACAGGTCATCATGTGTTTCTGCTCAGCAATAGATGGCCCTGTTTACTTTCAGAGCTGCAGTGACGTGACTAAGTGGGATGACAGAGTCATCTCATGGTTTGGGATCTTGTTCTGGGTTGATGGTGTCAGGCCTATGGAGGAAAGAGACTGACAAGTACATTTTCTCATTTCAGACCTTTCTTGTTGTCCCAAGGGTGAAATACCAGAGGGATCCTGGGTATAATCACATTCCTGACAACACTCAGGTAAGGAGTCAAGCAGGCCTTGTGTGTGTAACTTACCTATGGTTGATGGACTGATGTCTTGTGCATTGTTGGTTTCTGCCTTCTGCATGCTGCTGGGAGAGGGTCTGTCTCTTCAGGACAATGTAATAGAATGCATTGGATATAAAAAAGAATGACAGAAATTATTTTACCTTAATGCAGAACTGCCAAGCAATAGAACAGACTAAATATGCAACGATTCAACTTTTCACCGACTATCTGGATGATTCTTTGCATTAAACCATTGCTTGATAAACATTTGAAGAATGGTTTCCCACATAAACCTTTCCAAACCCATCTCTATGTAATTTACAGACATTTGTTAACAAGGGATGTCAGTGTGTTAGGATCTTTGGTAATGAAAGTTGCTTCATAAATCATAGCTGGCTGCTTAATAGAGAAATTAATTCAATTAACATGTCTTTGGGCTGGCATTGCTAACCTTGACACCTGTGTCAATGTTCCCTCTAAGAATTGGTTGTTAATGTAAAAAAGAGGCAATTGTGAATATACTTGTAGATATTCAAGTTAAAGATAAAAAATGACTTTCATGTTTTTACACATGGGTCTTGATGTAGCAATGTTTCCCCTTCTTGAATAATAATAATAATAATAAGTTGCATTTATAGAGCGCCTTTCACAACCCCAAGGTTGCTTTACCTATAGATGGGGAGGAAATGAAAAGAAAAGATCACACAGAAAGCAAAAGTTTGCCAAAGAGGAAAGTTTTGAGTTGAGATTTAAAGGTGAAGAAAGAGGCGCAATCTCAGAGTTCCGGAGTTGAGGGGCAATAACTCTGAAAGGATCTGCCTCCCAGAGTGGAGAGTCTGATGCGTGGGACAGTAAGGAGATTACTGCGCGAGGACCTGAGAGAGCAACAAGAAGTGTATGGATGCAGGAGCTGAGCAAGGTAGAGAGGGACAAGGTTACAGTATGTAGGGGTTTAAAGGTGAGAAGCAGAATCTTGAATACTTGATGGAACCGGAAGTTGTACTTCTGGGTGATGCTGTTGGTTTGTACATCTTGAAATAAATCCTAGGAGTCGTTATCAATTACAATTGTTAACCCATTTGTAGACTCCTATTCAAAGAGTCTAATGTAAAGAGCTCTCTGCTCCACTTTGCCATTTTCCATTAGTGAATCCATAATCTGCATATAATCTATGCAAAAATGTACTGCTCAACAAGACCATTATTGTGAGGGAGATGTGGGGTGGTTGTTGTAGGGGTACCTTGCCCTTCTTTGGCAAAACTCTCAAATTCTTTATGTACTTTGCTTGGCTGATATAGCATCAGTTTGCATATTAAAGATATGGATGTGGTGCTGACTTTTCTATTTTTTAGTTTTCAAATGCTCTCTGTAAGAATAACAATGTCGTCAGTGCAATTTCAGATCTTTAGATCTTTAGATGAAACATGTCATGGCCTATTTGTGACCAGTTATCATTGACTCTTTGTTGTAGACAAATAGAATGCCATGTGGCCTTGGCTTTCTTTTTCCTTACTCTGTTATAGTTTTTCATGTTTATGCTTTTCCATACCCAGGTGACTGATGTAACAATAAAAGCTTTCTCACCTTTGTGGAGGATGCTATTCACATATGACAGCTCCATTCTGCAATTCCAGCATGCTTCCACGTTCAAGTCAAGTCAAGTCAAGTCAAGTCACTTGATGCTTCTCTTCAGAGGTTTGTGTGAAGTTCATTTCAAAACAAATTAAAGTCTTCTTTGCAACAGGATGGAAGTACTGCAGTACAAGAACTCCCAAGATCCCAAGGTTTCAAAAGCAGGCATAGAGGTCTGGACTGGCAGGAAATGGAAGGCCCACGAATATTTAGAATTGGCGAAGTCTCAGTTGAGGCACAGGACACTGCTGGGAACATTGGCAGCTGGGCACGCAGGGCTGAGCAATTCCCCGAGGCTTCAGTATGAGAAGAGCCAGGGTAAAGAAAGGACTCATCTAGGAGTAAGTGAGGGAAAGGCGTGGAGGAGACACGCATGAATAGAATAGTAGGGATGAGGCAGCAGGAGGCATGGACTACATAGGAGAGTATAATAGAGTGCACCTGGTCTGACATCTGGCAGGCAGAGCCCAGAGCATAAAATTCCTGATCCAGGCAGTATATGATACAAGTACAGCAAACCTTCACACCTGTGGTAAGAGTGAGACACCAACTTGCCCCTTATGCTCAGGAAGGGGGTCATTAGAACACATCCTCAGCAGCTGCCCAAAAGCCCTGAGAGACAGTCGCTATTGTTGACGACATGACCAGGTGGTAAAAGCAGTGGCAAATCAGCTATCATCCCCAGCAAGCATTATTACTCTCCCTAGCTGGAACATCATCTTTGTGAGGGCAGGTGAACAGCCACATTTACAGCCCAAATCACAGGCAGGCCTACTTCGCTCTGCACAAGACTAGCAGATATTAGTAGATCTAGGTAAACAACTTAAGTTCCCAGCACACATTGTAAAAACATAGCAACTTCCAGACATAGTTGTACTGTCAGAAGCCACGAAACAACTAATAATTATAGAATTCACTGTTCCTTGGGAGGATCTCATAGAGGAGTCATACGAGAAGAAAGAGGAAGTTCAATGAACTTCTGAAGCAGTGCCGGAGACAAGGATGGAAGATTTGTTGCCTACCAGTGGAAGTAGGTTGTAGGGGCTTTGCCAGCCGCTCACTCTGTACAGCTTTCACTATACTAGGCATGACAGGGGTAAAAAAAAGAGCAATCAAAGCCATCACAGAAACTGCAGAAACAGCCTCAAAATGGCTCTGAATAAAGAGAAGCAATCCGTGGACTATAGCTATTGAGACACAAGTCAGGAACTGATCATCCCTGGATGGATCACCTGGTTGAGAGTTTCTGATATTGTGAGACTTACCCAAGGATACATCACCGAAGATGTGTCCCAGTGCTTCTGTAGGATGTATTTCAACATTGTTGATGAGCAATTAAACTATCATAAAGGAAATTCCAGAACTTGAGCTTTGGACTGTTTAGTAGATTTTGAGTTTAATTTTGTAATAATAAGTATTAACTATTTACTGTGCTGGTGCTCATTCCATTCTGACTGTAGTTATATACTTAACCTCCTTAAATCAGTCTCTTACATTTTCTACCAGATATACCAAATCATTTTTAAGGACACATTTAAATAGTTACAGCAGTTAGCGAGTGTTCCCTATCCAAGCTGAGTCAAGCTTGCCATGACCATAAACTGGATCAAGCAAATTTGAAATTAGATGGCTGGATGACTTACTAAGAGAGGTAAAAAGCTAATTCACAGTTATTTTTAACCAACTTTTCACTATAAGAAACATTGTAACATCAGTCAATGCTTATCCTGTGTAGTGCCTTTCTTTTTAAGGACTGGCACCCACATTATTTTAAAGAAAGAGCCAAAGAAATCGATTTAACACTTGCAATCAATAATGCTAAAAAAAAGGAGAACCACATCTGAAACTCACAAGCGTCATTGTATACTGACCTTTGTCTTCTGAACTCCCAAGTAAAAAGGACTCAGAGCAGCACGGTGTAATAAACTTGAGGCTAAATCAATGCACAAAAGGACCCCTAGTTTTCCAAAGAGACATAACCTTCTAGGAGTGAAACGTGCGAAAGCTTGCAAAGACGGACCTTTGCGTCATTTTGCCCATCCAGCACTGAGATCTCAGTGGTGTCAGATGTAATACTGAACAAAAGCAAAGGCATTGAGGGATAAATAAATAATGAAAGAAAAAAAAAACACCAGGGAAAACAAAACAAGAATAAGCTTTTAATAATAGATAGAGGGAGGGATAAAAAAAAAATAACATGACAGGTTTTAAAAAAAATAATAAAGCAATTGCTGTCCAGACGGAAAAAGGCACGTCTTAATCTTTAATCTTCAGACGCAATTTGTACGACAAAGGCTTAATCAAAAGACAATTAATGTTCTGGAGCAGAAAGGGAATGCAGGGTCAGGAAGCAAGCAGTCGGTGTCACTGATTCATTCTCTGTAAAAGCTATTGATTTAAAACTAAAAGATCAACCCAGGGAAAGCAAAAGCTAACATTTATAAAGCCCAAGCAATTACTCGACAGGGCATACAGAACTTGTGCAGGCAGCATCTGAAGTGTTTTAAAGTGTGAACCAAAATGTTTCCTCAGATAAACTACCTGAAAGCATTTTTTCTATCACAAAATATTTTACTATTTCTTCTGCACTTCTTCAAGGTAGAAACTGACCCTGGTCATAGCTCATATCCAGCACAGAGCATGATGGGCCAAATTAGAATCCACAACCAGGCTAATCTGCACATCTTTGGAGTGAAAATCAGAATAAATTGTTCTAAATGTTGTAACTCCATGCAACCAGGACAAAATTGAACTCATGTTCCTGAAACCGTGATACACTAGTGCTAACTACTGTAGTACTGAAAATACACTGAATTTCACAAGTCTACATGGGTAATTGGAATTGACATAAATATAAACAATAAATTCCTTGGTTGCATAAGAGTGCACGATTTACAATGACGAGTAACTGAAATTGTTTTCCAAATCTTGTAGAAATGCCATCACCATAACCTAACATCAATATAAAATCACAGAAGTTATTAGACGGCCAATAGCCAAGGGAAAAGTGGATTTCATGGCATTATCTGACCACTTTACAACCATTTTTGTGTATTCCCTTATAAGCCAGTTGTATGGGAAAGGTTGGCAAGATGGCAACCTTATCTTACAAAAAGAAACTACAAGGTTCTGTAAATTTTGCAAGTACACAGCCAATCTTTCAAAATCATCCACTTATCCACTTTTCTTTTATATCTATAACTCCAGGTGACAAAACAAACAGGAGAGAAGATTTACACTTTTATTCATGCACTAGCTCTGTACTTGCCTAAGATGGGTTGAAATCTACGTAATCATCCTAGACCTCAACGTTTTTTGTATTTTGTAATGCATTTAGTAATAAAAGGCATTTTATTTGTCATTCCAACAGATGGTGCATCAGACACATTTATAGTAATAAAATGGACTATTACAAATCCAATACATGAGATTCAATTATATTTTATGGGATTCGTAAAAGCAGTGTTAATGTTTGTGATGAACCATCTGTTGGAATGAAAAATGAAATACATTTTATTCCTACAAATGTTTGTGATGCATCATCTGTTGGAGTGACAGAGACATTGCAACTGGATGGAAACACAAATACACAGACACATATATAGTTGTCCAGTTGTCCTTATTTTAAGGTGGATTACATATTAACTTAAAGTTCTTAAATGTGGCCAATATAGAGGCAGAGCAATAAGTGTGATGTAGGACTTCAGGCATTCAATATGTCTAGATAACCAGGTGACTCTTCATCTTAGTAGATTGTTGGTCTGTGATCTGCCATAGTCTCTGATCCACCATGGCAGCTGGATGGATGGAATGACATAGATTCTGAGTTTCTCTATTAGCCTGAATGTCTTGTGCTACCTTGATATGCTTCTTGGACTAATGGGTTATCGCAGTATAGGGCCGACTCTCCTTGTAAAGGCCTCATGTCCTTTTACCAGTCATATTTAGGCATGACTCAGCTTAGGTCAAACCTGCCTTTATTTCTGCATGTCCTTGATAACTTCTACCAAAGCCACCTTCTACTGCAGCCCCCTGGGCTAGGATATGTTTGCAACTTGTACGCAGAGGTCAGTTATTACTGGTTCTGATCTCGTTGTATTCGCCGAGTAGAACATACATTATCTATTTGACTTGGTATGTTGTGAGTTTAACAAATTTCTCCAGTTCACTTTGCTATTAGGTTGAAAACTGTTTGGTCATTCTAATCTAAGATTAGTTAACATGAAAAGAAAATATTCATACTGTCAAAGGAGGAATTTCCTGTCAGTGGCAGATTGTAATGTGGGGTGCCGCCCTCCAAATATTTTAAAAACTCTACTTGAATTAATTAGGTAATTCAAAATAATTATGAAATACATTTACTTATTTAAACAATATGCTTGGTTTCAGTGCATTTCAATGTCCATTAAAAATTGGTTCTGATTTGTATTTGTTTAATTTTTGTGTGAACACCTATATTTCCTGAGTGAAAGGTGTCAATCAAATGAGAGTGTATGTAAGTTCTTGATCTTTTGGCAAGCAGGTGACCTGAGGCTGCCCTTTAATTGGTTGCTTTCAGATTTTCCCGGGGATGCAACTATCTGCACTATGCCATGTTTATTGGAGCGAATTAGTATTATTTTAGAAAGCCACTGTATTTAAGGGAACTTCAAAAACTGTACAAAATGAGCTTTTGCACTGTATGTTGTCTGTTGTAAGAGATGAAATCATCAAAGAAGCCCAGGGCCAGGCAGGTGAGACAATGGATATTGCCACATAGTCTGAACTTGTGCTTGTGCTGTGCTACATTGATGACAAAAAAAAACATGATGGAATGATCATCCAAATGCAATCAGCTATGGCACTAAAAAAGCATCTTGCTTCCATCCTTTCTGAGGATCATAAAAGTAAGTTCATCTGCCAGGCATATGATGGAGCCAATGTGATGAAGGGTACCACAGCAGGTGTTCAGAGGAAAATACAAGATGCGTACCCAAATGCCCATTACATTCACTGTTACACACATCAGCTTAACCTTTTCTCACATATCCAAAGTAAGAATTTTTTTTCTGACCTTGGTGAATTTGCCAGCTTTTTTTCAAAATCACCCAAATGAACGGGTATTCTTGATAAAGTAGTGGCGTACAGACTCTCAATATCCAACAACGTCATATGGAATTTTCATAGCCATTCCATCAATACCATATTTGAGCACAAAGAGGACCTCATCCACTGTTTTGAGAACATAAGAGACTAAGATGACTTTGACTGTCAGAGAAGCAGGAGCCTTTGCTACAGTATGCTACTGGATTTTTTTCTGCAGCTATTTCATGAATATCATGCCACATGTGGACCTCCTCCTCCCAACCTCCAAAACAGGAATATAGATGTGGTCCAAATCAGTGGGTTCATCCAGCACTTCCAGCAGGATACACAATAGATCAGGTAGTAGCTGTATCCATGTAATTAATAATTATTATTATGTATTACTTTCCCTTTGATTATTATCTCTCTTTATCTTTTATTACATTTTTCTTTGTAGAAAGTCTGTCCATTCCATGGTTGAGCAAAGCAGTGACAAACAGCATAAAGATGAAGGATGCCTCACGCCTGCACAAACTTGTTAAGAAGGCAGGCTCTATTGTAGGAGTAAAGTTGGACAGTTTAACATCTGTGGCAGAGCAACGGGCATTAAGCAAACTCCTGTCAATCATGAAGAATGCACTGCATCCACTGAACAGTGTCATCTCCAGGCAGAGGAGCAGCTTCAGTGGCAGACTTTTGTCACCGTCTTGCTCCACTGACAGACTGAGGAGATCGTTCCTCCCCCACACTATGCGTCTCTTCAATTCCACCCGGGGGAGTAAATGCTAACATTACTCAAAGTTATTGTCTGCTTTTACATGCATTTTTATTACTATTTAATTTAATATTTTTTTTTGTATCAGTATACTGCTGCTGGATTATGTGAATTTCCCCTTGGGATTAATAAAGTATCTATCTATCTATCTATCTATCTAACAAAAAAACAAAAAAGAGGCACCAGTCACATTAGCTGAGAGGACCATGAAAGGACTGGAGCTGAGGTGAGTTTATGTTATAGAAATCAGTGTAATATTTTAATCTGTTGTATTTTGTCATCTCTACATTTTTTATTTCATTGCATTGACATATCAGTCACAGCAAAATGTTAAAAATTAATAAATAGCTTATTTCTGGGTCTTAAACAAGCAACACAAAGAGATATCTACGTAAACATGGCTCTGTGCAGCCATGACGTGCTCAAGCCAAATTAAAGTATATTCATAAACTGTGCTTTTCTAGTTTTACTTTAATCTCTGTGCCATTTTGCCATCTCTAAATATTTTTGCTTGTTTATTCATCTTTCTGTAGGTCTGTGATGCCATACTGGGACACACCAGGGAAACCTTCACCTTGTGAGTGCCACTTTGCTATGGGGGCAAAGGTTTGAACAGTACAACAGTATTTCCTGAAGATGCACTGAACAACATGGTGAAGGCCTACCCAATGCTGAATAGAAGCAAGCTGAAGACAGAGCTTAGTTTCTTCTACAGCTAGGAAGAGTTCAAAACCTGTCATGGTGCTATGGATGCTATTTCAGTTGTGTATGGAGAATAATCTTGAAGAAGTCTTTTCAGAGACTGTCACTCTCCTGAATATCCCAATAACCAAACCAATGACCACCTCAGTAGCAGAGAGGTGCTTCTTGGCTTTGAAAAAGATTAAAACCTTTCTCAGAGACACCATGACTCAGGACAGACTGAATGCATTAGCCATACTGTCAATGGCAAAGAGACTGGTGACAGAAATTACTTTAAATTTTAATCAGAAAGTAGACATTTTCAGGCCTGATGGAAAAGAGGGCAACATTTATGTTCAAGAAGTGCTATTGAGCATTGTGTTGGCAACATTACAGTTTGTGTGTGTTGTTTTCTTTTTTTTTCTCCTGAGCTATGAAGTGCTGCTTCAGTTTGTCCCCCCAATAACTGCACCCCTGCCCTCTTTGTTTTTTTCACAATTTGCCACTGCTTCCTGCTTTAAAGCAACCAATTTGGGCTCATCTTTTAAAGACATTTTTTGCGAACAGTTATGAAAAATGCTAGATATTACATATAGAAAACAAATACAGAGAGTCTCGGCCTTAAACTCTACACAGGCCTGAGTCCTGCATTTTAAGGAAAGGGGGTGAGGGGGGGACTTCAAAACCCCTGGCACAAAAAGCAAAGATAATAATAGTCTAATTTATTGCATTTAATAAAAATGATCCATACAGCACTTCTAAGTAAATTACATTTTAGTGATACCATAGGAAATCATCAAAGGAAAGATTTTATAATACAATAAAACCAATTTTATTATACAGTAATATACAGGTCAAACATCACTAATCCAGCCACTGGTAATCCAGTTCCACTAGTAATTTGTACATAGTTTCTGTACACACAATTTCACTTTTCCAACAGCATATTCAGTCATAAAGATTTCAGAATCATCCACAAGAAACAACAAAAGAAAAAGAAACTAAAGTCAGGGAGGATCCCCGGCAAAACCATACCAGATTGCAGCCTTCAAATCAAAAATTGTAAGTTTCAGTACTTTTGAGATACATAATGTCTAGTTTTGGTGCACATCTTTGTGTCTCCTGGAAGGAAAAGTGTCAAAGACTGCCCACAGCCTCAAGCACATCATCTTCTACATAACTCTGCCTCAATATCATTTTAGCTTTTGCTAACCAACCCACATTATCAAAACTTAAAGGGCATTGCCAGGGCAAAGCCTTTAAATCCCATACAGGAATTACTCCTTAGGTAACTTCCAAAACTACATGCAAAGTCAGAAAAATCCTTTGAAGGTGGTGGAGCCATGGTGGTCCCAGGTAACGTGTGCTGATTTTAATTAACGGGTCAGATCTTGGTATGCCCTCAACCTGCATCCTCTCTGTAATATTCAATTGGGATAAATAAGTCCACCTGTCTGCCTGGGGGAATTCTTCTGGCTTTCTGAAAGTAAACCATGTCCATTTCCATTCCATATGTTTCCATAGAGGAGTAATTTCAAGAAATCATTTAATCAAATATAGTGTAATAATCCTATGCCGTTTACCACACTGAAAGGATTCCTCTTTGAAGGTATGAATATTGCTAGCTTGTCCTCTCTAATCTGCTTTCTTGTGTCTCTTATGCCTTTGCCAATTCTTTATGTGTCACACAGTCTGCTACTATTTATACTGTAATTAGCCAGGGTGCCCTAATTGCAAGCCTCTTCTCCTACTAAAAAATACACAAAGGAGACATACAGAAAGCATTAGAAAAAGCTGGACTATCTGGACTAGTGGCACTCCTGCCATTAATTGCTCTGATTGGACATTTAAGACGTGCCAGCTGATTCTGCACTCTATGTATAGAGATTGGAAAGTGACCGTCTTAGTCAGTCAAGCAAACAGAGAATTCCTTTGAAATCAAGCTTTTCTCAGCAAGGGACTCTATTTCCATAACAGACTTATTCCATTTGAAGTCTGCTATGTTCTCCCTCGCAGAATAACCCTATTCCTTGGCTTTTTGCCTTTGTCAATCAATGTGATATGCAACACACATTTGTAAAAGTTATGTTTTCGATCATTTACTCAAACACCCACACTAGTTTTTAATCAGAAAAGACTATAATTCTGGTCACCTTAGACATGATTTGATCTAATACAATCAAATCATTAAAAACCCAATACAGGAGGAAAACACTTTGCATCACTTCCATTCCATTATTAAAGGTAAATACCACTTTAAATTGTGCTACCTTTGACACTTCTATGATTATGCAATGATTCAGATGGTGCCTATGTATTATCAACAGTTAAAGACAGTTAAATCAGTTAGGCTCAGAGTGAGAAGGAGGACATCTAAGACAGTGGAGATGTTTCAGGTTTATTGTAACACCATGGACTGGAAATCCTTTTACGCATCCTGTGACTTTCTTAAACTGATTCTGTAACCACCTTTTTGTGAGTAAGTTGTCTTTCAACGTAAATTATCCAGAATTTTTGTAATGGTAAGCCATAATTTACATAGCAGATCAGGCAGTTAAGACAACTTGAAGAACAGGCTTATAAAAAGCAAATGGTTATCCACTTGCTAAACAAAAGCTCAGGTAAAGCAAATAGGGTGTTAAAATTGAGATATAAGGAAAGATCAGAGGAGGATATTAATGATCATAATCCATCTGGGGTATGGAGATCATTAAAACATTTTGGATGATATAAGAAAGTTTATCAATTGATTTAATCACTCTGTTTGTACAATCAGCTTAATAATTTTTATTCCCATTTTGAAAGTCAGATACCTTAAACACCCTTTGTTCCACAATCAGAATTTCACATATGGTTGTCTTTTCATTCTTCTATTTATGATTCAGTGACTGATTGTAAATTATCTGCTGTGTTGTTCAATACCTCTCATTATTATGGAAAATCAGGAAAGCGGGGGTGTAGATGGAATCTAATGTGGCACTTTTAGACACTGTGCGAGACAGTTATCTCCATTTTTCAGTGACATATTTTTTTTTCTCTAAGTAAAGAGTACCGGTTTGTGTTAAATCCTCTATTATTATTCCAGTTCAAAGACAAGATCAGATAACCGCCTTAATGACTACAGACCAGTGGCCCTGAAATCATTTGTCATGGAATATTTTAAGTGGCCGATTTGATCTTATCTTAAGTCCTCTACCAATACTCTTCCCAATCCATTACAGTTTGCCTATTGAGCTTATCGACCAGCTTAAATATGTGATTAATTTGAGTCTTCAGTTTATTAATACTAGGTTAACATTTAGGTATATCTCAAAATGAATTTAAAAAACATTCAGATATTTGAAAATAAGTTACCTTCACATCTCAAATACATTTCAAGATCTCTCAAATACATTTTCAGATATCTCAAAATAACTTCTATTGCATTTTATTACATCTCAAATACATTTTCAGAT
The DNA here is from genome assembly GCA_026402145.1 of Polypterus bichir lapradei. Taxonomy (NCBI): domain Eukaryota; kingdom Metazoa; phylum Chordata; class Cladistia; order Polypteriformes; family Polypteridae; genus Polypterus; species Polypterus bichir. The sequence continues at coordinate 46,872,438 of JANRMT010062861.1, read as the reverse complement.
ATCTCAAACTGACTTTGTATACATTTTATGATATATGAAAGTCACTTTTGAGATATCTCAAAATCACTTCCTTTAAAATTTCTGATCATTTCCAGGGGAATTTGTCTTTTTATGATATCTCAGAATGCATTTGAGACATCTAGAAATACACAAGACTGTAGTATTTTGAGATATCTGGAAACAGTTTTAAGATATATTTAGTTATATTTCAGGTAATTTATTCTGATAGCATAAAATAACCTCTTGTTCTTTTAAAGATATTTCAAAATGTATTAGAAATATCTTTAAATAAAATTGTAGATATGTTTAAATATATTTTAAGATACCTGAAGTAGAGACTTGTTTTAAGATTTCACAAAATGACACGGAGATATCTAAAAGTGTATTTTAGATATCTCAGATGTGAGTCAATGTCAAGATATTTAAACTTAATGTTAAGATATGCTGATTACATTTTGAGATGTCTTAAGATAACATCTAAATATCTGAAATACAATTCAAGATATCTGAAATTGATTGCAGGAAGGTATGTTGGTAAATTGAAAACTTCCCATTGAAAAACACGTGAATTTGCAAACTTGTCCATCTTAAAATGGAGAAACGCTCTGTGCGACTTCAACTAGGAATCAGTTTGCTGTTTCAATTTTACGTTGAGAGCGGTTGCTTGAACTTTTATATTTGCTGCATTTTCCTCTTTTACTTGTCTGACGGCCACTTAGATTCTCAATGCAACTGAGTCAAACACTGGGCAGACCACACATGCATACAGCTCACACAGAATCTCCTTTCTTTTGCTTCTTAAAGTAAGTCAATTAATTAAATACAGAAAAGTCACTTCTCTGGAAATAAATGAAAAGGGAACGCAATCATGTAACAATATATAAGACTGGATTTGTTGAACAATATTCAGTGGCTTAAGCCCTTGAGCTCTGGCACTCAGCTCCTGAATGTTCAGACCCAGATATACACAAACAATCGTGGCAAACCCCTGATCTTCTCCCCCATCGTGTGTCTTTTGTTTTTCCTTTATAAAATAAATCAGTTCCTTGCCAAATTCTTACTTATTCATATACTTTTAATAAATTGTGTTTTAAGTAATATTAATAGCTAGACGGGGAACTTATTTCAGTTCCTTTTCTCCTTTCATAGGGTAATATTGATACTTATGCTAGTATTGGTCATTTTATATTAATAGGTATTTTTCAATCGCTAATTATTGGATACTACTCTGTTGGGTATACATTCAAAAATGTCATGTTAAAGAAAATTGAACAACAATTAGTCATAGACCCTCCACCACTAACACATATCAATCTACACCATTTTTAGATCCTTTGAATTGCAATCTGCACTGTATGAAAGCTATTGAGCCAATTTGCGCTCTGTTTTTAACTCCATTGTAAAGTGCTGTTAAAAACATGTATTTAATGTAGTCTACAAACACATGAAAGTGCATTCTGTTATCACTATTATTTTTAAACATGACTCGTTGTTACAAATCATTTAATAGACAAAAATATAATAAATGACTCTTGAATGAAGTAAATACAAAATGTGAAATATTCAAACATTCATATTAGTTACTTAGTCTGCAAACTCACCTGAACCTTACACCGTGCCTACATTGTCTAACTTGTTTCTATTTCCTTTTTTCTTTTCCCCAGAGGCAACATATTTCCTCAGGAAGTTACTTGATATTTACTTATACACCCACAGCCACAGTACATGTTAATTACACTTTTATTTTTATTCCTGTTCTTTAATTACATAATATGGGACACAGGTCACGTGAACAGGTTTGTTGTATTTGTAACATCGTCAGGAAGTGGCAGTGTAAGTATGGCAGCAGCTCCATTCTCAGTTTTACCTTTACTTTTAATATTAGTGACAGTTAACTTTATTATAAGTAGGCAAGGTGCTAGGTTTTGTTTGAGTTCTGTATTAGTTTTGACCTTTGACTTTGTTTTTTTCTTTGCTTTATTTTGTTTGCTGCCTCTTTTTGTGATCTGGTTTTGACCTGGACTTGCCTCAATAATCATTTTGTTTTATGTTTCTTGCCTCCTTAGTTTTTTTGGTTCACTCACAATAATTCCCAGAAGTTCTGTCTCATTATGATGATATACCGAATATGCCATATGCACAAAGCATTCAATCATTAAACTTAACATCATCTATCAAGCACATCTGTTGACCAAAATGTTTCCAGGGCAAGATCCAACCTGCGAACGTTGCAATCAAGTTCCATCCTTATTAGGTCATATGTTTTGGGCCTGCGCCAAATTAACATCATTCTGGACCAAAACCTTTAAACGTCTATCAGACAGCCTTGGTGTCATAATCCTTCCTAATCCATTAATATCTGTGTTTGGTGTATTCCCATGTAGGCTTAAAGTGGAGAAGGACAAACAAACTTTAATTGCCTTTACTACACTATTGGCACGTAGACTTATGTTGCTCAATTGGAAAAATTCTAACTCACCTCTTTTCAGTCAGTGGATAAACAATGTTATATACTACTTGAAATTAGAAAAATTGAAACACTTACTTATAGGATCTGTGCATAACTTTTTAAAACCTAGCAGGACCTAATTGATTACATTTTAGAATAAGCATTCAAATTGAGGAAGAGGATTTTCTTCCCCTTTTTATTCTATGTATTTACTTACTTATCTTTTCTACTATTAAAGTTTCACTATGTTGGCCTAGCTCTCTTTCTCATGGGTGTGGGATGACTTGAATTGAAACTAGTGTTGTAAAATTTGACTTGCTTGTATGGAATGTTGTTTGATTTTAATAAATTCAATAAAATATTTAAAAAAAAGATATACCAAGTATGATAGAGAGAGAGAGGTTAGGAGCACCCGCTGATACAGTGCATTGCCATACCCACCACATGACGAACCAACTCAGGATCCCAAAGTAGGACCAGAGCACAGCGGTGCTGTGCAATGGGTGACACCTCAGGACCACGCTAGTTCAGATGGAATGAAACAGTGTGAAGTTGTTTATCACTGGAGTGCCAATTCTGCCAACAACTACCTGGTTTTTCTCTGCAGGTTGGAGGGCCTACATGCAGGGGCTGGATGCAGATTATCATCATACCCAGGATGGAGCAATTGCAGATTAAGGGCCTTGCTCAAGGGCCCAACGAAGCAGAGTCACTTTTGGTGTTTACGGGATTCGAACTGGCAATCTTCCAATTGCCATTGCAAATCGCTAGCCTAAGAGCCACCACTCCATCTTATGATAATCTGTTGAAAATTCTCTGATAATTTCCTGATTGGAAAATTATATTTAATGTTTTGTCTATTGCTGCTTTCGTCTTATTCAACAATAAAGGTTCTGTTTAATATAATTGGTACTTATCCCATTATTATTGTGATTATTTAAGTATTATATATAGCTGTTGTTTTGAATATAAGTGTGCTTTTACCTGTTAGTGTCTCTAATTTTCCTCTTAGTGTCTATGTTGTTTTACTAGCCTTGTTGGGCTGCATTTTCTTTCAGATGTATGCTGTCTGTTTTAGATATGTGATTTACGCTGTGTAGGTATGATGTGCTGCTTGTGCCTACGTTGTACTGTGTGCTGAATTTCCAAATAGAATTTATGGGTTCTCCCCCTACAAGTTTTAGACACCTAGTTGTCCTTAACAGCAACCATGCTGTGCCATCTGTCTTGCCTCTTTGTCACTCTGGTAACCTTGGAAGTTTGCTTTTCTAGGGATCAAACATGCTGCCTAAGACTGTTACCAACTGCTGAGTTATGCCTTGGCAGGCAGACTTCTCCTGTGTTTCTTTCTCTTTTCAAGAGGACCCCTTTTAGTTTATCCTCATGCCCTTTGCCAACTTGGTGGTACTACCGCTTTTGGTAGTCTTTTGGCGACTGCGTAACAGCTCAAATGTAGATAAATTGCTTATACTGTATATTATAATTTTCTACATGTTATCCACAGTTAATATCAGGTTAAAACAGCTTTTGCTTTCTGATTGTTCACACCAGCAGAATATACTGTCAGAAATTTACTGCTTGTGTATCCAAGCACAGAAGTGTGAGTTCAAAACAGCAAAGGAAGATTATATTGTGTGGAATAATACTAGACATTTAGTCTCTCAAACCTTCCTGCAATGAGCCTGGGCTCAGACAAAGGAGATGTGAAACACTCTTTCCCTGTGTGCTCCTTTTTCTTTCTAATGTGCTCTTTGTTCCCATGAAGACTTACCCTGACTGTTGACTTTCTGTTTCAATGTACATGAAGTTTTCTATCAGAACATTTTTCTCAGTAAAATAATGTGCTGTGACAGTGTCAGCTTATACAGATATCTAAAGCATGCTTAAATTTGAAAACCATTCACTCAGCTTCATGTTCTTATTCTTCTGCTGAGGAAAAATCAGACTCTTATCTTAACAGGCTTAATCTCAAATTGTGTATCATACCATCTATGTATCTAATTTTTATTACAATATATTCAATACAAGGTCAAGAAATCAGAAGCTATGAGCACAAGGAAGGTCCCATCCCCACATGTAATCATGGGAGTACTGTGAAAACATCCACATAAAAGCCAGACCTACTGAAAACTGGGTTTAAATCATGGTTTAAAGTGGCAGGGCTACCGATTGCAGTACGGTGCCCATTTTTATACAACAGCAGCCACTTCTGACATCCAGGACAGCATGTCTTAGCACTTTTGCCTGCTCACTAATCTCTGTCTCTGCTTGCATGATAACAACCATCCCTCTGAGCCGGATGACCTTTACTGACGAATGGTGCCATCTTCTCAGCCAGCTTCTGATACCCAACATGGATTGGCTGACCATTAATGATGGAATCATCAGCAAACACCAGGGGCCTCATGCATAACGCCGTGCGTAGAATTTGCACTATAACATGACGTAAGCAAAAAGCCAAAATGTACTTACGCACAGAAAAATCCAGATGCAGGAATCTGTGCGTACTCCAACTTCCGCGTTCTTCCGCTACATAAATCCTGGTCAGCGTGAAAAGTAATGCTCGTGCACGAGCATGCTGTCCCGCCCAAACTCCCAGAATTATGCCTCTTTGAATATGCAAATCAATATAAATAGCCCATAAGCTCAGCGTTCTGTGAAAAGACAATGGGAAAAGCACGGGGGAAAATATAAGAATTTCAGAGAATACCAAGTGGAGGCAAAGGAAAAACATACCATTTGTTGATTTAAACAGTGGAATAAACAACAAAAGGAAGTTGATCAAGTGACATAGCGTGTCGGAGAAACTTGAAAGCTCAAATTCACAAAGTCACACAGTGCCAAAATGAAAAAGAAATCACATATCAAAGTCGCCGTGAAAAGGCGAGTTGTAGCCCACCGTCTGAGCTTATTAGGGTACAGTCAAAAAAAAAAATAGGCACACAGTGGGAAAAAAGCACGAAATGTCAACTTTAATCTCGAAATTTCCACTTTAATCACGTAGTTTTTTTTGTCATTAAAGTAGAACATCATAAACTTCATCTTAAATTCATTTAATTTACTAGTTTCTCAAATCACATCGTAACTAAAGTAGCACGTTAAATGCTTTGTTTTTTATTTGATCTTCAATGTGCTCTATGTGTGTGAATCACTACGTGCTTCCGTTCTTTCTCTTTCTCCGACTTGACATAGAATCCATTACATTCATGATATTACAGCTCTCTGAATAATTAAAATACTGAGATACAGTATATACGTGATATAATTTTCATGATGATTGGAATGAAAGCATGTTATTAAACATGAGAACACGGTGGCGCAGTGATTGTTCATGTCTCACACAAGATGCTGTTGCGCCATGCGCGACCTTTGATGAAATAATTTATTGTAGCAGTACTGTCTCTTTCAAACGTACTAACCTTCAATTCCTGTCGTTACTTTTCTTTCCCCAAATACCCATTCGCCACACAATCAGCTCTGTAATAGACGTTAAGGCATCTGTAAGCTTACAACAACGATTCTTCAAAACTTTTAAGGAACATTGAAATATCTTCATAGTACGTGTTTAATTATTCTATCCATCTATCCTTCCAGTGTCGCGCCAGTCTCAGCAAATATACAGCAAGAGGGAGGAACAATATGTGAAGTTGCTAGAGCTATGGCACCGTGTCCTCACATGTTTAATTATTAACAATACAGATTATTTAAATGAAGTTAAAGTTTTCTCTGTATAATATAATCAACATATTTTGCTGCATAAAGTGGCGCAGGTTGTGTAATATTATAACTGTAGTGCAAGTTTACAGTGGGGTAATTGTACTTATAAGTACAAACAGTTCTACAAGGAGCAATTGATTGAGTGCGTTTATAGTTCTTGGGATGAAACTATTTCTGAACCGCGAGGTCCGTACAGGAAAGGCGTTGAAACGTTTTGCCGTGGCTGAGACACCGTGTGCTTGATACTGTATACCGATAATTCTCTTTCCGATGAGCTGCTGCTGTGATTCCCCACTCAGATGAGAGTAATATGGAAAAAGATGATCCGCTGTGGCAACCCTTAAAGGGATCAGCTGAAAGAAGAAAAAGAACAAGAAGAAGATGGTGCAGTGAGAGTAACAATGCTAAAGCAGTTATGGTATTTGGAATACTATGGCTATTCCCTGGGCCATTATATTGTTACAGGTAAACTACAATCAGATGCATTACACTAATAAACAATATGCGGTTAGTTTCAGGGTATTTATAAAGCCGCGTCAGAAATGTGGTTCTAAGAAATAAAGGGTAACCACACAGGAACAGTAGCACTGCTTTGACGCTGGGTGCCGCCAGTCTGTAAAACCGAGCAGAGAAGTTGCATACAACAGGGTATGAGGTACCGTGGAAAAGTGCGTGGCTTTACGTCAAGTGTAGGTTTTATTCATCGCGATTTGAACGTGGAAACATTCTTATGCAACATTTCTGTGCGCACGCTTCATTTATGCATGAGGCCCCAGGCCTCCCAGTCCTGAACTCAAGCTGGCCAGCTGGGGTCTTCTCATGGAGTCCTGGATCTCAAAAGATGGGCAATCAATTTGTGGCTGTATCATCATGCTACCATCTTCCATCAAGACCTATGCAGCAAAGTATTGAGAGTATTGAGGTGGATGAAAACTGCTTGTGTGGCTGGCTGTGGTGGAAAAATTCAACTTGCTGGGTGAGTTACAGTGCCCATACTTGACAATGTAAATGTCTGATACTTTGACAATGAAAAGTACAGGTTAAATTATTAAAACAACAGTAAATCCTGTAGATACTGTAAATCAGAAGTGTTGAACTCTGGTCCTGGAGGGTCTCAGGGGCTGCAGGTTTTTATTCTTACCATCTTCTTAATTAGTGGATAGTTTTTGCTGCTAATTAACTTCTTTTGCCTTCGTTAAAATTAACGACTCAGGCCCCCTAGTTGTTTCTTTTTCCTTAATTAGCAGCCAAACAACAATGATACATAAAACATGACCAGCTCTCTTGTACCCATCACATAATATCTGAAAATAAAGAAAGGTTTCAGTAAGATTGATCTCTAATTTTGATGGTGTGCTCAGAAAAAAAAAACAGTTTTGGAAATGTCTGCTGTGGCAGAATGAGAGTAGCAACAAGCCATGGAATGAAATAATGGGTTTAATGAAGAGCAAGAATCAGCTTCTTATTAAGAAAGTGGTTGGAGTGAAATTGGCTGGAGTTTGAAGCCCCAATTTAGCTGGTCATCTCATTTCAGTTTGGCTCTCTTTTAATTAAGAAAAGAATCAACTCAGAGGACTGAATCCTTAAAAACACGGTTATTAAAATTAAGGGAAAAGAAGTTAATTAGCAGTGAAAATTGGTCACTGATTAGGAAAAGGGTTAAAATGAAAACCTGCAGCCACTGTGGCCCACCAGGCCCAGAGTTCAGCAGCCCTGCTGTAGACAGATAGTGCATCCTATAACTGAGCTTGCCTTTGTCATTAAGCTTGTAGATTCAGTGGGCCTATCTTGAAGTGATGTTACCAGCCATGTACAACACATTGTGGAAAATTGCCCTGGCCATCACAGGGTTGTAGAAGATGTGAAGGATGTCACATGAACTGGCACAAGCAAGCGTGATCATAAAAAGCTAATATCTTGATCAGCACAGTAAGTACAGAAGAGCCAACTAAGACAACAATGTAACAGGTAAAACTGATTAAAACATAAATGGTGGTGTTTAAAACATTCTTTAAATTTGACAACTGATGGATCTTCACATGCTGACTACAGAAACAACATCCAGTAGCAATAGTCACAAAGTTAAATAAGAACTTACCAATTTGTTGCAAATGTTTAAACTGTACATTCAAAATTCTACTACTGTTATTGCCTGCTTGTAAATGGAGATAATAAATTAGTAAGCACATTCATCCAAAGATTTACATGCCTGTCAATCCTAATTCAGATCCCTGGAGGGAGGCATTGAATAACTCATCCTTGCATTGCATACATGTCTCCGCCCACCACACACACACACACACGCATGCACGCACACACTCACACACTGAGACTCTTTACAGACCTCCAAACTGAGAGATCACACTGTTATAGAAACTGCTCATCTATGCAAGATTATAGTAACAAAAAATTGAAGGTGAGAAAATATTCATTTCAGTTGAACATATATTTAGTCACGCATTTCAGAAAAGAAAAAAGCTTCTTGTCTTCTGAGATCATACTAAAAAAGTGTTTGCAAGTCTCAAAAATAAGAAAAGTTATGTTTTTCTATAATTTACAATGAGATTAAAAGTATTTTTTGTCATTTTACTTGATTCATAGATAAAACTGCATAAGGTGCCAAATGAAATTGTGAAGAATGAAAATTTTATGCTTTAAGCATTTTTTAATAATTTTGTTCAGTTTCTCTTGTGTTCATAGCCATCATTAAAAATCTTTTAATAAAAGGGCATGAACCAAATACTAAAAAGCTAATTTGGCAAAATGAAAACCTGATGAGGTACTTCACACATACCTGTACATTGTGATAGAGTATATGCCATGGAAACAGTCAGATTACATCAGGGTGTTCAACTGATTGTGTATGTCCTTCCTGGCACTTTCTTAATCACTGACAAATTTCTGCTGTTAATTGAATTATTTTACTTTTTTTTTTAATTGTCTCATTTTTTAACACTCAGTTCTTTGTGTTGGTTCCTTATTCCTTAAATGGCAGTCAGAAAAAATAATATGTGAAGTGAGCCAACAGATGATCAGCTAAGTCAGGGGCCTCAAATTCCAGGCAATTTCACTCCAACCAGTTTCTTAATTAGAAAGTGATTCTTGTTGTTCATTTAACTCTTTATTTAATTATGTGGTTTGTTGCTGCTCTCATTCTGCCTCAGCAGACATTTCCAAAGCTGCTGATTTTCATTTTTCTAAGAGCACTGCCAAAATGTTTTGTAGACCCCAGCAGATCAATATTACTAAGAACTTTGCCTTTCTTTTTTTTCATATATTGTATGAAAGTATTGGCTCGCTTTGTATCTCATTATTGTTTAGCTGCTAATTAAGGAAAAAAAGAAACAAATAAGGGGTCTGAGTCTTAAAAAGCAAGTTAATTAAAATTAAGGCAAAAGAAATTAATCAACTGTGAAGTTTGGTCACTAGTTAAATAAAGAATTAAAATGAACACCTTCAGCCATTACAGCACTCCAGGATCAGAGTTGGACAATCATGGTTTACATCTTACAAACTGCATATGTGATTTTTTTCTTCATCAATCCCAGAAATCCAGGCTCTATCTATCTATCTATCTATCTATCTATCTATCTATCTATTGTCATGGAAATCATAGAACATATTTTACTGGATTGATAACATGCACACTAAAAATGTAATCAAACATTGGTTTATCAAAATTTATGAAAACCAAATGTTAAGGCGATCCAAAATCACAGGTGAAGTAAGGCAGATTTTATTTGAATTGCAAAATATTTTCAATTGATAGTATTTACTTACAGCATATAATCCATACTGTGACAGTGATGATTTATTATGTTCATGGCATTAAATGTGCACTTCTACTCTATGCAATATGTGTTCAGATTACTGTAAACTTTGAGCTCTACAATTCTTCATTCTCAAACTGAAATATTAGTTATATTTTTAATGTGCTAATTTCATCTGTATGTAATAATGTATGTTAATATGTAATTTATAGAACAAATAAGGGCCAAAGCTGAATAAGCAGATCAATAATGTACAAGTCTGTCTGTGTTCTAATTTACGTCAGTATTATTTTAATATTTCATGCTACTGACATTTACTAGATCAACAAAGAAAATTAGCAATTGTTTTCATAAGCCTGTAGGTGTCAGATAGACAAACCAATACTGCAATTCTGTGCTGTACACTGTAGTACATGCTAATTTAAAACACATACTACAATAAGAAGTAAAAAAATAAAAAAATAAATACAATATACACGACTGATAGAATTACAATGGCTTTCCTAGATTGTAAAGAAAATAGTGTAAACACATTTTTTATTAAGGGAACAAAACAAAACAAACAATGAAACTCAGTTCATTCAAAGATGCAATCAACACTGTGACATTGTCCTCCAAAAACGAATCCATCAAACTGAGCACTCGACTCTCCTCCCCTACTGGATTCAGGGAGCTATATGACAAGATAGTCTGGTCAAGTGTAGTTTCTCACACATACAGTACCAAGCTGTGTACATTTTCTAAGACAATGGGACTTCAGTTATAGTGCTGAGGGTTAATCAGATGTATCAAAAGTACTATGTAAGTAACTGAGCACTTTTCTGTATGCAATATTTGTAGTTTTTTAAACCAGGAGTTAGTTCAATGGATGTCGTCACTCTTGAACCTGCTGTGCACAATTGTTCATATATAAAACATTTCTGCTGCAGATGAATTATTGTTTTTTCTAGTGAATCACCTTGGATTCTGTTGATGTTCACTGGAAAACACAATTTCACACCAAACTGTATTCTTTTGAATTCAAATAGATAAAATAATAATGATAATTTGAGTTATAAAAATAATTTCACATGTAGCATAATTTGTAAAATCGATAGCTTCAATCAGATTTGAATGTAATGCTTCAATCTGTAATCTTGCTCTGTTACAATGCTTTGAAGCGGTAAAACAATAAACACATTGAAACAGGCTTAGTGTATGGGAAACAAAAGTCTACCTCAGAGAAAGTGGGGAACTAAAAATTCAAAACAAGTAAGAACTGAAATGAACCCCAAAAAAAGTTGCAAAATTTAAAATGATCAAAAGTGAAATCATAGGTGGGGGTTGAATTGAATTTAGTTTTGTTAAGTTTGACTTGATTGTTTGGAACATTACATCTTCTGCTTCTTCTTCTTTCGACTGCTCCCGTTAGGGGTCGCCACAGTGGATCATCTTTTTCCATATCTTCCTGTCTTCTGCATCTTGTTTTGTCACACCCATCACCTCTATGTTTTCTCTCACCATATCCATAAACTTCTTCTTAGGCCTTCCTCTTTTCCTCTTATATGCTTTTAATGCATTCAATTAAAGATGAAAAAAGTAAAATATAAATTAAGGAAACTGCAAAACTAAGCAATTTACACTATGTACGCTTCGCACAACAGTAGAAACTGAACTGAACTAAATTCGGCTTCAGATGTGGGTTCTTATTTTGTACACTCAAAAATTTATTTCCAGTCGTTTATTCACAAGGGAAGGGGAATGCAGTACTATAGCTATTATTATTATTTTTCTAACATTGAATCATATTTTACTTTTAACTTATTACAAATAGTAGAAATATTTACATTGGGTAAAGTTAAGTGGCTCATGCGACAAATGTAACTTTTTAAACATTTTATAGAAAAGAATAGGTGAAAAGAAATAACATTGTGAACAAGTACAGCATGGACTGCAAAAAACATCTACAGTTGGGGGCTGAAAGGAACAGCAAGAGGGGAAGATGGTGATTCATGTGGAAGTGCTGGCAGCAGAACTTCATATTATAGGACATCACCAATAGTGGTATATGGTAAAGGTAATTTAAAGTTGATTATTTTAAAGCTGCTGAACATCTTGACTCATGATTAGCATCAACGCTTAACATTAGTACTGCTTCGGTCTATAATTGATTTAAATAAATGTCTACCAAAAGAAAAATAATAAAATTTACTGATTAATTCGCTCAAAAGCACTGTTCTGTTCTCTTTCAATCACATTCTGAAAAACAGCATGTCCATCAGCTATAGAAATAATCGCACTTCATTCTGGTACATTATGGCTTGGCCTCATCAGTATATTTGCATTTTTTAATTTTTTTTAATGTTTTTTTTTATTGTTGATTGGTACTGCAAAATTAATCAGAATATGCAGGTGGACAACAGTGTTGTCTTTTTCAAAAACTGATCATCAATGAGATATCCCAGGACATATCCACTTCTGTCACTGTTACAGGAATTTCACGTTCACCGTACAGTTGTCTTTGTAGCATCTCACTTCTCTTTTACTGGAATGTATTTATGTTTTTTTAACAATATGTTTCAGGTATCAGTAATTTCATCACGGTGGTGGTTTATTTTTTTATATTTTGATTCCCTTCAGTCTTGTGTCTAGAGATCAGGCTTGAATTTTCTCGTACATCTCACAAGTACATTGATAATATTTATTCTAGTATTTTCTACATTGATATTTTCAATATCTTCATTATTTCATTATTTAATTTGCATTTTTTTACACTGGGACTCCATTTTAAACTGTTACTTTTGACAGAGGTTTAGGTGACCACACCTTTTAAAGAAAGGCTTTTAGTTAGGCTTGGTTTCCTTTCACTGGTGCGAGGTTCTCCGTCCTCACTGACCTTCGTGAAATAGTAAGAAACTGGTAAGAAGAGCATGAGTGAAACTGTCACCTCTCATTATTGAGAAACTGGCCCTAAGTCCTTTTTTAATAATGCAGCTCCATTCAGAGTAGTGTTTTCAGTCATTATTAATGTAACAATTGAAATAAAAGCAAAGAAATCAACCCTCGGTGAATGCATCAGTGCAATACAAAGAGTGCATATGCTTACAAAAATATGCTTATAAATGCAAATATTGTTTACATATCACAGAAGCATGCTAGTGTGAGGTTACGAAAGTCTCTATAAAAAATAAATACACTGCTAAGAGAAGCTGACATATTATTGAAGAAAAATAACTCCAGTAAGTAAGTGACCAAAGTGCCTTTTCAAATCCAAAGAAAACAAATGCTAATATTGTCCTACAGGCATACTTAAAAGTAATGAGATATGACTAAATGCTGGCCTGCTGCTCATGGAAAATCATCTCCACCTGCTCCTAATGCTGGAATAAAACTTAAACATGTCATTCATCATGCAATTGTGGTGTAAGCCCAGCTGATATGGCCAGTTCCTATGCCTTTGAGTACTTTGAGCATCTTCATAAAGCACTATGCTAGCCCATCTTTCACTCCCGTGAATATGATCTTAATTATTATGATGAGATTTTAAGGTGCTTAAGTGTGCCTAAGTGTAGCACAATATTCAATAACAAGCAGCTGAGTTCCAATCGTGATTAGGAAATGAACCTCCAGACAAATGAAGATTAACCTCTGCTACCAGAATCAGCCTTTGGTGCAAGTTATTGAGCTTTATTTATTGGTATTTTCTATTTGGTGCTGTGTATAGAATAACAGAATTATGGAGTGAACCTAAGCAGTTAAGTAAAGCCATGACCTGCTGTAACGCCCCATTCACTGGCACCTCTGTATATTCTCAAACTTTGCCTGTAACATAACCGAATGGACCAGTTTTGGAAAAGTGAAACCACAGAATCAAAGAAAATATTTTAAAAGAATAGAATTTTGTCAGCAAGACCAACAATTCTGAATCCATACACTTCAAAATAAATGCAGTCCTCTGCACTGACACAGAATTAATATGCAGTAAATAAACCAAAAAGCAAAAATAAGCAATGATGAATACATATAGTATTTACAATGGCTCATGTCTATGGTAATGAAAAAAATAACAAAAATAAATGATAAGGCAACTCCTCTTTCTCCTCCTTCTCACCAAACAAAAAGCAAAAGGACTCAAAAAAGTTATTAAAATTAAAAAGTGAATAAAATGGCACAAGCACAATGATACAGAAAAAATATATATACAGTGCATCCGGAAAGTATTCACAGCGCATCACTTTTTCCACATTTTGTTATGTTACAGCATTATTCCAAAATGGATTAAATTCTTTTTTTTTCTCAGAAGTATAAGTATTCACAGCCTTTGCTCAATACTTTGTTGATGCACCAATTTGTTGATGGCAGCAATTACAGCCTCAAGTCTTTTTGAATATGATGCCACAAGCTTGGCACACCTATCCTTGGCCAGTTTCGCCCATTCCTCTTTGCAGCACCTCTCAAGCTCCATCAGGTTGGATGGGAAGCGTCGGTGCACAGCCATTTTAAGATCTCTCTAGAGATGTTCAATCAGATTCAAGTCTGGGCTCTGGCTGGGCCACTCAAGGACATTCACAGAGTTGTCCTGAAGCCACTCCTTTGATATCTTGGCTGTGTGTTTAGGGTCGTTGTCCTGCTGAAAGATGAACCGTCGCCCCAGTCTGAGGTCAAAAGCGCTCTGGAGCAGGTTTTCATCCAGGATGTCTCTGTACATTGCTTCAGTCATCTTTCCCTTTGTCCTGACTAGTCTCCCAGTTCCTGCCACTGAAAAACATCCCCACAGCATGATGCTGCCACCACCATGCTTCACTGTAGGGATGGTATTGGCCTGGTGATGAGCGGTGCCTGGTTTTCTCCAAATGTGACGCCTGGCATTCACACCTAAGAGTTCAATCTTTGTCTCATCAGACCAGAGAATTTTGTTTCTCATGGTCTGAGAGTCCTTCAGGTGCCTTTTGGCAAACTCCAGGCGGGCTGCCATGTGCCTTTTACTAAGGAGTGACTTCTGTCTGGCCACTAAACCATACAGGCCTGATTGGTGGATTGCTGCAGAGATGGTTGTCCTTCTGGAAGGTTCTCCTCTCTCCACAGAGGACCTCTGACAGAGTGACCATCGGGTTCTTGGTCACCTCCCTGACTAAGGCCCTTCTCCCCCAATCTCTCAGTTTATATGGCCATCCAGCTCTAGGAAGAGTCCTGGTGGTTTCGAACTTCTTCCACTTACGGATGATGTAGGCCTCTGCGCTCATTGGGACCTTCAAAGCAGCAGAAATTTTTTTGTAACCTTCCCCAGATTTGTGCCTCGAGACAATGCTGTCTCGGAGGTCTACAGACAATTCCTTTGACTTCATGCTTGGTTTGTGCTCTGACATGAACTGTCAACTGTGGGACCTTATATAGACAGGTGTGTGCCTTTCCAAATCATGTCCAATCAACTGAATTGACCACAGGTGGACTCCAATTAAGCAGAAACATCTCAAGGATGATCAGGGGAAACAGGATGCACCTGAGCTCAATTTTGAGCTTCATGACAAAGGCTGTGAATACTTATGTACATGTGCTTTCTCAATTTTTTTATTTTTAATAAATTTGCAAAAACCTCAAGTAAACGTTTTTCACATTGTCATTATGGGGTGTTGCGTGTAGAATTCTGAGGAAAAAAATACATTTAATCCATTTTGGAATAAGGCTGTAACATAATAAAATATGGAAAAAGTGATGCGCTGTGAATACTTTCTGGATGCACTGTAAATAACTCTCTACATACAGGAATGCTCAGTAAGAATCCCCATTGAATTCTCCCAGATAACCTTCCCTCTTTAACCCCAGATGGTAAAAAGGTGACCCCTGCTGGGCTCCCTCCGTTTGTGACTGACCTTCCACCCCTGCGGCTTCAATCTAGGCAGAAGTCTTTTTACCATATATACTCATGGATAAGTTCTCCCGTGGAAAGGTCTGGAAATGATTTTACAGTATAATTTCTGGCATTTTATAATGTCTGTTGTATAAGTCGAATGTGGGAAATGGATATACTAACACCCACCTGAGACAATAACCACGGAGTACACTGCCTTTTTTTTCTATGTGGGTCTGTATCAGTGTGTGCTCCTAACCTCTCCCTCTCTCTATTGTGCCTATGTGACCACACAGTAATACCCAAACTATTCCGAAGCAACATTTTAACTGATTTTTTTGTATCTCACACCCTCATACATCTTTATCGTGAGAATATCCTTTATCTACAATGGAGCTTTCGATCAGAATAAAATATGAAGCTGGTTTTAAATTAAATGTCATTGTAGCAAAA
Organism: Polypterus bichir lapradei; assembly: GCA_026402145.1. Classification (NCBI taxonomy): domain Eukaryota; kingdom Metazoa; phylum Chordata; class Cladistia; order Polypteriformes; family Polypteridae; genus Polypterus; species Polypterus bichir. Next base: position 46,856,222 of record JANRMT010062861.1, on the reverse strand, counting down.
GAAATTGGTAACTACACTGCTGCAACAAAATTTGATGCATCTGAGAAACTGCTGTGAGATTGGAGGAGGCAAGAAGATGTAAAAAAATAAATAAGTGTTGCATTTTTGAACAGGCATGTAAGTCGGGGTCTGATTTTATGATCGATTTTTCAGGTTTCAAGACCCGACTTATACGTGAGTATATACGGTAATTGTCAGGTGTCACTACTACTCACATGCATGTGCTTGGCTGCTGGCACAAACATTACATGCATGCATGCTTTTCCAACTTCAGGCAGCTTCCTGAAGTTGCTTTCAATTTTACACTGTCACACAAATGCGAGTAGGAGGACGTTGTATGGACCAAGCGAAGGTAATTCTACGCCAGGCCAAGGGGTGGTGGGGTGCACTAAACCCCCTCCTGTTATCTCTACAGACCAGTAGCGGGAAAACCTGTCTGACTCAACATTGAAGACATCACTTCCAGTTCCGGCACCCAGGATGATGTCTCTTCTGGTTGTGGCAGTCAGGATGACGTCACTTGCAGTTCCGGTGCCTAGATTAACGTCAGAAGAAGGTCACTTCCAGTTCCTCTACGTCAATTCTGCTTTGATCACTTAAAACCACAATCTCGCCAAACCTTCAGCAGTTCATATCTGGACTCCAACCAAGACACTTGTCTTGAAAAATCAACCCATTGTAACAAGGGATAATATCTGGGTGGCTGCCCAAAAACTTTTTAAGTATGTCGAATCTGATCTTTTCACAACACTTTCTTCAGGACTTCAAAACTCACGGCTCCACTGCACACCCAACTTACTTGCCACTTTTATCAATCAGTTACCCTGCCGCAACTCATGCAGTGCTTCACCAGTATGGCATGAAGTAACGCTTGAGGAGTCAAATAGGTTACAGGCACAACTCACCTGTGTTGAACCACCAGCCGCATTTTCACCTTTTCCATGTCTTCATAACTTTACCTCAGCCATTTCTCCTGGAGTCTCTTTACCTACCACACAGGTACTGTAAGTGTACTTCTTATAACTAAACTATACAAAAACAGAAAGGCTATAGTTAGTTATTATACTTTCTCAATATGATCACAACTGCATTCAAGAAAAAGATTTTATTAGCTCAGCAGGATTATTTAACAGATTTTATTTTCTCTGTAACATGGTACCAGTTTGCAGGTTTAAGTTCATAAGGGACCATTCCCTTTATACCATACAGAGTTTGTGGATGGAGAGGGTGATTCATAGAACTGGCCTCAATAATGCATAGAGGTGCATGGAAAACTAAGACTTTTGGTTAAAGGGAGACCAGAAAGAAGAGATCTATTTTTACTGGCCTGGTGAGATGGCTGTAAAGGGGTGTTCATTAGGATACCAGCTCCCAAGGGAGCAGAACCAACACAGTTCTCTGACAGTACTGTCACCTGATTATTTTTTATTCTGGATGGCTCATCCCTGAAATGTGATATGAACCTGCCTATAGAGGATTAAAATGGCCACCACTGTCACAGTCACCAAAGCCAAGACTTGGGAAGAAAAGGACAACTTTTGGAAAGTGTTTCTAGGTAGGCCTACAGGAGACAACAGAGAGGAAAATGGGAATAGAGAGTGTAGCAAATACATTTGATAAGGTCCCACATGAGAGATTGTTCATCAAACTAAAAAAAGTGTAAGTTCAGGGTGTAGTATGCTGATGGGTGCAACATTGGCTTAAAATACAGGAGCAGGAACTTTTTGAGAATTGGCTGATGCTACAAGTGGTGTCTCTCAGGGGCTAGGGCCACTGCTATTTTTAATATATATAAGTGATCTGGATAGGAATATAAGTAATAATCTGATTAAATCTGCAGATGTTACCAAAATAGGCAGATTGCCAGATAATCTGGAATCAGTTGAATCATTAAAGAGAGACTTGGACAATATACAGTCTTGGGCAGATCTGTGGTAGATTAAATTTAATATAAGTAAATGTAAAGTATTATATGTAGGAAGTAAAAGTGTTTGTTTTGAATACACAATGGGAGGTCTGAAAATCGAAAGTACTCCTTATGAGAAGGATTTAGGATTCATAGTAGACTCTTCACTATCAGCTGGAAGACAGTGTTCAATAGCCATTAAGAAGGTTAAAGAATGTTAGGTTATATAGCACAATGTGTGGCGTGCAAGCCCATTAGATTATACTCAACCTTTATAACGTATTGGAAAGGCCTCATGTGGAGTATCGTGCGCAGTTTTGGTCACAGGGCTACAAAAAGGATTATAGCAGTGCATGGAAAAAGTACAGAGAAGAGTGACTAGGCTGATTCCAGGGCTACAGGGGATGAGTTATGAGGAAAGATTAAAAGAGCTGAGGCCTTTTCAGTTTAAGCAAAAGGAGATTAAGAGGAGCATTGATGGGTTTAATATTATAAAGGGAATTAGTATAGTAGATCGAGGCTGTTATTTTAAAATGAATTCATCAAGAGCTCAAGGACATAACTAGAAACTTATTAGGTGTAAATTTTGCACAAACATTAGGAATTTTTTTCTTCACACAGACAACCACAGACATTTGGAATAAGCTACCAATTAGTGTGGTAGACATTAGGACTTTAGGGACTTTCAAAACTCGACTTGAGGATATTTTGGAAGAATTAAATGGATAGGACTGGACTGACTGGCTTGTTCTCATCTAGACTGTTCTATTGTTCTAAAAGAAAAACCTCGTGAGGTTAGAAAACTGCGAGTAAAAGGGCAAGGAGTGCTACCTACCTCTTCATAATAATTAATATTTTTCTACAGACTTTTACAAGTCTAATAAGTGTAGGTTTTGATTGTGTGTGTGCAAAGGTACTCTCAATATACCCTCCATAATAGTATAATGGTTGAGCCTGGTTTGTCCTGGTTTTTATATGACTCCATGTCCAAGAATTATTGTGAGAAGGGAAATAACCAGGAGATGAGTATAAGAGCTTAGAAATGACTAAAGATGGTGTGGACGCTAGGGGTCGCTGCTGCCAGGTTGAACCCACCAGACAGACGTCCAAAACGCACGTTTAAAACACCAAGAATAATTGCTTTAATAATATTCTTCAATAAAGTGCACAAAGTACCGCACACTCCACAATTCTTCCAATAATACATTAATAATACACAATAATCAATAACACAATCCTCCACTCCCAGCAGTTCCATTACACTTCCTCCCAACTCCGGCTCAATCTGCTGGGTTTCCCATCATCTTTTAAACAGTTCATGACCCAGAAGTATTCCTTCTCCGGGTCAAATGCCACATCCTCCTTCCTTAAATATCCTGGAAGTACTGCGGGCTTCTGTTCTCGTGACTTTGAAGTACTTCTGGGTTGGTGTAGCAATAATAGTCTCCAGGTTCTCGGTGAGCTCCCCCTGGTGGCACCCCTGGCATCCAACAGGGCTGATGAAATGGACTCCATGTCCCATGCTGCCCTGAGGGAATCCAGGGAACCACTTCTGTCCAGGGGAGCTGCTATCTAGCGTCCCGGGGGATGCAGTGCCCTGAAAAGGCTGCTCTTCTTTCTTTTCTCTGTTGAGGGACGTCCCGGCCAGACTGAAATGCCAGCCGTCCATCACAAGGGTAATCGGGTCAGTTCTGAAAGAGGCAAAATGATCAGGAAAACAAAACATGAAGGTAACACGAGAAATAAAGCCAAAGCCAGAAAGGAGTTCATTAAACAATAAATGAGAGCTTCTAAGTTTATATAATGTGGCAGTCTAGTTGCCCTTCCAAGAGGGAACTCTTTAATAAAGCACAAGAAGTCCTGGCAGTAGTTTATGACTTTGCATTATATGCTTTAACTTCCATTTTTCTTCACTCATGAATGACAGTTTTGTCTTTGATTATTTTTCTTTGGTTGGGATGATTGAGCTGCAAATAACATTGTTGCTTCAGCTCCAGGGTCATCTGTTTAATTCAGGATAGGGACTGTGGAGTTTGATCATACTCCCCATGTCTGTGTGAACTCCTTCTGGATATTTCACTTTTCACCCACATCCAAAGGACATCGAGAAGACGCTGACTGTTAGTTTGTCCTGTGTGAAAGATTGTGGATGTGATTGTTTGTGCATGACCCATCCATGGTGTAGCATGTGGGACGCTTTCACGCTGGGAGGACCAGGGGCGCAAGCGTAGATGGAGCTTCACCTCCCTCAGGATGTTAGATGGCACCCCTCTGGGTTGTAGAGGTGCCTCGGAACTCCCGCAGGGCTTCATGGGAGTCGGAGTTCGATACAGTCCTGTTGGGATCTGCAGGCACCGCCAGGGGGTGCTGCAGCAAGACTTGCTGAGCCCTTATGGGCAGTTCTTTCACCACACCTGAAAGTGCTGCCAGAAATGCGTAATCAAACACCTAGAGCACTTCCAAGTGAACTATATAAGGGACCAGCAGACACCATTCCAGGAGCCAGAGTTGGGAGGAGAGGGACTAAGCCTACCGGAAAGGAGTGGAGGAGAAAGGAAAAGAAGAAAAGTGTGTGTGCCTGTGGGAAATGGGGAAAATGTTTCCCACGTGGTAAAGAATAAATAAAAAACATTTATTTGTTTTATAAGTGTGCTTCTCAAGTCTATCTGTGTCGGGTCAGGCATGGATATCGCACCTTTTTGTAACAAGGGTCAGTCCCCATCTTCTGCCTAATGCTACTAGTTAAACTCCAGTTCACCATGATTATGAATTGGAAAAACTAGGCTAAGGTCGTAGAAAGGTAGATTTTTAGGTTTAAACTACCACATTTTAGAATACTCTATTTTGCCAAGAAGATTACAAATTCAAGCTCTAGAAATTGAGACAGTGCCAAACTGGGTAAAGGAGCTGATCTCTGAGGCTTTCAAAACTTGCAGCTCAGTTAAAGTATTTCAGGCAGATGCCTTTACTTGTAAGTGAAAATTATCCCAGGTTTCCAGAGAAACAGTCTCCAGGGTGATGTGAGAATAGCATTAAGAAGACTGGGGCTCATGGTTAGATGGCATTCTTGAAGCTACTAATGTAAAATCTCCTGACAAACAAGCAGAGAGCATGCCAGAGAAGTAGCATCTGGTGACTTAGTTCAGTGTACAGTATTGAAGAAGAGGAAGTAAGGAATTTGTTTTACTTTTTTTTTTTTTATAATATTTCTCTCAGAATATAATGTTAAAGCCTTATGTGGATATCTTGAAAAATTGGAAAGTAAAAATGCTCCTGAAAGAGCTGCATTTGTGGAATCTATGAATGTACCTAATATCTGACCAGTAGTAACACATACTACACTAAATGTGACCTGCTAACTGCCACAGAAAATCAAAGAACAGCTGTTTAAGCATAATGGCAGGTATCACCAATCTTTTATTAAGCTATTGTGCGTTAAAGGCATTAAATGAATTATTTGAATTATTGGACTCATTACGTGTGATATACACTGCCCTGCATTATATATAAGTAAAATAAAAGTATGCTCTAACTTGAGCTCCGCCTCTCTTCATAGATTTGTAAAAGCAAGGAACTTTAGACAAAAAGTGAAATGGGAGCATCAGCTCAACATACACTTCTCTTAGCTTTGGCAGGAGGGCATTTCAGGAGAACTACACTCATACTGCGAATATGGCAACATAAAACCGAGACATTCGTTGTTGCCTTATTATGAAGTCTTGCATTATTTAACACATTGAGTGCTGAACCATATATTACCAGGATGCTGCAATATACAGTAGGTCTATGCATAATGAATTCTATCAAAATTTGTAAAAAATGTAAAGAAATGTATTAGAAAGCAACGGTTTTTATTATCAACAGTAACTCTCTTTAAAATATAAAGAAACTTGTTAATTATTTTATTTTCACCAGCAACTGTCTACATTTGAACTTGAGGACTTGAGGCTTGGCACCACGCAGTGTGCTTCAATTATAACGTGATTTCTTTTCACTGTCCACGCTTGTTGCTCACAATACATACACGTGCAACAGAATGTCCATATAGTTCTGTCCTGACAGTCATGACAAGTCAGGTGCATTGTGATAAAGAAACACCTTTGGGGTAGCTATCGACATCAGTGCCAGAGTCTACAGGTTCCACATCAGGTTCCACATCATCCAATTGATTGTCACTGTCTTCATCACAGTTATTATTATCAAAATATTCATCTTGCAATAAATATAGTTGTTTCAAAACATCAGAAGCTTTATACTGCTGTTGCCAGCACATAACTACAAATTGTCTATTTATAGCACTATTTTCCTCAAGCTGTTGTGACCAAAAAAAAAAATTCTATGGTTATCCACTAGAAGGCAGCAGTAAAGTAGATAACTGAGAAGCTGCAGCAAAGCTTGCAAACAAGCTGGCCAAGTCTATAGCACCCCTATACTGATATACGAGTTGTATTGTATGTTGCGCCTTGACAGGCTCAGTGAGATACAACTTAACTCATATTCTGTGTTTAAAGTGTTAAAGCATTGATGTTCACGGAGAAGAGCATTTAGCAGTTTTGAAAAGGTTTCTTAAAGAACATCATGGTCTTGACGTTTAAAAAAATGCTTTGTTTTGAACCAAAAAGGAAAACCTAAACAGTTACCTAAGACTAAACTGAAATTCACAAACATTTTGTTGAATTGGAATGTCAAAGATGAAGGACAACCTGGCTCTAAATTACAAACACACCAAAACACGGACTTATTCCTGCTTATTAAGATCATCCTACCCTGTAAATCAGAACCAAAAACACATACACTAAATAACACCAAAAAGAACATTTTCCATAAAGTTTTTCTCAAAAAAGCAGACAAAAACTGTTCGCCTAAGCAAAGGATCAATAAGGACGCTCTGTTCTTCACTTCCTTGTAATCAAATGGTGCCCATGACATCACAAATGTGATTACAGATCATGTGATTCCTTTAATAACATGAAAATGAAAGCAAACTGAGGGAAGAAAACAAGCATTAACACACATACAGTAAAATGTCTCAAGATTGGATACCATACCATGGCATGCTGCGTGGGTGTCTCCATATCCTGGAATACAGATTCAACAGTGGATAAAGTTCTCAGTTACAAAACTGTACAAATTAAGAGAGTTAGCTTAAGATTACTGAAAAAAAATACACTTAAACATCCTCTGTGGTGGTTTATGTGAAAAGGTCATTCAATAAGTAAACACACAATTATTGACACACTGAGAAATATTTAAATTAAAACACAAAATTATGACTAAAGACTAAATTTTAGCCTTGATGACCTTTTATCAGTTTGTTTATATGCCCGCAGCCCATAAAATTATAGTTGCTTTGTTCTGATGAGCTTCTGCCAACCTCATTGTTCTGCCTGGAGGCTGAGGAAAAAAAAAAGAATGAATACAATGGACCAGGAGTGGAACCTTAGTGAAAAGTCAGAAAAAGGCACTAAATCTGTTGCCAAACAGCCTAAAAAAAACTCGAAGACATAGTCCAATCAGAATGCTAAAGAAAAAAAAAACAAATTCACAAAGAAACACACACAAAGCTCTTTGTTATTAACCTTATGTGTGCAGCTGTGTGCAGAGGGTGCAGACCTATAAATATCTGGGAGTGCAGCTGGATGACAAACTGGACTGGACTGCCAATACTGATGCTCTATGTAAGAAAGGTCAGAGCAGACTATACTTTCTGAGAAGGTTGGCATCCTTCAACATCTGCAGTAAGATGCTGCAGATGTTCTACCAGACGGTCGTGGCGAGTGCCCTCTTCTACGCGGTGGTGTGCTGGGGAGGCAGCATAAAGATGAAAGATGCCTCACGCCTGGACAAACTTGTTAAGAAGGCAGGCTCTATTGTAGGAGTAAAGTTGGACAGTTTAACATCTGTGGCAGAGCGACGGGCATTAAGCAAACTCCTGTCAATCATGAAGAATCCACTGCATCCACTGAACAGTGTCATCTCCAGGCAGAGGAGCAGCTTCAGTGACAGACTTTTGTCACTGTCCTGCTCCACTGACAGACTGAGGAGATCGTTCCTCCCCCACACTATGCGACTCTTCATTTCCACCCGGGGGAGTAAATGCTAACATTTTTTTTTTTTCTTTTCAT
>JANRMT010062861.1:46722421-46837335 GCA_026402145.1 Polypterus bichir lapradei | reverse complement strand
TAAGTAAGCTGTAAGGAATGGGCCTTCCAAATTTCAGCCTTCTACCTACACGGGAAGGTGCAGATTTTGTGACGTTTGGAAAATTCAATATGGCGGCCGACAGTGGCGTCATACCACCGAAATAAGTACGTACATCGGTTTTGGTTAGCGCAGGGAAGCCACCTACCAAATTTCGTGAAGACGGGGTCATTCTTCTACCTACACGGGAAGTTGGAAAATTGGTGACGTTGGAAAGTTCAATATGGCGGCCGACAGTGGCGTCATACCATCGAAATAAGTACGTACATCGGTTTCGGTTAGCACAGGGAAGCCGCCTACCAAATTTCGTGAAGATGGGGCCATAAATAAGAAAGTTCAACATGGCGGACGTTGTCGAACTTTATCGACCGTTACGTGTAAAATTTCGAAATGAAACCTGCTTAACTTTTGTAAGTAAGCTGTAAGGAATGAGCCTGCCAAATTTCAGCCTTCTACCTACACGGGAAGTTGGAGAATTAGTGATGAGTCAGTCAGTTAGTCAGTCAGTCAGTGAGTGAGTGAGTGATTGAGTGAGTGAGTGAGTGAGTGAGTGTGTGAGGGCTTTGCCTTTTATTAGTATAGATATAAATATATATATATATATATAGTCGCAAAAACCAGACACAACAGTCATAAAAAGGTTTGGGGCAGCCACCCGTATATTGGTATCCTGGCTGCAAACTTCCAAAAATGTATAACAGCACTGATGTGCACCAAACCGAGTCCAAAACAAAACTGAGGTAAAAGGGAAAAGGTGGAGGCTTTTAAAGGGGAAAACAGGAAGAAAGATCAAAGGGGTCAGGCTCATGGGGGTCTTCAGCCATAGGCTCGAGGCTGGACATGACATCACAGGGGCCAGAGCTGGAAAGGTCTTCTACCATAGGCTTGGACCTGGAAATGACTTCAAAAGGACCAGGTGGAATCTCCCGTGAATGGTGTGCAGGAAAGGGAGAAAAAGAGTCAGTGCACTCTGCCACATCCTGGTCTGATTCGGAATTGCTCTTACTCAAGCCCTTTAGCTGCCTCCCATGCGCATATGTGTGACAATAATATATATATCTCGTATACAGTATATATATATATATATACTATACTGTAAATCAGACTGTAACAATCTTACGGTGTTGTATGTATGTTATCATCCAGTTGATGTTCTGAACGTTTCTGCTGTGCTCCATAAAAGCAACCGACAGTTTTATTATGAAAAATCCGTAGTATTATTTGTTTGTCATTTAATATTTGTTTTTGTTAACTATATTTTCATCTTACATTATTCTTATTGTATCAATGTTGTAGTGGTAATAGAACTAAATCAACCTTTTTACGTTGTCAAAAATTCTGCATGTAAAAACTTATTACTACACCACAAAAAAAAAATTAATCTGTCAAAAAAACATAAAAAAGGCTTCACATTTCCCATCGTTTTTACACTTCTTTGAACATATTCTGTGATTATATATTGAGTAAAATAGGCTATCTATTATATTATATATAAGATAAGTAAACAACTTTATTTTTATCTACCATAAACATCCTATATTTATTTTGTGGATTCAGCGGCTGTTTTTGCAATTTTGTTTATTCATTAAAGAACTAAATGTCATTTGTTTCGCAACATCATAGATAATGTGTTTGTGTTACAATTTTTTCATAAAAAACAAATATCAATTTTTTTTAATAGTTCATAATCAAAACCTAATTTAATTAACTTATCAAAATCAAAAGTAAAGTATAAAACAAATATAGCTATGATATTAAACTTATAATATTTTATTTATATAGGTACAATATGTAATGTTTAATTGACTGTAAAAGAATTTCAATTGGAAGAGACTAATTTGACATTTGGTCTTGTATGTCTGTTATCATCCACTTGACACTCGGAACGTTTGCACAATCATTGAAAATTGCTGGAATCAATTTGGACACTTTATGAGGCATGTTCAAAGGTACAAAGTCCTAACAACCTTTACATATCGTCAAAAGATGGAAAGACTAAAAACATTGTGTATAACAAGGCACTTCAATAAACAATGCAAGCACATTAGCGAGTCCTCATTGTTTGTTAATTTGTTTTTATTTTTAAAATTGTGGTTTTTTAAATTATATTTTTCTCAAACAATTAAAAAAAAAAAAACTTTATTTCCTCCCGGGCAATGCCGGGTATTTCAGCTAGCATATACTTTACAACTCAAAAGCCAAAAGACTTGTTCCTGAATTGTACCTGTGCTGCTGTGAGCTGAAGTGCAAAAAGAGCTCTTGCTTGGACCTTTGTGAGAGATAAGTTCCTCTGAAGTATCTGATATGGCATGATTGTGACAGACTCGAGTAATGAGGGTGAGTGGAGCCTATGTTATTGGCTGCCAAGGAATTTTCCACATGAAACTCTAAATTAATTGCCTCCAGTGAGGAAGAAACATGTCATTTTGATTGTAATGCCATGCCCTCAACCACTCTCATCACTTTGTCTCAAGGTTTGCTATTGTATGGTGACAACATCTGAGACCATTCAGAACACATCAATCAACTTATTTTCAGGAGAATCCTTACAATCAGTTGGAACCATTGGCTGAAACTGTGTTTTTTCTTATTTTTCTTTGGGCCTTTCCTTGCTTTCTCTATTTTATGACCAAATTGTTTTTAGCCACTTGGCTTTGTTTTTGCACAATCTTTCGGGCTAAGTGTTTCTAGTTTTTGTGTGCCTTCTACTACTGCTTCATCCCAATGATCAGCATGCTGTCCTTTTCCTATTCCACCTTGTTTTTGTGTGCACATGTAATTTAACTAATGAACTCAAATCACCTTTCAAAACAGCACTAGTGACACTCATCTCAGCACGCAGGCATTACTGCCCAAGTGAAATGAAGCGCTGGGTACACACAAGGATATGGAGACCCAGTACAGACGAAGTTGTTTCTCCAGCTCTATGCTCTGTCATTAACATCTGAGCTTTGTACTATGTACATGAATTGCATACTGTATTTGCCATATTGTATTCACAATACATTTCTGGTGTAAAAATATATTCTGGTGGAGAAAGGCAGAAGATGAAGTGCTGCATTTACCTTGAAACTAGTAAGGCTCAGAGAATGATCCACAGTAATGATTACACACATTACAGCAAAGAAGCAATGCTAGATTAAACCATGTGAAACTGTTTCTGTTGTGGCAATTTGCTTTGTTTAATCTTATGGATGTCATATTAGTGCAGTAGTTGGTATTCCTTCTCCAAAGTTTCATAATAATTACATCCACAGTGAGTCTGCACATTGTCTGCATGTCCTTGTGAGTTTTCTCTGGATGCTTTCTACATCCCATACAGGTTAAGCTGATAAGCGACTCCAGACTGGGTGTGAGTACATACATGAGTGAGCTTTCAAACAGGCTTGTGTCCCTTCTAGGTATGGTCTCCAGCCCTATGCCTTATTCTTCCAGGATAGGCTTTATCACTCTAGAACCCACTATGGAGTTAATGGATTGAGAAGGTGGATGGATATATTTGCTCTTCTCCATGAGTCTAATGTTGCATCAGTGATCATCATTATGTTTTCAGAGGGGCACTTAACCAAATTCACAGCTCAGTTTCTCTCTTCTCTGAAAGTGAAAGTTGTTTTCAAAATAAGAAGGGAAGAAAGAAACTCAAAACCTCTAGTTTGTCTGTAGATGACACTAGAGAATGCAACATAGAATTATTAAAGTGGAAGTCAAATATCTAGAGACACCAACTCTCCTGAAAGGGTTTTTATTTTATTATTATTTTTTTTAAACGGGATATTTAGGTTAAACGTTTAAAGGCACTCTGGAGGCTGATTTGTCTTTGTACTGAGACAATCCAGTGAACTTCTGATTTCTTCATTTAATGCCATGGCTAGCTTCCCTGTTTAAAAATGAGAAAGCTTAACAGCAGTGGTGTGTAACCTGCTGAGGAACTGCATTCTGCTCCAGCATGATGAAGAGGGATCTTCAACAAATTTTCCTTCAGCACAGGAGCCTACTGTTTAAGAATACATTTCACAGTATTCTGGTCTACTGCCTTAATCATACAGATGGAGGCAAGACATCAAGGATGACCCTAATTTCATGGATGAGGAGCACATCTGCGGCCCAGATTGTTTGTGTTCTTGCAACTTTAGTTGCTGCTAACCTTGCTAAGACATGATAAACAAAAGACGACTTGCTGTCTTTTTAGCGCAGGGACTTGATGTGAAGTGCTTTTGATTGCCCCTCATATTTTCTGAGACTGCATTCACAAGTCATTGAATGTATCGAAAGCTTTCATTGTTAATCAAAAACAGCAGCTAGTTGAAGAAGATGCTGATGAAAATGACTTCTTTGCAGCTGTAGATAAAGCAACAGTTTGTTTTTACAGCCAACAGAATCTCAGTGGTAGCAATCCAAACTTTCACTTAATCAAGCTTTATATTGTATAGTATTTAAAGAGGCACTCTCAATGGAAGGGAAATTTGCAAAGCAATATGTTTTCATTTTATTTTGAGCCTTTCATAGTGGGTGATATCCTAGATAACTCCATAAAAGAACCTACTCTTATTGTATATAGCCTCTTACGTTAAGAGCCATAAAAAGATACTCCATCTTCATTATATTCTAAATCATGCTGTTACAGTGAAAACACATGCTCAAAAGGTCAATCCATCTTAATTTTGTATAGTGCCTTACAATCATAGAATGACACAAAATGCTATAGATCTTCATTTTTACTCTCAAGACTGTGAAACACTTTGAGAAGCTATTGATCCTTATTTTGTGTTAACTTTTTTTGTCATAATTCCCATCACAAAACCTTTTTACAAGATAATCTCAGTTGAGTTCATATAGCAACATTTGTACCAAACAAATGTTTAATGCCATCTACAAAGCAATCAGGCTAAATTTCATGTTCTACTTTTAATAACATACCTGTTATTGCAAATCAGTTTTAATATTTCAAGCACCTTTAATATTTTTTTTAAATCAAACAGTGGTGTGCAGATCAAGCCCTTCACAAGAGTCCTAATCTTATTTTTCATACTACCCCCTATACGAGGATAGGTGCAAATGTTTCACATAGCGAAATGGCTCAGTGTGCTAAACAGATTACCTTATGCAAATCTGTTAACTGCCCTCAAAAGTGGCAAGATACCAAAATAAATAATATACCAAAGGCTTTCACAAATTAGAAGCTCTTCATTTCATAATGAGCTCCGTGTCCAGCAAAGAAGAGCTCCACCATAGCACAAGTGCTTCAGCTCAGTGTCCACACATTGTAGTGATGCAGCAACACAAAATGGCAAAAAAGATGAGGCTTTCAAATACTGCCAGCCAGGCCAGGACTTCATGGGGTCTGACCCTGAAATACCCCTTCAATCCCAGGTAGCCAACCCCCAAAACTCAAAAGGCAATTTAAAAAAAAAGACTAAATATCCAAAAATATACAGAAATACCTTTGAAGAGAGAGGATACCAATAAACCTCTGGTCTGATAAGACAATGATATACCATGAATCTTTATAAACAAGAAAAATTAGCAAAATGGGTATGCCTAAAAAGGCACGTCAATGCAAACAAGACCAAATCTGAAATCTAATCAAAATCCAAGAATAAGAAGAAAAAAAAACCTTAAAAACTTCAACAGTACATACTAAAAAAAACACGCTCCGCCACATTCATTTATATTCTTAGCTGATGCCTTTATGCAAGGCAACTTACAACATTCTTTTGGTTTTTCAATTATAGAACAAGCAGGTCAAGTGACTTGCTCATGGTCACACAGTGTCAGTAGCAGGATTTGAACCCAAATCCTCAGGGCTTGAAGTCCAAAGCCTTAACCACTAACTTCCTAAAATCTGGTGTATAGCCCAAATCATTTTTATATCTGTTTTTACTGAACCAGGTGTCCTCTCCTTTATCAGTATCAATGAACTTGTGAGGGAATACACCTCAAGCTGATATATAAAGTCAGAGGTGTTCCCTCGGCAGTAAAATAATGGTGACCCACACCACAAAACACAAGGAACATAGATCAAACAATACAAACACATAATGCATAAATACTAAACCATAAATGAACAAAAATATTAGGAAAATTTCATAGCAACAAAAACTACATGACAAAAAAAACAAACACAAGGAAAATTACCAAAGCCAGGGAATACACCCTGCCTGAAACAGAACACATGGAGTGTATGGCTGCTAGGAGCAATGTTTCCTGGCTTGATTAGGATGAGTTGGACGAATGTGGAGAGTCTAAGCGAGGAGGCTGAGAATGATAGTTGAGGACAGAAAAGTGAATAGTGGGAGCCAATGGAAACAAAGCAAGAACAGGTTACAGCACTTCAGTGATTGATTACTTTAGTGGCATTTGCATGGTCCTAACAGCAGGGTGTCAGGAGGGTGTACAACAGTTAAGGACTATGCAAGTAAGAAAATTCAAGCGCAAACAGCCTTACCTAGGCTACAGCATACAATATATCACTTGCTTTATTATTGTGCTCATCACAATGTTATAGCTAGCTTTATACTGACAAGAAATACAAAAATGCATACGACACAGGAATTAAAAGTGAGTTTAAAAAGGACATGTCAAAGTGACAGGCCCATGCACTGTGATCAGGAGGGAGTGACACTGAGATACAGTAAGTATATCAAGAATGATGTCAAGGAAGAAAACCATACACCAAAAGAGGCTGTTGGCAAACTATGACAAGAGCAAACAGCCTACAAAACAAACACATGAAAATAATAAATCTGTAATAATTGATATGTTTTATATGTGTACTTTGCAGTTGGTAGTTTTTTGATTTTTAACGTATTCTGTTTAAAAAAGTTTACTTTGATTGCGTCACTTTTTTATTTTATTTACACAACATGATTGCTTTTTCATATAACTACATGATTATGTCACAAAATGTGATGTGTAAGAGAAGACAAGGAAACATATAAAGGGTTGGGGCACCACAGGTTGAACCATATCTAATAGCTGGTATTGTGCCACAACAATAAACACAAAAGAAAAAGAGTAGTGCCATCGCACTAGTCTGATGAAATGTCTTGCTCAGACTTGAGTCTGATATGACTACCTACTTCCGGTTGAGCTTCGAGTTATGGAAGTCCCGACCAAAAGAGTTGGGGCCTCCAGAGGATGAGTGGGAGTGACGTCAGTTGTCGTCCAGCCTGTGTTCTACTGATCTAAGGACACAAGAGGAAAAGATATGAGGGACTGCGCCAACCCATACTAAAAGATGCCCCCAATGCACGTAAGTATGACAGATGATATAAATATAATGACATTACATTTATTCTTTATCCTTTGGAGGATACACTATGCTTTATGCAAATCTAAATTAGTGACAGCTTTATTTTGTGTAGGTCATTACGCCAGGTTTTGATTTGTTATTGAACCTATTTTTGTCCTTGACTTCAGCCCTTTGGTTTTGGTTATTTAATGCTTTGATCAGCTGGATCTGAACTTATACCTGTCCCTGAATTATGGTACTTGTTTTCATCTCCTGGTCCATGTTGCATTCACAATAATCCTCATAACTACACTCTGCAGTTATGGATCTTGAACTTTGGTCTACCAGTCAAATGACTTGCCCACTTACCCACCAAAAAAGTTCTTTTTATGTCGCATCTCTTCTCTCTCCATATCTTCAGGCCTCTTTTCCTCCCAGTGTTTGAGCTTTTGCTCCCTGTTTTTTCCCAATTGCACTCTCTGTAGTGGGAATTAAAATATGCTCTGAAATGAAAATATGCAAAATTAACTAAATTAAAGGACTGCGCAACACTGCATTTGTTTTCTGAAACATTGCTTTGTTAATGTACTTGCTCTTGTTTCTCTTTGCTATGTATTTGTAATATATATGATAATTATATATTATAATGTCATTTAAGATATGTAAAAGACAGAAAACATTTTCTGAAAGAATTTTTCTTGTAATGTTGAAGCATTGTGCTATGTTAAAGTGGCTTGTTACTTGACTACTTTGTTAATATTTTTGTGATTGCTTAATAATTACTTTAAAATGTGAAAGCTTTGTAGCATCGTAAATCTAGCTATGCATATTTTTGCTGCTATATAATATAATATAATACACAACAGATACTATAATATGTGTATGGTTTCATAAGCTGTTACTAAGTTATACAAGCACACTGCACTACTAGCTCACATTTATGATAGCAGAAGCATGAGTTGAAGGAGCTGATTTTGGAAACATGATGTTAGCTTCATGAGCCTTGGACAATGGCAAAGGGCTTTATACAGTAAGATCAGTAAAACAGTTGACTAATTAGAGAGTAAATAGATTAGCAAAATGCCAATCAGAGAGAAGACAGGAAAGGGGGATATGTCAGTCCAGGAATGCTCTGACTGACTTCTGACAGTTCAAGCAATGCAAGAAATGAGGCACCTGGAAAAAAACTTAATATTTCACAGTACCAGCCTGCATTATTGTTTACTGCCCCCCTTTATTTTGCTTTTGTTTTATAGCACTGTCTATTTTATCAATAACACATGAATAAACACTGTATACGTAACTTTTCCCTTGCCTATTATTTAAATCTGTCTAATTATCTGAGGTTACAGCAAGGGAGAGGTGCTGAACTACATTACCCGACAGTGTGCTAAGAGTAAGAAATTTGAGGCCCTCTGTTAAGGTCTACATAATAAAGAGAATAAAGATGGGAAATGAAGTCTCCCTAGGACAAACGCACAACAAAACACACCCTATTACTTTCTGCCATGGAAGTAACTCCAAAGGTCTTTCTGTGGTTAGTTTTGATTCATAGGGTCAGTATTGTCACATGTACAAAAAACGTTTCCCTGATATGTGCTAATCAACTTGCAAAAATCTTAGTTACCCTGATTCGTGACTATAACCTCCTTACCTCAAAGCTTCTGTCTTACTTACACACCCTAGCTTACAGTTACATCATAACAAATGGACAACAAACTAGATTACCTTCTAGTGGCCTCTCTAGACCCCATATCCTATAGGTGCTCCTATAGCAAATGTAATGCTTAGGTTTATCTCTCCATATTAGGAAGAGAAGTGCCACAAGTGCTCTAGTCGAGAACAATGTGTACCCTCTAGAGCACCTGAGTTTTTTTCTCTTGTTTGTGGTCTGCATGGAAAACAAAGATCAAACACGCTGCAATGCTGAGTTGCCTCCTCCTGGTTTCAAAGTAGAGTACTGACTGCCTCTGTCTTATTTGCTATTGACAGTACTATCCATCCATCCATCCATTATCCAACCCGCTATATCCTACAGTAACTACAGGGTCACAGGGGTCTGCTGGAGCCAATCCCAGCCAACACAGGGTGTAAGGCAGGAAACAAACCCTGGGCAGGGTGTCAGCCCACCGCAGGACACACACACACACACCAACCACACACTAGGGAAAATTTTGGATCGCCAATGCACCTAACCTGCATGTCTTTGGACTGTGGGAGGAAACCGGAGTACCCAGAGGAATCCCACGCAGACACGGGGAGAACATTGACAGTACTACTACTATTATTATGACTACCAGTAATGGCACACTGCACAATAACGTGCAGTGAATACACTTGACTTGAGCATTCATAGTTTTCATACTCTTTCTCTGTAAGGTTGCTCAGAGGTTGATGCGCTTGCTGCTTTCTGAGCAGCTCTTCTTTTCTCCACCTTAGCGGCCCGCTTCTTCTCTTCTTTTGTCGGCATCTTTTCCAACTTAAAACTGATTAAGTCAATGTTTGTGTTGCAATTACTTAGTACATTTTCCTTAAATTTTTTACTTAAGCTGGCACTTAAGTCTTCAATCTGCCTCAAGAATGATTTAAGATATGAAGAGGTAGGGGAAGTGACGACGAAGGTGGTAGAGATGAAAATGGCACCCGTAGACATGTGCCAAATGGCTGCCCTGCAGGCAGCTGCCAAGAGTTGGTTCTACAATAAAATAAAAAGAGGAATAACCTTGGAGGTCAATCATCACCCAGAAAGCGGATAGTAGACTTCACGTAGTATATGTGTACCAAATTTCAGGTCAATAGATCAAACGGTTTGAGAGCTACAGGTGATTGAATATCCTGGAGAGACAAACGGACAGACACGGTAGCGTATTATATATAAAGACTAGTGGTAGAAGTTGGTGTCCCTTTGAGATGTTTGTCAAGGCCAGCTATCTCCCTTCCCCTTGTGTTCCTATAAATCTGTCTATTTGTCACATCATCTTTAGTTTAACATAACATTACTTAACATTCTCCAAAGTACCCATTTCAACGCAGGATCATAGGGTACTGGAGCCTATCCTGGCAGAATTTGGCCCAAGGCAGGAAATGACCATGGGCAAATCAACGATTTTTCCACTTCTCCATTCACATTGGGATAGTTTGGAATCACCAGTTATCCTCACCTGCCTGTCCTTAAGGATGTAGGGTGAAAAATGGACCACCTGAAGCAAAACCCATGGAGACAAAGGGAAAAAATGCATACAACAGCCTGCGTGAGAATCAAACCCAAGGCACTAAACACACTTTAGCTGTCACCTTTTACCTTAACCATAATAAGTTTTAAATCAAACAGGAGGAACTTTGTGTTTTTCTGAATGTTATTGTGTTTTATATACTTACATTTTACACAGCAAGCTGTTTTTAATGTAGTTTTAGAGGAACATTAATTCAAATCCTAGATTTGGATTTTGCCCATTCTCCAATGTCCATCTGGATTTTCTCCAGTATCTCTTATGTCATTAATTTTGTTCAGTGTAATTAAAGAGGACATGATGGCCCAGTGAAGGACTGGTGGTTCATCCGGGGTTGGTTTCTGTCCTGGTTGTGATGTTGCCAGACTTCAGTTCCAATCAGAAATGCAAGGCAATAAATGGATGGATGGCATGCAGTCCATCCAAATCAGTCCGGCTCCAACCAACATACGTGGCATGAAAAAATATGGAATAGCAGGAGTTAACAAATTAAGAAGAATGAAGACTCAAATGGTTAACACTATTTTGAGCATTCATTTTACAGTCAAAAGCAAATGAGGCAGCATTATTGTGAAGTCTGATGTCTCTGCATTCTAAATACCAAGAAAAAAAAAGTCTGGCTTGCTTGCTAAAGTGAAGAAGGTCACTCCTGTAATCCATTTCATGAAAAACACATTGACATTTTTTCCCTTTTTTCTTTTTCAGTGAAAAAAGCAAGCACAGACGCAGGGTGGTTAATACCTAGAAACTGAATTGTGTTTGATTAGCTAGAAGTCTGTTTGGCAAAGAGAGACAGAAGGAAGCTGTAGAGGTGCTGGAGTAACCCAACACAGTCATGTAGCCTTGAAGTGTTAGGGAGGTCTGTTGCATTATCACACCAGTCATGACAACTAGGGTCCATTGGTGAAAAGTCTCTTTATTTGATTTACAGCTGATCTTAAGATAAACTACCAGTCATGGCATTTCCTTTTAAATACAGTCTATTAATATGTGTGAAGCGAATTAACCAAATTGCTCTCAATACAAGGATTAGTTTTGGGGTGGAATGCTATAGCAGAATGATGTGAGTCACAAAGATCATTTGTTTTCACTAACTTACAAAGTAAAAAAAAAATATTACTGGATAATCTAAGAGAAAAAATCAAGAATGGAAATTTGTACACACATCAGTCATCACCATTGGTCCCCAGACCAAACTTTTTGGGTGCAAATGCACCTCCAGCATGCACGAGTCCCAAGCACATAAATAATAAGGTGTGCACTGGTGCAGAGGATGACTTTAATGAAACAGCAGATATAACAGAGTTCTGCACACATTGGGTATCACACACCAAGGTATTGTTGGAATGGTAGAGGTCAAGTTAGACTATGAGGAAAGGACAGAGGACTGCCAGGTTCAACAACAACCAAACAGTTCAAAAAGGAAGACACATTTTCTGAAGACGGTTCAATGGCAAATAGAAGTGAAATTTGAGTTAAAATTACCTGAAACAAGTATCTACTTGGTCAAAGATGTCCCATTAATTTACAGTGTCTGTATAAAGTCTTCACATCCCTTTGAAGATTTTCACATTTTACTGCCATACAACCTTGAAACTCAGTGGCTTTAATTCGGCCTTTTCAACAGAAAAAGACTCTTTAATGTCAAAGTGAAAGCAGATCTCCACAATATGGTCTAAATTAATTACAAATATAAAAAGCTAAATAAATGAGTGCATAAGTATTCACCCTCTTCAAGTCAGTATTTGGTAGTTGCACCTTTGACAGCCATGACAGTCTTGAGTCTGAGTGCAAAGGCTTCTATCAGCTTTGCACATCCAGACACTGTAGTTTCTTCCCATTCTTCTTTGCTCAAACTCTTGTCAGGGTGCATGGGGATTGTGAGAGAACAACCACTGGATTGAGATCTGCACTCTGACTTAGCGACACCAGGATATTAACTTTGTTGTTTCTTTCAGACTGTGCAGCATTTTCACAGAGTTGCCTGGAATGTTCTTTTTGTCTTCATGGTATAAGCTAGCTTACCATACTGACTCACAACAAGCTGAACCTTTCAGATTAGGTGCATTTATACTACAATCAACTGAAACCAGATGATCTCCGCTAAACTAATTATGGGATTTTTAAAAGCTGCACCAGTGATGGCTTATTGTAGTTGTGTCATGAATATTTTGGGATCAATTATTATGTGCTTTGTTTTGTCTTGGTAGAGTAATATATTATTCTGCTTTCCCCTTTTTTATTATTAATATGTAGCCTTACATATTAAAATGCCTCTAATCTCATAGACTTACCACTGTTTATAAGGTATTGTACCATATAACTTCTCCCCACCTTCCTTTCCACATTTATAACCTCAGGCAATTAGGTGTAGTAAAAGACAAGCAGGAGTTAAGTTACAATTTAAATAATGTATTATTGATAATATTCATAAACAATAACAATATGCAAAGTATAAGTGAATTCTGGCAACCATACAACCTGATAAATGCTGATGTGTAGTTTCAGGTGGCACATAGACTTGCTAGTTACTTAAAATGTCTCTAGTTAAGCCTTAATTTTTGGTCAGTTTTCTTCAGTACAGACCACATGCCTGTCTCAATATGGCTGCCGAGCTGTGCTCTTCATTGTGTTGTCCTTTTAAGTTCATGGTGTGTGAGATGGTCTTTCATCAGTTTGGTAAGAGAGAGAGAGCTGGGTAAAGCAAGCAAATTTATAGGTTTTCTGTCCAACCCCTAAAGCCAATAGGGCGTCATGGTACTTAAAGGCTTCTGATACAAGCCAATTCCAAACAGCCATACCTCAGACCAATGGAGTATAGAATACCTTCACACCTGTCCCAAATACCATTTGTTAAGGCGAAGCTTGCCAGCTAGATAGTTGGCCTCCATGCAAAGGCTGACTGAGAGAGTCCTGCAGACAATCACTGGCCAAACTTGTCTAAGACACTTCCCCCAACCCTGTCGTAAAACTGTTCTTCTCAATAATGTAACACTAATATTACATTGCTTTGTCTAAGTTACAAAAAAAGACATACTAAATATTTATCAACTTATATGCAAAATTTCACACCACAACATGCTTTATATTTATAATTAATTTAGACTAATTTGCATAGGCCTGTTTTCACTTTAAAGAGCTCTTTTCTGTACAAGAGTAATATAGCAAGAAATGAAACTGCTTCTTTGGGGATGCCATATACAATCCTTCTAGCATATCTTAAAACTTTCCTGCTGATCCAAGCCATGGTCAATTCCAGGGCAATCTGGCCAGGGCTGTCCTTATAAGTTTTAACTTTATTTCAGTCTGACTGTTGAGAATTTTTGACTGAACACATTTTTCTCTAACATGTTTCTCAGTTTTCAGGTTAAAGGCATTGCTCAAAGGCCCAACAATGTAGTATCCCTTCTGACAGTAGCAGGATTTGAACCTACAACCTCCTAAATACCAGTGAAGATCCTTAGCCACAGAGCCACCACTTATAGTGCATGACCATGAGCAGACCATTTGAGGCGTGGATTTGAGGCAAGATTAGAGATCACCTTAGAAGAGCAATTTCTGAAAGCTGGGAACACCACAGAGTTAATCATCACTCTTAAAAACACAGGAATTCACAAGCTCATTCTCAGAATTCATACAATCTTGATTTGGTTAAGAGCAAGGGGTCCTTGAGTTTGGTCTTGTAATTACAAAGTTCAATTTTAGCCCTGCTTCTAAATTAGAAGTCATGTATTGCTGGTGAAGCAAATATTGGTCAAGAAACATTTCTTGCTTCATTTTACTTAACTTGTTAGGGGGTGCCACAGAGCTCCAAACCCCAAACACAATCACGCAAACACAATCCCGGGTTCAAATAAAGGAGTCTTTATTTCAAATACCTTGAAATAAAATCGACACACAAGTGATATTCTCCCTTTTCTCTCTCCCTCTCTCCATGACACTGCTACTCCTTAAGATGAGTGTTGCCTGTCTCCCAGCTCCGATTTGCCTGGACACGACAGTGTGGTCTCTATTATGGAGTATCGCGGAGTACTTCCAGAGCCAGGGTTCACCCATGGGAAGTACTTCCAGGTCATATGGAAGTCCCAAATAGCCCATCCCCGCAGTACTCACGGATACCAGAAGGGCTGCACTATAGGACTACAACTCCCAGCATTCCCTGCTGGTGCCCAAATGGGTACCAATATTCAGGAATGCTGCCATCTAGCTTATAAGCAGGAATTATTGCTCTCCCCTGTCCTTCCATGCTAACGACCCCAAACCAACTCGGCCTGGGACACCGGTCCTAGGATGCCGTGTCTCAAACTATTTATTTACAATTGTTTTTTATTTACTCAACCGGCTGCATATTAACAATGAGATACAAATGACAAGATAAGCAGGAACTCACCGTCTAACATAGTCCCATTTACATATTTGTGTGTTCTTCACAATGTATTTGCTATTATTAAATAGTTGGAAAAAAACAGAAGAGAAAAAAAGATATACTGAGAATTAATTATCTTTTTCAGGCCACAAATCAGTTGGATAATTTCTTCAAAAAGCAAAGATCTGCAATGTAAGTATGGCCTGATACTACAGAATAAAAACACTAACAAGCCATTAAATTAAATGAGTTTTCTTTTTGGCAAGAATTGGCTTCTGATTAAGCAATTGGGTTGGAACAAAAACCCGCAGCCACTGTGGCCTTCCAGGACTGAACTTAAGCACCCTTGACCTCAAGCTACTTGAACTTCTTCCACTAACAGCAGCTGTTAGCCCTCATCTGGGTACAGCAATCAACATTTCCAGCCCAGCAGAGAATCATGACCTCTGATTTTGTTTATCCCAGCAGTTTCTACCCTCAGCACTCAAGCAACACTGTGCTACAGTTCAATTTCATTTCTATCAAATTGAAGTCAAAATGGTGAAAAATGACCAAGGATGACATTGTGCTCTGAAATGACTTGATTTATTGAGTTATTTTCTACAAATTATAAAGAACAGAATTTGAAACTGATGACATTTCTGATACGATATGAACAATGACACTTTATTTTTATATAAAACATACCACATTTCATGCAGAAGAAAAAGAAGCACCTAAGTGTCTGTTGAAATGACAGTCTAAGTAGTATGTGGAGCAGTCAGTCACCAAACCGAGCCTCTTAGGGGACAAAATCCTTCCAATTTACTGTTCTTTCCTCAATGTTTCCCTCACATGCAGAGACAGAGAGTTAATTATACAAATGGTGTTAGAGATTTTAAAAGTTAACCAAAAAAAAAGTAAAAAGAAAATCCAACAGCTGTAACACTACATTTTTTGATCAGGAAAACAAGCTAACATGTCAAAGGACAGGCAAACTGGTGCTCTAAAAGTCAGAGTAAGGTTAAAATAAGGTTAAAAAGTAAGAAACAAAATGTCCAATCCAGAAAACATCTTAATCAAATATCAAGATCAAAAGCATTACAAAAGGTACACACTGAAAACAGAAAGGTTTCCCCACAAATTTATTTTTTCTTTTGGTTTTATTCCAAAACTAGCATACTGACTTTACTGTCCCACCATCCTAAACACACTGTGGAAGTTCAGCCCCTTAACACAGGCAGACACGACACCAGATGTGCAAAACACACGTTTAATATTCTTTTTTTTTACAGCACCACACAATGCTCTAAACAGCCATAATTAGCTCACAACTCCTTCTTTTCTTATCTTTTCCTTCTCCTCTGCCGCACTCACTCCTCCACTCGCAAGCTCCGTCTTCTTCCTCCTGACTCTAGCTCAATTAATGGAGAAAGGTGAGCAAAATATGTTTATTATATTATACAGATAAAACTTTAACTTCATTTAAATAATCTATATTGGAGCCAATCTCAGCCAACACAGCGCACAAGGCAGGAAACAAACCCCGGGCAGGGTGCCAGCCCACCACAGCAATCTATATTGTTAATAATTAAACATGTCAGGACACGGTGCCACAGCGCTAGCTAGGAGCTTGCGCTCCATTCACGTATTGTTCCTGCCTCGCGCTGTATTCTTGCTTGTGCTGATGCGACACTGGACGGATAGATGGATAAAATAATTAAACAAGTACTATGAAGATATTTCAATGTTCATTAAAAGTTTTGAAGAATCGGCATTCTAAGCTTACAGATGGCTTAACGTCTATTACAGATCTGATTGTGTGGCGATTGGGTATTTGGAGAAAGAAAAGTAAGGACAGGAATTGGGGGTTAGTTAATTTGAAAGAGACAGTACTGCTACAATAAAGTATTTCATCGAAGGTCGCGCATGGCGCAGTAAGCATCTTGCATGAGACATGAACAATCACTGCGCCACCGTGTTCCCATGTTTAATAACATGACTTAACTCCTATCATCATGAAAATATCAAGTATACATCTCAGTATTTTAATTATTCAGAGAGCTGTAATATTTCGAATGTAATGGATTCTGTGTCCTGTCGGAGGAAGAGAAAGCCCGGAAGCACGTAGTGATTCACACACATATAGCTCATAGAAGATCAAATACAAAACAAAGCATTTAACGTGATACATTAGTTACGATGGGATTTGAGAAACTAGTAAATTAAATGATTTAAAGATGGTTTATGATGTTCTACTTTAATGACAAAATAAACTATGTGATTAAAGTGGAAATTTCGAGATTAAAGTTGACATTTTGAGCTTTTTTCTTACTGTGTCCCTATTTTTTTTACTTTTCTCTGTACCCTTATAAGCTTTCATATGACACTAAGACGGTGAGCTATGACTCGCCTTTTCACAGCGACTTTGATATCTGACGACTTTTTTTTTATTTCGGGCACTGTGCGACTATGAGCTTGAGCTTTCGAGTTTCTCAGACACGCTATGTCACTTGATCAACTTCCTTTTGTTGATTATACCACTGTTTAAACCAACAAATATTACGTTTTTTCTTGCCTCCACTTGGTATTCTCTGAAATTCTTCTATTTTCCCCCTTTTTCCATTGCCTTTTCACAGAATGCTGAGCTTAAGGGCTATTTATATTGATTTGCATATTGAAAGAGGCGTAATTCTGGGAGGTGCTGGGTCGGGACAGCAGGCGCGTGCACGTTCGTTACTTTTCACGCTGACCAGGATTTATGTAGCGGAAGAACGTGGAAGTTTACGTACGCACAGATTTATGTATCTGGATTTTTCTGTGCATACGCACATTCCCGCTTTTGTGCTTACACCATGTTATAGTGTGAGTTCTACGCACGGCATTATACATGAGGGAGGCCAAGGTTTTTTACAGACCGTAGTGCCAAGAGGTAAGATAAGCATTTAGAGAGATTAGCATCATGAGTTTCTATGACAGTCTTCCCACAATGCTCCAGGAACTTTGTGACATGTGACATCATCACAGAAATAGTATATAGAGGTCGGCACATGTATTCCTGGGGTATCAATATTTAGGATAATAAAGTTTTTCTCTGTCAAAACAACTTGTGAATTTCTCTAAGACATGTGGTTACTTGTGCAAAATAGGATAATATTTCTCATCCATTGGTTACAAATTTACATATGAAAAGTGACAAGTACAATTGTCCAGAATTTGAACAATTATCAATTGTATTTGTCTTTGAGTTCAAAACAGATTATGTTGATTCTCAGTTGAATAGTTTTACACTTCAAAACATGTCAGAGTTCTCTCATCGTGTAAGTCATCTCATGCACAAAAGTACATTCAACTGTCAAAATGTGTCAATCCTATGTTTCATTAATTGCAGTGACATGGAGTTATTGTAATGTCTTCCACAGTGATAAATTGGTCCTCAGCTGAAACCTGAACTTCGCTAACAAAATGGAAGGTTCTCACATCTTAGAGCAACTAATGATAACTATCAAGTTAGCTCAAAGTTGACATTCATAAATTCAAGAGTATTGTCAAACACATTTATAGAGATTGAGTGCAGCTAAATTTTATATTCTTTTTAAACATGAAGGAGCATGCTCTGGTAAACATTTAACATGGGCCACTGTCTCTGTTTCGAAATAAAGTTACAGTATGTGTATTTTATGTTCTATTAAGTTTGTATTGAAGTATTATTTGTTATGTTTGTATGTTATTTTTATTGATTCCATATGTGGTTATGTATTAGTGTACTGTCTCCTTAAATGTTAGTGTGTTCTAAGTTGTTTGTGGTGGTCACCTGTCAATCTCTCTTTGACAGCTTCCCCCAGCCTTACAAAGGCAATGGAGACAGGCAGTTGAAGTGGGAACCATTGTGATAGATTTTGTGAATTGTGAGTATGCTTTTGGTTTATGATTGGGTTCTCTGTTCTTTTAAACTATCATTACTCTTAATTTAAGGGTTTTGATTATCAGACTATATTTTTGGGAATTTTTTACTGTGGATTGCCTTTTCAGGCAACTCCTTTAATGCCTCTGAAATGCCTAGAATACCTATAAAAAATTGAGAACATCTCACCAGTTTTAGCAAGTTACATTGGCTAACCATGTCATTCAGAACTGACTTTAAAATAATTCATGAAGTCTTAAATAATCTAGCCCCATCCTATATTTTGGAATGCTTGTCTCCCTACCATGTCGTAACCTTAGATCTTTGATTGTAAGTCTGCTTATTATTCCAAGGGCTAGGCTTAAAAGAAGTTGTGAGGCAACCTTTTGCTATTATGCACCTAAAATATGGAATACTTTATTCTAAAATCGATGTTTGATTTACTGGAATTTCTCAAACCTCATTTGTTACTAAAGGAGCATGTGAAATGATTTGTATTCTATGTGATTTCCGACCCAGTCATTAATTGGTACATGCTTCTTAAACAGGCTTTCTTTTACACAAACAGGAGCAGTGATTACCACACAGAATACGTTACATTCATGATATTATAGCTCTCTGAAAATTTTAAAATACAAAGATGCATACTTGATATTTTCATGAAGAAATGCATTAAATCATGTATTAAATAGGTTGGGGCATGGATGCGCAGCACTAGCACTGCTGCATCACAGGAGGTCATGTCCTGGGTGTACCCTGCTTGGAGTTTGAATGTTTTCCTGGTGGGTTTCTTCAGCGTGCTTCAATTTCCGTTTATAGCTAAATTTATCATTACAAAGAAGTTTATTGTGTGGTAATTGGTTATGTGGGTAAAGAAAACAGAAGTCAGTATGATCTGTAAATATGCGCTCTCATCTGATTCTTCCACTTGTGATGTGTTCTAACAACACTAAAGCAGCCTTGGTAGTTGGAACAGTTTGGCCATTCTGTGCACCATTATATTGTTACAGATTGATTAAACTCGAGTGGTTTGAATTTGTAAATGAAATGCAATTCATTTAGGTGTATTTGATAAAGCCTTTATCATGGATGTGAATATAAAACAGAAAGGGAAACCGCACAGAAACAGTAGCACCGCTTTAATGCTGGGTGCAGCCCATTTACAAAACCGAGCATAAATGTGCGTATGCATGGTCTGAGGCTGCCGTGAAAGTATGCATAGCTTTACACCAAGTTTAGTTTTTTTACATCTCGATGTGAACATGGAAACAGGAATATGCAACATTTTTGTGCATACATACCATTTATACATGAGGCCCCTGGAGCTGCCAATAATATTATTTTTGCCAAACAGAACAGTCACTAAGGTGTTTCTGTGGTGATACCTGTGTGTGGTATGTGGCAGTGTGTAGGTTTTAAACAGTGCGCTAGGGCACAGGGGAATGTAGGTGCATGTGGTAGCAAAGCCAATCAGCCTCAAGGTGCTGATGAGGAAATTGATGATCACACATTCATGTGAAAAATTGGGCTGACCACATTCATGTGGTCAGCCCTACTGGTTTCTTCATTAGCACTCTGAGGGATAATATTTGATTCACCTATGCCTACAAGGGATAAAAGAAGCTTGAACGGGATAAGCGGGAGTTCAAGAAAGAACAACAGAGAAGAAGATCAGCAGGTTAAAGAGAAGAAAAAAAAGAAAGGAGGGTCGGGAGGGTTGTAGAGCTACTGCTGCTTAGAGGAGGCAAATGTTTATGGGTGGCCCAGAGTCGAATGAGCATACATTGCTCATGAGGCAGGATGACTCTTGCTCCTTGAGTACAGTGTGAAGTTCCACAGAATAATAGGTGAAGGTTGAAGGTCTTGCGGGGTCATCAGTGACTCCAAGGGATGGCGACAGGGACACAAACCACATGAAGTTTGACTGCACTTGCCGGAGGAGATTGTAAAGGGTGAGCAGAGAAGCTGTCAATTTTAGAATAAAGTACAGAAGTTCATGAATAAATAGATCCTGACTATATTTTAACCTCAGATTTAAAAGTATTTATTGGATTATTTATTGTTAATTTTTACCTGCACTCAAAGACTGTTTTTTATTGAGGATTAATTATTTATTTATTGAAGAAGACTGCACTGCACTTTATTTATTGATGAACATCATTTCGTTAATAAAAGCAGGGCACACTTTTCAATATCTGTTGTTGTATTTTGTGTATTTACGGTCTACTCCATCTCAGTTTCTAGACTGTTGATGTCCCAACTTGAAGGATCAGTATGTCAGGTGCAGGCAACCCACCCATTACAGTTTCTCAACTTTTGCCAAGTATTGAAAGTGTTTGAAATTAAGGAACCTAAGTTTGGTGAACATGCCTTTATTATTAAGAAGTAAAGGGAAGAACAGTAGGGAACTTGGTAAACATCAGACTAATTTCAATGGAGACCTGGAAAGTGAATTGATAGGGGGTGTAAGCAGCTCCATTTCAGTCATAGGGTAAAAGTCAAATTTTATAGTTTTAAGTCCAGAAAGGACACCCTCCTTCTGATCTATTATGAATCAGACTGCATAATGGAAGGTGTTTTACCATTTCAAAAAAAGGCAGAAAGAAGATCAGATCAATATTTTACAGGGGAAGCAGGCAGTATAGCATTAACAAAACTTGATTGCAATAATAGATTTATTTTGATAAATGCCAATCTCGAACAAAATGACATTGGGAGAAAGAACAGGGAGGAAAGACAAACTTTAACATCCGTAAAAACAACAGTAACTGGATGCTACAATGTCATGCAAAAAAGGAAAAATGTCAATAATCAGGTATGTAATCCAAATGGCTAGTGGGGTGCACAAAGGATACATAAGGACATATAAGGACGTTTAACAAAAGGATGCTGAGTTTAGATTAAGTAATATTGTATAAAGACACAGTGTTAAAAGAAAAGGAAGAAAATAAGAATATGAGGGAAACTGGAGTGGATTGCTGAGAAAAAGCAAAGTATCATCCTTCTATAGACAAATTTGATGATGGAAACCATAAGCAGCAAGAGGAGACATTATGTCAAAATTATGAAGGGCAAGGGGTTCTAAGGAAAAGATAAGGTGTAAAGGGTTAAAGATATAGCATTGCATGTAACTGGTATGAATGTATGTGAGAGAGGCAAGTTAGGGAGAATTTCTGATATAGGAGAGGAGTAGAGATTCTTGATTAAGTTAACATAAACTCTTCCCAAAGACTATTGAGTACAAAACCTATTACAGAACCCTTCAATGGTAGTGGTCAAAGCTTTCTTTACATTAAGAGGCAGAACGGCTGCAGGATGTGAAATGGTGGAAGCTACAACTATAATATGTAGGAGACAAAAGTTGGTACCTGCTATAAGTTTATATGTTTTTCTAAGTTCTTCCTTGATCTTTCCAATGTTTTTCGCTCTATTTGTTTGTTTTTTAATTGTGTAGAACCCAATTCATTCATTTATTTTTACCTCCAGTTTAGTTTTAGACAGGTTTAATAATTTTCACATCATGGTTTTGTTGTCTCACAACATAACTGGGCACCACCATTTTTTGTCTTGGTTGCCAAAATGTGAGTATCAATTGCTAGGCTTGCACTTGCTGAAAATCATGGCTCACTATGCCATTAGCACAATGCTATTTTAATGGGGAGCATGCTGTAAGTGTTGAAACAGATATTAATTTACTCAAAAGAACTGGCCTCACTATAGCCTCATGTCATCTAACCTATCATCTAACACAATAGGAGAGCAGACCATTAATCAGACTCCAAACTGTTGCTCTTACTCAAGTATTTTGTCTTTTTGAAATGAATTAACTAAGTTACTGTAATGTCTAATTTACCATGATTTACTGTCATTTACAATGGTTAATATTGTAAATTCTAGAAAATAATTTAGCTATGGCCAGTAGACAATTATGTATTTCATTTTATATTTATATATAATCTCAGAGATTAAGCACTATTTAACCACCATGTGCTTCATAATAAAACCTCAGGAGCTAAATAGTTATCTTAGCGTGTGTTACATAAATAATATTTCATACGCAGCCTCTAAGGCTAAGAACTATTTCCTTAGTGTGTATTTTAGATTAAACATAACATATAATACATATAATTTAAAGAAGTCTTACCACATTTGGATATTCAGACTGTAACCCTCAGATGTCAACATCTGGTGTGTGTCCACAGAAAAATTGCTGTACCTTTCCAGCATCCAACAGTGATAGCAGGCAAATAGTTTATTAATAGGAAACTCAAGGTTATGTACCATAACAGAAAATAAAGTAATAAAAACGGCACAATAAAAAAATACTAGAAATGCATAGACATACATTCTGAAAGACAGAATTACTTCACTTCCCTTTGTTCATTCAGCCCTGTCATTTTAATACACTGAAAGCCTAAAACAAATACTTTAAATCAGAGACCAAAGCTCATTAGCTCATCCAATGGGAAAAGACTTCAATAGATTTGTCACCACTCCATTTGAAGTCAGAAAATACAAAGGGAGCAGAAGCAAACTTACATGTCGTAAAACTAACAACTTTACCCATGAGAAAACATGCCTGGTGTCATGATTGGGTTTCATATTTAATTTTTTTCAGTCTTTGTTTTGTCTCTTTTTCAAATTTTCCTTTTCCCATAAGGGATTTGGAACACCACAGCGCTCATTTTTGCACTTGAATTTCATATGTGATTAAAATTTGTCAGGGTTGATTTTGGATCGTGTCTCTGACACCACTTTGTTTTTGAAGGCACTCACATTTTCTAGGATCTTTGTATACTGTTACTAGCGTGCTGGGTCAACAGCATAAGGCTTAGCACAATTTTTCCTTTTATCTGAGTTTGGATTAAAACAAAGACTTCTTTAGTGGAGTGTGCTTTTATGTTCGATTTTGTGACACAAAGAATTCTTTCGTTGCTTTGTGACTTTGATCTTTAATTATTATTCTTGGCTTTGTTGAAATATAGGACAAAGGTTTGGTTGCCGAATTTAGGCTTGACTCATATTTTTGTTTTCACCTTCTGGTCACTATTTTCCTCTGTGTATGTTTCATTCCAGACATAACACTATGAGGTCCTCAGGCAAACGTAATTTATGTCTGACGCTAATGCAATTTTGTGGGCATTTGTAGTTTGCACCAATTTATTTTCCTTATTTTACATGCTCCAGTTTCCTACAGTGCAATACCATGTCCAAGTTTCTGGATATTTAAACAAACTTTTTTTGTGCTTTTAGTAATTTATTGTTTAGATTCTCAGTCTTTCTGGTTTTGAATTCTAACAAAAATAGTGTTTGGACTTTGGTAAATTAATCTTTTAACTGCCTGGTTTTGCAGTTTGGCTTGTTTCTAGAATTTACAGATGAAGTACCGCTTACTACAGAATTTGGACACAATATTGTCCAGCAGTCTGCAATCTTGTAAAAATACAACATTGACTGTTTTGCACCTCATATAATTGAGAATGCCTGCCCATCGTTTGTGATGCAATTTTCCCAGTGTTGTACCAACTTTTTAATGCCCAATTACTACTCCTCCCGCCTTCACCGTTTCCAACAAAAATATAAAAGTGCAGAAAATTTTTGAAAGTCCCTTGTACAATAATATGAAATAAAATACAGCACAATGGTCAAAACTGTTATGGTCAAAGCCAATTAATAAAACAGCACATAACAGCCATTAAAAACATAACAGGCTAGAAGTTTGGAAATTAATAATATCTTTTTTAGTTTACTTTGGGTCATGTTCAAAATTGCATGATAACCTCCAAATAAAGGAGAAATGGTTGCAGTCCCACTTCACAAACTATTACATAGCTGAAAGCATAGCCCTCTTTGTCTGAGCCTTCACTAGACTAAAATTAGGGAAAAAGTATTCATGTTACAATCCAATAAATTAGGAGTTTTCCATGCCTTCTTAAGAAAGATAAACATACTTTTCTATTATTTTTGAGAACAAGGAAAACTCAGGGATGGCACTCTTCTTTTTAAAACTGTGGAAAAAGGGTTTATTTATTTCTTAATCTTATAAGTAAAAATAATAGACATTAAAGTCTGGCTGGTTATTTCTGCACTCCATCCCAATCAACTATGGCCAGACAGGAGGTACTGCATCTATCTATTCATTTACACTCCTCTCATTAAGTTCAAGTTAACAGGAATCCATTTCTTATTCTGGCAGACCTCAAAACAAAGTAGGAATCAGCTCTAGATGGGACAGAATATTATTGCCTTGACTGGAAATACATTAATGGAGGAACAAAATATATAATATTTTTATTGTAATATTGCATCTCTGTATAAACCCACTTAAAGTCATATGGCACAAGTACTAGCTACAGTACATCTACGAGAAAAGGCAAAGCCCTACCTCACTCACTCACGCATCACTAATTCTCCAACTTCCCGTGTAGGTAGAAGGCTGAAATTTGGCAGGCTTATTCCTTACAGCTTACTTACAAAAGTTAAGCAGGTTTTATTTCGAAATTCTACATGTAACGGTCATAACGGTCAACAACGTTCGCCATGTTGAACTTTCTTTTTTATGGCCCCATCTTCACGAAATTTGGTAGGCGGCTTCCCTGCGCTAACCGAAACCAATGTACGTACTTATTTCGGTGGTATGATGCCACTGTCGGCCGCCATATTGAACTTTTTAACAGTCTTTGTTACTTATGGGCCCATCTTCAAGAAATTTGGTACACGAATTCCCAACGTTAACTGAATCCTACTTACGTACATATATACATCCATAGCCTGCAGCTCGGTCACCGTGTGAGGCAGCATTGGGTCCCCCATCCCAACGCCTCCCCTGTTGTTGGCTGGCTGCCTGCCTATATAAGACCGTCCATCGCTCCGGTCTCTACATTCCCTTCCTTGCTTCGCCACGGGATTCACGTCTCCCTACTGATAACTACAGTCTTTTTACTTAATCCATGGCTTCTCTGCTGTTTTGTTGTTCATTTATTACGATTATAGTTATTGTGTAGGTATTTTAGACTTACTTTACATTGCTCAGGTAACCATTTCCTTTATCATTCCAACTGTACCCCCATTACCATGTCTATCGAGGTGATCACCATCGATCAAAGAACTGTCACTTACCGAGTGGTTTCCATGCCCGGAGATGGCACCTACCTTTTCCATTCTCTTTGTTACATATTGTACGGCCATATCAGGCTCACTCTTGATATCCGGAGGAACATTGTGTCTTATGTATTGAATGACTGGGACAGGTTCAAGGTGTGGACTGATGACGGTACAGGAGATAATTATACTACACATGAGCACTATAAGAGTGAAATGCTTAAGCCCTTCACCTATGGTTCTGCATGTGAGTTGATGGCTGCCGCTGAATTGTTCGGTTGTCGCTTTCAAGTGTACCGAAATGGCCAAATATTTTACACCTTTCGACAACCGCCAATGCCTCTTAAACATCTTAGATTCACAGGTGACGATTTCAGTAGTGGACACTTTGATGTTTATGAATGTTTAAACTCTCAAAAGCTGGATGTGAAGTTATCGATGAAACCGGTTGTATGCTTACAACACTTGACAGATGCCGAATGTCACTTCAACACAAGTCCTACAAATATTAACATAATTGAAACAAAGCATGAAACTCAAACCGATTATGACAGCAGCAATCCAAGCTGTGAGATTTGAGACAAGATTACTGTTCACATGGCCAACTGTAAGTTGCATGCTCAAGAGTAAGCTCAGCGCACAGCTTGGTCATATTACAACTGGAGGGCCGAACTCACAATGTGGTATACAAAGAGATCCTTAACAAATAATTATTGGCATATTTTACCTCAGTTTAAAAAGGTTTAATTTTCTTCTTAATAAAAATTTTAATGCAGTACTTCGCCGCTGCGAAGTGCGGGTATTTTGCTAGTTTTAGTTATATAGATACAAAGTAAAAATAATGATCTTGATACTGAATGGGACTCTTCCAATTTCTTGATCTACAGATGTATCAGACTATAACTTTTAGCCTTGTGTAGCATAAAGAGAATATCAGAATGTCAAAGGAAACCTCTGACCATCATCATTTCCATATGAAAAACAGTTTGAAACTTTTGTAGTTAGGATTACTTCTTTAACCAGTGTGAATCTTACTTTCTATATTAACATAATTATACCTCATTCACATAAGGTATTAGGAATATCTGAAGGATTACTGTGGTATTTTTGAGTATTCAACAAATGCAAGTATATGTGTGTGAAAGTTTACAGAATTGCATTATGGGCTGTCTGCTAAAAGCTTGATCTCTGTTTTTCTAGTATGATGTTTTATGTGAAATTTTTGTGAATTTCTTGTGAATTTCACCTTGGGATTAATAAAGTATCTATCTATATATCTATCTATCTATGCCACCAAACTTCATGCTGGAAATATGTGCTTTTTTCTGTTGTATTCAGTGATGAGAAGTGGGATATCAAAGGTAACAGAAGCCAGTCTGCCATACTATCAGGTTTGAATTTGTCATATGTCAACCAGCTTCTATTCATGCTTCAGAATTATACTTTTTTATATGTTTTGTTCTTATGTAAATGTCAATGAAAGTGTTCTTTTTATTCATTATTTAGTATTTACGTATTGTGTATTTTCTTACCTTCTTTGTGTTTTGTGGGTTGTACCCCAAGTCACTACTGACACCCTCAACCTATTTCAGGCTGGGGAATAGATCCCACAGAGGTTCATTGATTGTTGGAGTAATCACATTGTCTTCTATATTTTCTGATTTTGGCTTAGTTTGGCTTGTCTTTGAATTTTGATTTCTGGTTATGGACTAGACGTTTTAGCCTTGGGTTGTCTTATATAGGCAAGCCTTTTTGCCTTTATTTTTGCTTTGTTTTTCCTTTACTTTGCCAATTTTGTTCTTTATTGTTCAGATAAATAAATTCTTTGTTATACTGATACTTTCTTGGTCTTGTCTTTATAAAGCCAGTAGTTTGATGATTTATTCTCTCATTTGAAGGGCATCTTTATGTTTATTTGTGTTTTGTGGAAGAAATACGCCGAGCAAAACAAGAGCTTCATCAATCAATCAATGATTTTTATTAGCAATAGGTGAGTAGTTGTGAGTTCTCTGCTTGTAAGCTAGAGAGAAGCCCACCTTAGAGTCCCCAAACAGCTCCTTATATTGTGAGCTTGTTTACTTCTTAAGGAATAGTTTCTCTTTCTAGCATAAGTCATAAGTCATCTTATGGCTAATAAGTCATACAGCAATTTTAACACAAAAACAAAAGTTCTTAAAAAGCAGTTTGCACTTTAAGCACAGAGTACATTCTTACTCAGCAGTCCAGCATATGACAGGTCATATGTTAACCTTTAGAGGTAAGGGGGATATGTAATTTTTATTCCACAGTTTCTGGACATTTAAAGGGTATTTTTTAAATCTTGAAACCCAAGCCACATTTTGTGTCTGTGCAGGAGTGGAGTTTTGGGTCAGTCTGCTGTGTGTGAGGCCTATCTCTAAGACAGTAAATTAACGTCCTGGGGCCTCATGTATAAATGGTACATACGCACAAAAATGTTACGTACGAACGTTTCTATGCTCAAATCGCGATGTATAAAACCTAAACTTGCCGTAAAGCCATGCACATTTCCACAGTAACTCAAACCCTGGCGTATGCAAGTTCTGTGCTCGGTTTTGCAGACTGGCGACACCCACCGTTAAAGCAGTGCTACTATTCTAGTGTAGTTTCCCTTTCTTTTTTAGATCCACATCCCTGACGCGGCTTTGTAAATACAATGAAATTAACTGCATATTGTTTATTAGTTTAATGCATCTGATTGTAATAAACCTGTAACAATATAATGGTCCACAGAATGGTCAAACTATTCTAAATACCATAGCTGCTTTAGCATTGTTACTCTCACTTCACCTTTTTCTTCTTCTTCTTTCAGCTGCTCCCGTTAGGGGTTGCCACAGCGGATCATCTTTTTCCATGTTACTCACACTGCACCACTCTGAGTATTTATACCACTGTATCTGAGTGGGGAATCACAGCTGTACAGCATCTGATCGGAAAGAGAATTATCAGTATACAGCACCATGGACATGCTGCCTCAGCCATGCTGTCTATTGAACTGCTCTCATACAGCAAACGCTTCAGAGCCTTTCCTCGCGGTTCAAAAACAGTTCAATCCCAAGAACTATAAATGCACTCAATCAGTCCATCAAGTGCTCCTTGTAGAACTGTTTGTACTTATTAGTACAATTACCTCACTGTAAACTTGTGACACAGTTATAATATTACACAACCTGACCACTTTATAAAGCGCATATTTACATATGATGACATTATTTTTAAGATGAAATGAAGCAAAATAAAACTTTCACTTAATTTAAATAATCTATATTTTTAATAAATAAACATGTGAGGACATGGTGTCGCAGTGCTAGCAAGGAGCTGGCGTAACGTTCACGAATTGTTTCTGTCTCGCGCTGTATTCTTGCTGGGACTGGCGCGACACTGGATGGATAGAATAATTTAACATGTACTACGAAGATATTTCAATGCTCCTTAAAAGTTTTGAAGAATCAGCGTTCTAAGCTTACAGATGGCTTAACGTCTATTACAGAGCTGATTGTGTAGTGATTGGGTATTTGGAGAAAGAAAAGTAGGGATGGGAATTGGGGGTTAGTGCATTTGAAAGAGACAGTACTGCTGTAACAAATTATTTCATCGAAGGTACCACA
Source organism: Polypterus bichir lapradei (assembly GCA_026402145.1). Lineage (NCBI taxonomy): Eukaryota > Metazoa > Chordata > Cladistia > Polypteriformes > Polypteridae > Polypterus > Polypterus bichir. Next base: position 46,807,880 of record JANRMT010062861.1, on the reverse strand, counting down.
TGGCGCAGCAAGCATGTTGCATGAGGCATGAACAATCACAGTGCCACCGTGTTTCCATGTTTAATAACATAACTTAACTCCTATCATCATGAAAATTATATCAAGTATACATATCAATATTTTAATTATTCAGAGAGCTGTAATATCACGAATGTAATGGATTCCTTATCCTGTCGGAGGAAGAGAAAGCCAGTTTAAGAAGCATGTAGTGTTTCACACACATAGAGCACATAGAAGATCAAATACAAAACAAAGCATTTAATGTGCTACTTTAGTTACGATGGGATTTGAGAAACTAGTAAATTAAACGATTTTAAGATGAAGTTTATGATGTTCTACATTAATGAATAAATTATGTGATTAAAGTGGAAATTTCAAGATTAAAGTTGACATTTCTTGCTTTTTTCCCCACTGTGTGTCTATTTTTTTTTCTCTCTTCCCTAATGAGCTTTCATAGGACACTCAGACGGTGGGCTACGACTCGCCTTTTCACGGCGACTTTGATGTCTGACAACTTCTTTTTTATTTTGGGCACTGTGCGACTTTGTGAACTTGAGCTTTCAAGTTTCTCCGACACTTTATGTCACTCGATCAACTTCCTTTTCTTGTTTATACCACTGTTTAAACCAACAAATAGTATCTTTTTCCTTGCCTCCACTTGGTATTCGCTGAAATTCTTCTATTTCCACCCGTGCTTTTGCCATTGCCTTTTCACAGAACGCTGGGCTTAAGGGCTATTTATATTGATTTGCATATTCAAAGAGGTGTAATTCTGGGAGGAGACAGGGCAGGACAGCAGGCACGTGCACGTGCGTTACTTTTCACGCTGACCGGGATTTATGTAGCGGAAGAACATGGAAGTTGGCGTTCACACAGATTTATGCATCTGGATTTTTTTGGGCATAAGCACATTTGCGCTTTCGTGCTTACGCCATGTTACAGTGTGAATTCTACGCACGGCGTTATGAATGAGGCCCCTGGCCTGGTCTGTTAAATTTTTTTGGAGGCTTACTGCCCTTTTAATTTTGCTTATGGCACCAGTTCATAACAGAATTTTCCCTTAATTTCCATTCCAAAGACACCTTTTCACAGGAAATGAACAAATTAATGTGGCCTCACACCTAATACTGAATACCTTTAATAAACACCACCTTCAACATAATCTTCAATCTGGAAGCACCTGTTCAGCATTGAGAAAGGGATAGAATTAGAAATCAAAACCCTTTTCCTTCCTGTTTCTTTGGTTTTTCACAATAGAAAGATTACTGCATTTAAGTGCTTGCCAGGAAACTTGAAAATCTCTGGGGAAACAATTCTTAAAATGACCTGATCAGTGCATCCTAAGGCAAAAGCTGCACCATACTTTAAAAGTAATGAAAGAAAAGAAAAAAAAGAACATAGTTAAACATGCTGAAACATTTGTCTTACTTCAGCTGGTTAATTACCAAGCAAAGCCTCAACAGGGTTAAAGATGACCTTTTGAGCAAAGGTCATTGAGAGTTTTCCTCCTCACTAATCCAAATGAGCCACTTTGATTGCAATCAAGAGAGAAAGCTGAGGGCCATTAGGGCTTCGGCATTAGTCCATCGTTAATTGCAGTGCTCGTGAAATGCTAGAACTGTCTGCTAAATCGATAGACCTACAGGGCTGCCAGGCAATCACAGCCATTTGGATAATTGGGTATTATGTAAACCTTAAAGAGGCTTCTTTTTTGTTTAAAATATGTTTTGCAAGAGGAATAAGAAAGGAATTACAAATTATATTTTTTCTGCTCTGAAAAATAGAGATTAACCCCTTACAACAATAGCCTTTATGTTTAATGGTCATATTTGTGAGGTGGAAGTAGACTCTTTGAATTGGTTTGGATTGTGCTGCATGATGTGTTTAAAAACAGATGTTGGCCTTTAACAGACATGAAGTTAGATGTTTCCTAAATGCCCTTATAGAATCACCAGGATAGCTCATAGAACTGTGAAAACCAGATCCAGGACTGTCATTTAAGTCTAATGCATCTCAGGTTTAATCTCTTGTTGCTAACTTTGCATTTTAAAGTTTATATTATTTAAAATTTTATTAAGTCCACCAGTGTGCCAATGTGCCCCACCTTTCTCAATCTTTAAAAGGGGGCACATTGAGACATACTTCAGTTAGGATTGTGTTTTCTTACTGCCTGCAAGATTAACGCATTTTCACTTCCTACTAAATAAAATGAGTTCATTTAATTCAGTGATGTTAAGGACAGAGCTCTGCGACTGTTAAAGTGGCAATGAGATAGAAGGTAAATATAATGCCCTTAATTTTGGAAGCCCATGTAATGGCCATTTTAAGTTTACACTATATCTAGAAATCATCAAGAATGAACCTGGACTGCAGTTAATTGTGGTCTTGTCCTCTTGACTACAGATACATGTACACCACAGTTGTGAATGAGTTTGTATTGCACTTTCTATTGATACAGTTGGTAAAGGATCCCAAAAAGATACAAAGACACAAAAATACAAATTAAATATACAGGTGCCATTGGCTGGACAATGCCTGTGTGAAGATCTGGCAGGTTAAGGTTTAGGCTTGTGCCAATAGACGGATATCATCAGGACTGATTGCTTACATCATGAATGGACATTCCTTTCCAATAATTTGAATAATGTGATTAAACATGTCATAAACACTTAGTTTACACTAAGTACTTGTGTATGGAAAGGTTGTAAACACATTTTACATGCATTGCATTTACTATAGAAACTTTGAATGCCTCATAAAACGCAAGCTAGCGATCTGACAACTTGCTCTGCTGTGAAGGTTCAATGTGGTAGGCGTTTTACATTTTTACTGATTAAGAAGGTCCACAGAAGAAAAAGCCTTCTGCAGCATATTATCAATAGAAGATAAGAGGAAGATGAGGTTCAATGATGGTGCAATTGCTACAGCTATCAACAAAGTCATAAGTGTGCTGCAGTCAGTCTGGATACATAAATGAAATCAAGACTGGCGACATAAAAACCTGCTTGGATCATTCAATGATCACTACTGGCTGCCCTGTTTATGCCTGTGCCGCGTCACATTTTCTACATATTCAAAACACTGCAGCCTGTCAGGCTGCTGAGGGGAAAAAAAGACATGAGATTTTGAATATATATACCCATCAAAAGGCACGTCACAGCCAACATTGTGGTATTTTAGCAGTGATGCTGGCTATAATGCCGTATTCTGTCTTTTTGGAATAAGTATACCATCATTGAGCCAGTGCATTTGGGACGTATGTTGTGCCCTCTGATCAGCTCTGCAGGAGATATGCGGTGGTACAATTAATGGGCTACATATCCCTATCACTGTCCCAAAAAGAATTAGACACAGATTATTACAACCAAAAGGGATATCACTTAATTTAACTCTAGACTATATATATCAATTTCTATATAAGTGTGCTATTTTAGTTGAAAGTTGACATATGTGGCTTAGTGAGAAAAATATCTTCTTAATACTTTAAAACAACACATTTTAGAAAATGTGTAAAGCAAACAAGTTATTTACATAAATAATTTGAAACAGCTGTGGTCCTGCCCTAAATTTTGTTTTTTGTGCTTCTTCCATATCCAGAAACGTAAATGACTGATGATCAGTGAAATGAGCTACTAGTGTTTGTCCTGTCAGCTTTGCCTAAAATGACATAGACAGCTGAATAGAGTTGTGGTAGAGTGATGTTCTGTATATAAGTTGATAAATATTTTGTATGTCTTTATTTGTAAGCTAGACGTATCAATTGTAATTTTAGTGTTTTATTAGGCTTGGTGTAATCTCATGTTTAACTAACCAACCCCCGAGTGTTTAGGACTGACTCAGGATGTGAAATTTATTATGAGGGGGATGGAGCTTCAGACCAGCTAGGCAAGGGTAAGCCGTCCCCCACAGGAAAGCCATAAAACTACCTAGCTGGCAAGCTTCAGATAAATAAATGGTATCCACTAGATGAGGGCAGGTGTGAAAAGGCAGTGTGTGCGCCCATTGGTCTGAAGTATTGCTGTTTGGAATTGGTTTTACATTAGAGGCCATTCTATACCACTGTGCCCTATTGGCGTAAAGATTTGGACAGAAATGTGTAAAGTTGGTTGCTTTCCCCTTTCCTCTCTCTCTCTTTCTTTCTCTCTCACACACACACACACACACTATGGCTATGAAGAGAACACAATAAGGAGCACAACTCAGCAGCCATATCGAGACAGGCATGTGGCCTGTCCTGAAGAAAGCTGACTAGAAAGGATGACTTGATCAAAGACATTTGAGTAACTACAAGTCTCTGTGCCACCTGAAACTACACATCTAGCATTATCAGGCTGTATGGTTGCCAGTATTCACATGTATTCGACTTCATTATTATTATTTTATGAATATTATCAATAATGCATTATTAAAATTAACTCCTGCTTGTCTTTTACTCTATGTAATTGTCTGAGGTTATACAGGGTTGTCCAGATCTAATTATGCAGACTTTGATTTATGTGGGGACGATTCCAGTTCGGCACGAAGACGGTTCTTCATGTCGTCAGTTTGTACACTTCTCCATGGTCCGGGATTTTTCGGGTGATTTTCTATGTAATAAACTTAATAAGTTATAGCATAATGAAAATTGCATAATTAGATCTGGACCACCCTATAGATGTAGAAGGAAAGGTGGGGAGAAGTGCTAAAGTACAATACCGTATAAACAGTGGTAAGTCTATGGGATTTGAGGCATTCTGATAAAGTCTGCACAATAAAGAGTACAAAAGGGGAAAGTAGAGTCATATAGGACCAAAACAAAAGAAGTATGCAGCAAATAACTATGAAAGTCTGTCCTTAGTACATTTCACACAACAATAACATTGGTTTCATTGTTTGGCTCACCACTATTATTTACTGTAAAGCCAAATTGTTGCCAAATAGGCAAGTGTTTTGTTGTATAAAGCCCAAGTGACCTTATTTTCCACTTTCATGCATTTTTTATGTAGACTTAACAAAATAAATCCCATACTTTTCACCCTTGTATGTTACATTATCTTCTATACTTATGCCGTCAAGCAAAATGAACAAACAGGAGAGAGATTTACACTTTTAACTAATTATCTAAGTATGTTAAATTTATAAGCAAAATAAAATACAATGGACTCTGGTGGTAGAAACTGTGATTGTCCAGTTTCCTAACTCTTTAACATTATAAATAAAGACACACAAAATATTTATCAAATTATCTGCTAGGTATCACTCATTTCATACTCCACAACAGAGAGGTTGTTTTCTTCTTAGCCTATCTGTGCTTATCTGTATTAAATAATAAGGTACTTTTGTAACATTTTACAGTTCATGGCTATTAACAATGAGGACATTCTGAGCCCAAATTATTAAAAAGCAGTGTTGGCTTACTCAGTTAAAACAGTGACCACCCCCAGTGATTAACGTTGTCAGTTGGTGATGTTTAAGGAGGTTACTTAAATCTAGACGTCGTCCAGACCTACTAGGGATGTTTTGCTACTTTATTTTATTTTTTTAACTTTGTGTAAAAGATTCCTATGTAAAGTGTGTAGCTTCTCTCTATATCATATTTTTCTTAATTGTAACCTGTGGGCTTATTCTTGTATCTGTCCTGCGATGGTATCCTTCATGCAAAAAGTAATGTGACCATACAATCCTAAAAATGGATTCAGTATATAGATAAATTGATTTTTTTCTGTATTTTCATAATGTGAAGGCTATGCTGTAATGAAATGAAGTTTAGGTACTGTGCGTCCATTATTGCACTTTGTGCCTTGTCCCTTGCATCTACAAATTGCCGTATGTCGTTATCAGGCCTTGTCCAAACAGCATATTCATCGAAACATTTCTGTAATTTAGAAACTTTCAGTTTATAATACATTTTTGAAAAGAAATTTTTAAAAAGGAGTAGCAATGTCTGTTGCAAAGACCATGTTGCTCTGGGAAGAATATTTTCCTGAGCAACTAAGGTAAACCAAACCACAGTCAGGGGTGGCAGTGGCCTTAGCAAAATGTCAATCTGAAGTAAAGCAGCAAGACAAGGAATGCAGTGAATGTCAAGAAGAAGTTGAAATTAAAGCATCCTTAAAGTTTATTAAAATGAGATTTTTGTAAGTCTTACCTCATTTAAAGCTCAGATGAACAACAAAAGCTTCTGTCCAATCTTCATAGACCTTGGACACTTTGTAGAAAAAAAAACACAGAATAGTATTATGAAATATGAAAAAGGAGTCTTGTTTCAGCCATCAATTATCAAACCTGCTTACTTAAGACTTAAAGGGCCCAGAGTGCATCCTGGCAGCACTAGAGGGTTGTCATTTTAGTGCAGGGAATTTTAGGGCAATGAAACTAATCCATGTCTATTTGATGTGAGAAGAATACTGGGATACTTAGAGAAAGAATAAACAAGCATAGGAAGAACAGAAAAAAGCACACAGACAGTTCCCAGGTAGGGATAAACATGGTAGTTACTTACAATTTTCTATACTTTCAAGTAAGTTTTGTAGCTTATTGGTACAGTGGGTACCATTAGCACTTTATAGCACTTGAGGCTTATCTTCTGTTCCAGGCTATGTCAAGCTTGCATCTTCTTTCCATGTTCGCTTACCTCTGGACTCCTGACACTCCAGAGCATATTGATAGTTTGGGTGAAATGTTTAAACTTCCCCAATATAAATGTGCAGAAGAAAGGTCTTGAGCATCCTACAATGGAGCGGTCCCTGCTACTCACCATTTGCTGATTGGAGAGGTTCCAGCTCCCATAGACACTGAACTACTGTACATAGCAGATTGTTAAAATGGTTTACTGCAATTCTTTACAGGCAAATGCCATTTTTGACAAAATGAGTGCATATAGTGTAAATTAGCTGCTGAAGGCTACAGACATCGTTATATACAGTATATCCGTGTACAAGTCAGAAATGGTGCCGTCAAGCCAATTTTGACAGTCTGAGCAAAGGAAATAGCTTTATCTGCTACTCATTTTGTACTTGGCATCAAGCGTCTGTCAAAGCTAATGACAGTAAATTAACACCAAAATCCTTGGTGAAGGGGAAAGGCCATTTGCTCATTATGCCTCCACCTTTAGAGGTGCCTGACCTATAATGACAAGTAGATGAAAAGGTTGGGAGCTTTATAAAATTTTTAAATTGAAAAGCATAGGTTGAACTGATATTTTTAAAGGTATGGTAATGACTTTTTTTTTTTTTTTTAAATTGCTCTATTATTTATTCATTTTTTTCTTCTGTAGAAAGTATAGCTAAAAAAGATCTGGTTAATCCAGCAAGACTTCTTCTAACTTCTTTGTCCACTGCAACATACTGTGACCACGTGTAATGTAGCAGTCACATGTAAAATGAAGGCTTTCTGTGGATAAAACCTGATTTCCCTTTACCCAACAGAAGAGGCATATGCTTCTACATGGAGGAATTAAGGGAACAGGAGGGCTTTTTTTAACTGAAGGAATACAAGACTAAGGTATGACCCATATTTATGGGGGAGTATTCATCATTCTTTTGAATTTAAAGTTCGTTATTTTCATGTATGCACAGTACAGTGAAATTCGTACTTGCCAAGTTCCTCTGAATATGTGACAGTAACACAATGCCACAAAAAGACATGCATAAAGAAAACAACAACATTTATTTACATAGGCCACTGTCATTCAACGAATGTAGCTCAAAGTGCTTTATAAGTTGTCAAAGAGAAAGTTACAAGAGTAGAAAAAATATGATTAGGTAAGAATATTAATGAATAAGCAACAAAGAAAAAGCTCCAAATGATTTTATAAAACACAGATACATATATAAACACTCTATAATACAAATAAATACACTGATGTATTTCAATCTGGTTTTAAAAAACTTCATACTACAAAATCTGTTTTGCTGAAGGTGACTAATGATATTTTATTAACCTTGGACTTGGGTTTTTGTGCTATTTTAGTGTTGCTGAACCTAAGTGCAGCTTTTGATACAGTGGACTATTGGTTCTGTTAAAACAGCTTAAGTGTGAAGTCGGCATTCAAGGGTGTGCACTGAAATGGTTTGTGTCCTACTCAAAAGGTAGATTTATGTTGGCTAACATAGCTGATGATTTCTCTTAGCATGCTCCACTCGCACAAGGTGTATCACATGGCTCTTTTCTGATCCCCTTATTATTTGCTTCCTTTGAGGTCCATATGTTAAAAACATGGGGTCAATTACCAGTGTTATGCTGATAGTGCGCAACTTTATCTCAATGTTAGCCCTGACAGCGATTCATCTGTAAAAAAGCTCAATTTTCTTCAACTGAATGAATATAAAAAAAGAGATCATTATCTTTGGCCCTACTTCTTTTGCTAATGAAATTGGTACTCACTTGGGCTCGCTGACAGCAAAAATTCATAATGATGTCAGGATCCTTGGTATCATCTTCAAGTCGTCACTAAGTTTCAACAAACAAATCTCTAAGGTGGTAAAGTCCAGCTTTTGCCAGCTGAGAAAAATCTCAAAATTAAATTTCTTTCTTTCACAGAAATATTTGGAAATAGTGATTCATGCTTTTATTACATCCCACCTAGAGTATTGCAATTCCCTATATGTGGGAGTGTCCAAATCTGCCCTGTTGCACCTTTGACTGTTTCAAAATGCTGTATCTAGGTTTCTAACCAGCCCAAAAAATATCTCACCTGTGCTGGCCTCTCTCCACTGGCTACCGGTGAATTTTGGATTGATTTTAAAATGTTATTGTTTTTAAGGCCTTGCATGGTTTAGCCTCAAAATACATCTATGATCTCCTTCATCCCCTCTCAGGAACAAGGGCTTTGAGGTCATCTACTTAAATACTCCTTGCAGTTCCAAGATCACAGCTGAAGTCTAGGGGTGACAGAGCTTTTTCACTTGTTGTTCCTAGGCTTTGGAGTGATCTGTCACTGCACATTAGATGTTTTCTTCTGACTTTCACTGTGGGTAAGGTCATGGGTGGGGGAGGATGGAAATTTAATAGTCGTTAACAAGCTGTTTTACATAATTGCTTTATGCTAGTTTTATATGTTTATTTGTACAACACTTTGGTACAACTTCTGTTGTTTTTAAATGTGCATTTATAAATAAATTTGACTTTCAGTTTTTGATATAATTAGTAAAAGGGTAGCATCCCTTTTATTGAGTATCATAATGTAATTGTCTCAAGATGACTCCAACGATAAGTGTACATGACTGGGAGGACAGAAAAAAAGGCCCAATTAAGTTGGAGGAATAAAAAAAAGATCTGTAGGGGTTCCAAGGGCAAAAGACCATCCATCCTCCACTGGGTATCCTACCTAACATAAATGTTCTTAAATCATTCCTCATGTTTTCCAGGCTTCATATCAGTGGATTCAATGCATAGACAGCTAGGGCATTCGCCTTAATTCCAGAATCACAGATGGCTACACAATGCCTCGATCAGGTAGTGGTGGTGCAAAACTCCACCACAGAAGAACCGGAAAAAAGAAAGCAGAGAGAAATAGAGAGGTAAAGATTGCAAGTCTCTGAACAGCCTGATTATTCTTTGCCTATACAGTCTATTCAAAGTACAACTAAAATGTAGCTACGAAAAAGCCATATTTAAAAAATGGGCGTTTAGCAGTTTTTTTAAATGTCCCACAGGGTAAGGCTGGCAAATCTCAATTGGCAAAGCATTTCGGATTGTTGGTGCATAACAGTAAAAGGCCACCTCATCACTTCTTTTAAGCTTGGCTCTTGGAATTATAAGCAGACCGCTATTCGAAGATCTAAGGTTAGGACTTGGAGTGTTAGAGTACATGAACTCCAAAATATAGGAAGGGGCAAGATTATTTAAGGCTTTATACACTATTAGTAGTAAATTAAAGTCAATTCCAAATGAGATGGGTAACCAGTGTAACAACACTAAAACTGGAGAGATTGTACTCAGATTTTCTTTATCTGGCTTGCTGCTGCATTTTGCACTAATTGCAACCGATTAATGTCTTTCTTACTTAGTCTTCTTAGGAGTGCATTACAGTAATATAGCCAATTAAAAACAAAACTGTGAATCTTAAAATGCTATAAGAGGTCTAACTTTTGCAGTACTTTATTTGTCCCACATGTTGTTAGCTGTCAGCTATTATTTGTTGAACTGTGCTCCCCCTTCATCTTGTCATTTATTAACACACCAGTCAATCACATCCCACATGCACAGTGGTGCTATAAAAGTCTATGAAACTCATGTAAAGCACGTAGGTCCCATAATAATCATTCGAATACAATACACCCCATGTGTCTCACGTAGGCACCCCTTTTATCTCTTGTTTCGGTCACATACAAATCGTATCTTTAAGGTATATAAAACAGTAGGTCTGGTTAGTTGTGGTACGCAGCAATTTGAAACTCTGTCTATGAGCTTCTCTTTTTCTTGATCCAACCATGGAAATTATTCGCCTTGTAAGTGTCTTTTAAAGCTTTATTGTTTAAGGTACACTGTCTGCTATGTATTGCTTTGCAAATCATTCTTTATTGTCTTTAATTGTACACCTGTAAATGCCTGTATGTTTCTTTTGTATATATTTCAGTTTACAATGAAGTACATCCAGTACTGCAGCTCCCTAAACCTTAGATACAGTAATGTCTAGCACACTTTTGAGAGCAAATACAGAATATTTATTTAAACAAAAGCACTCTCCACAATCATCTCTTCAAAGATTAGCCAAAATAAGACAAAAATGAAACAATTCTTCCTCCTTCCATCTTCCTGTTGAGTGTCCCTCACTGCCTCCCAACTCGGACACATCCATGTATGGCAGCGGGCTCCTTTTATGTTGGACCAGGGAATGCTTCTGTTGTCATGCTATGTCCTTGAGAAAGCATTTCCAGGCCATAGAAAAAGTAGGAAGCACCCTCTTTCAATCCCCGGGGACCCCAATAGAGCTGTACTTCCAGAATCCATCTCCCAATCACCCCTGCGGGTGTCTAGATCAGGTTACTGTACAAGGACTACTGCCATCTAGCATATGGGGGATTTAACCAATCCTGATCCTCAACTTCCACTTGTCCATCCAGTATAATATACTGGCTGGGCAAAAAATTATTTTTTCATCCCGCTGGGCAGTTCATCTGATGTTGCACTCTGGCCTCCTGTCCAGGTACAAAATGCTTCTCTCTTCCGGCTGGGATGCCCATTCTCATCCTACAAAGTTTAGGTCAGACTCCATGATTATCCATAAATTCTTAACCTCCACCTTGACATTTAATGCTAAGAGATCAAGTTTATTTCTAATACCCTCACTATTTTAATTTTTGCCAATCACTAAAATTTCTGTTTTTATCTTATTTAGATTGGGAAACAAAACATAGAAAATGCACCATCTGTTCATATAACTGCATAAAACATACACAATAATGTATAAAAGAACATTTGCAGCGTTTGTTATTTTAACTGGCTGTTCCATAACCTTATAGTCTGTAGACAGAACTATCTCGGAATCTACTGGGGCGAGTGCAAAAGATGTTGTACCACTTAACAGAGAGGAGAGGTGACAAAAGTGAACAAGTAGGATGGCTGAGGTCTTAAAAAAATACTATTTGCCTTTCTAGGGCAGCGTCTTGAACAAATGACAGTTGTATGCCCCATTAATATTCTCTACTACTTTCAGTATTCTCCACAGCACTTAACATTCATGAACTGAGAAGGTGCCATGCCAGTGAAGATAGGCTCCATGGTGTACCAATAGAAATCAGTGAAAACAGATGGAGAAATGACTGTTCCTGAGCCTTCTTGACAATAGCCCAAATGTGTTGTGTCCACATATGTACAGTTCTCTCCAGGAAAATTAAACCTGTTCACCTTTGCAACAGCATGACTACTAAAGTTAATGGACATTTGGTCTTCCTTCTGCTTCCAGAAGTCTATGACCACAGGTTTTTCTGATATTAAGGATGAACTTGTTGTTCCGGTTGATGCCACTGCGTCAATAGATAAACCTCTTTTCTGTAAGCTATCTCATCATTTAATGGTGGAGTTAGAGCTGGGTTTGGCAACACTGTCATAGGCAAACAAAGATTCCACAAGGGGAATCCTGTGAGATGAATGTGTTGAGGATCAGCACGGAGGAAGTGGTGCTGCTGTTTAAGTACAAAATCGATTTGTAATGGATGGCAACTTGAGGAGTTAGGTCTGGTATTTAGCTTTGGTGATATAAAAGTGCTAATTGTTGAGCATACGTTTATAAAGAGGAATCTAATATTGTACTTTTTTATTGTACAGATGCATCGGGATTGTATTAAGTGCAATGCATATGACATCCTCTTGGCATCCTCTGGTTGAGATAATATGCAAGTGGTCCAGATTATCTGGACATTTCAGCTTAAAGTGCCCCAGGACCACTCTCTCTGAACAGTGCGGTACTGGATCCTGGTCATTTGGAAAGTCCACTTTTGATTTCTTCAGCACAGTGATAATTGATATTTGTTGATGTTACCTCACACTTTTCTTTTTTTTTTTTCTTCTCAGAACTGATTCTTGAGCAGTTTTTAAATATTCAGTACAAATTAGTTGAAATCTCCTGCCCATTTCAAGCCTTTGCTATTTCACCTGGGCCTTGCCCATGAAATTTGAGTTCTGGAAACCCTATAACAGAGTAAAATGTACTGCCCTTGAGTTTGAGGCCAGCCATTGTACAAGACAAAGAAATTATAGGAGGTCAGTGAGAAAGCCTGATTTCACAGAGGTATTCTATTGTCTTCAAAGGCAGTCAATCAAAACCAATGGAACAAAAGGCTAAAAGGAATAAAATGAAGCACTTTGTTGACCTGCCCAAGGCATGTGATGGTTATTCAAAGTTATGAGGAAAAAGAAGTGAAAAATAAGTTTTATGAACAAGCTTGCACTGAATAGCTGAAACCCATTTTAGCTATAATAGGGTCCGAGCAGCTGGAGCTTCAACCGCATTGATCCCAAAGCTGAAGTCATCTGTGAATGTAATGCTAATCAAGACTGAACATGTTTGGGATATTCGTCTATTGCAAAGCACACATAGCCTTTCACATTAGGTCATTTAACCTAACATGAATGCCTTTGGCGGATAAAAAAATGAAAAATAAAGAGGACAAGCAAACCTCACCAAATTTATAAGTATAGACAGTAAAAGTCACATTTCCAGCAGAGCCCCGGGTCTAGGTTAATGTACAAGTATGGTATATCATTGTGCAAGGTGTACATACAATACATAGGTTCATGTCACCTTAAGAGGCCAATGGAAACATTGGAGAATCTTTCTTAGCAGACTTGATAGGATTAAATAGAAATGAGCATTCATCAGACTGCCACAATAGCAAGTAAGGTGAAATGTCCTTAATGTTGACTGTGCAAAAACTGGAATATGTTTGTTGATGTCAGGATATAAAGAACAGGATGTTGAAGGATCTTATTTAACACCATCAAATCCATCAAATGTGTTCTAAAGAAAAAAACAGTTTTGCAATTGAAACTGTTGTTAAAGCAGATAAATGTTACTCCCATAAAACATTTATTAATTATCTATATATAATTCACTAAGGCAAGACACCCATGGAAAGGCAAGAAACCCATAGAAAGCACGCCGGAAGGGGCGTGGATTCACTAAGCCGCCGACAAGTAAGACACCTATGGCGCACGCAGGAAGGAGCCACGCTCATCAACTCCAAGACCATTGGATACAACGACAACTCACAGAGCCACGGCCACCAACTCGGACGCGACGACACAGAAAAACCGGCGTCATTTATATTCGTCTGTCGTAAAGGCCACATGCACTTCCGAGCCACGTTGACTGTTCATAGAGGCATGTTTCTCGCGGAGGTGAATCGCCATATGCAGCGTGTAAAACGGTTTACGAGGGGTATCCCATGGGATCCTTAAAATGATCCTTTACAACTGAGGTTAAAACACAATGAAGTAAGCAGTCTTTAAAAACTGAGTTTTCGGTTACGACGCACAACCGCGTGCACCATAGCAAACTGTTTTACACGCTACATACAGCAATTCGCATCCGCGACAAACATGCGTCTTCTTAGATACTCCTGCAAGAACACGAAAGACGTTTCCCTGCCCACCAACACTCCTTTTTCACCGGCCCGCGTCTACCCTCGCTCTCTAGGCATTCACACTGCCTGCCCATGTGCCCGGACACAAAAACTCACCGAGCAGCCACAACCGCACAGAGCAATGAAAAGTCTACGTGAGTCACAGGTGCAAAGACGACAACGACTCAAGTGCCGAGTTGGAGGTGGGCACGTGAGCAGGCAGTGCATACTGAACGAGAAATTCAGTCACGGACGATTGTGTGTTGGTTCGTTCCGTGCATTGTTACAATGTTGCTTTTCTTGCTGATTTATTACATTACCGATTTTTCAAATGTTAATTTTCTCCCTGTGCTTAAAAATCATTAAAAAACCGGCCTGATTATGCGGCGTATGGTACGCCACAGGTTGGCTAGTTTATATTATTATTCTGTTTAAACTTTCTTTCAACTTCATTAACTGAATGTGATCCTTGTCTACTTTGCCCAAATGTTTACTTTCCTAACTCCAGACCTTTTTTAACTAATGTGAATCCTTTCAAAATTAACCCTTTCATCTCCTGCAAATGATGAAGACTGCTACATGGATACCTCACACATTGGATTTATTTTTTATAGGGCTCTGTTAAGTTCTTTGTAATTTATTTCATAACAAAACTTATAATTGTTTGAAGTGAAATATATTTCAATCCGAAATATTTACTGTATAAAAACATTTTAGATATCATAGAGGGGGACCTATACTCATCGAGTCATGGATTCCACGAGACCACTGAGGGTGTCCTGTGATACTCTCTTTATGAGTGGGTGGATAAGTGTATCCTGTCCAGAGTTGGTCAATCCCTGACACCAAATGCTATCAGGTTAGGCTCCAGTCTCCTGTAATCCTGATTTGGAGTGATGTTTATAGATACTGTTAATGTATCTGAACAGTTTTCAAGCCTGTGAAATTGAAAATGTTGCAGATAATAATGTGAACCAGTAGACCTTTATTCAGTTATGCTTTGGAAAGCAAAAAATGGAGTTCAAATGTCCTACTTTTAGTTATCACAACAATAAGCTCTTAAAATAAGATATTTCCACTTAAAACTTCCTTTCACTCTATGCAGTGTACGGCAAGCTATGGTACTCTGTTAATTTCAGCAGCAATAAATAGCTTGTCTAGACAAATCTCCTTCTTTATGCATTTATTCATCTTTTTTTATTTTTGCAATGACACTGAACACAAAATGAATACATTTTGAAATGAAAACCATTATATTCACCCATCAACATATAACGGTGTATGTGATTGGTTGGTTAACTCTGTGAGACCCGAGAGAGAGTGTCTGCAGTAGCACATGCTCAAACTTGTGACTGTGTGTGCGAGCACAGCAAGTGTGAGTGAGTGTAATGGTGAATAATATCTTGCATACATGTTAATACATATATATTGTCACGCTTGGGTCACAAAGTTGCACAGGTTCATTCAAGGTTTTCAAGAAACAGAAGCTTTATTCGAATACAGACAGGACAAACACAAGTCTCTTCCAGGAGCAATCCGGGTACACTGCCAAACCAGTCACTACAGCTCCAAAAGAACACATAATCGTCCTCCTCAAAGGTGAACAGCGGCTTGGGAGCGGCGACCGGAGCAGAGGATGTTTGGGGGAAGAGAGACAAGACAGTGAGAAAGTAGGACTGCCGTGGTGTGGTCTTTTAAATGCTTGAAGCCCTGCATGAGATGCAGATCATGCGGCACGGCTATCAGCAAGCAGCAGGCTAGCAGCTGATCCCTCAAAGAGTAGATGAAAAGCTGTGTTTGTTTTCCATTGTACCACTGTTTAAGAGTGAAGGAACGACCATGTCCACTTGGAGCTGCATTCACAATATATATTTTATTAATGTCTAAAATTATCATATTTTAAAATATTTAAATGAGTAAGGAGGTTAATATCTGATTTCAAAGGAAAGTGAGCTATTGTAGTTTCCTCCTACCAGTTTCATTGACAAGAACAGTACCTTCTGTAACAGAATGAGGGAAAACTAACCAGAGTGGGCCATTTTACAACTTAATTTCCTGAACAGCTTTTATTTCTTATTTGTTTGAAATTGTTTGGGCATCTTTGAAACTAGAGAAAACATTGACAAGGACAAAAGAATGGTGGAGGTTGTGCCTAAGTTGTTTTATTGATAAGTCAGGGGAAACAGAGCCACAATAAGAGGAGGTTTTCATATTGCAGGGCTTCTCTCTGGTATTTTCCATCCTGAGGAGACCATCATTATCGGTGGCCATATTTAGACAGGCCATGCTGCCTGGCGCTATGCAGATGGCATGGGGATCAAGGGCCATGCAGGGCCATATTAGATCAGAAACCTATAGACACTAGGATAGAGAGATATATTGGGTAGCCCAATATCAGGCTGTATTATTTCAACCAACACATTTCTACTTTAGTTATATTGTGGGCATATTATCTCTAATATATATGGAACTTATCTGCCTACCTGCGCTGGCACTCTATCTAGTTTCCCGAGATTATATCAAGTAAAAGAAAAGGGAAAGGCATTGAAATGCAAAAGAATTAAAACCAGACAGTGTTGTAAGAGTATAGGATTTTGGGCTTTCTCTTAAGGTCTATGTAAAAACGGGTTGTAGCTGCGTGAATGAAAAGGTAGGGAAAAAGCCAAATGCTTGGAGTACCAACTGGGCAAAACCAGATTAATTTTAATCAAATTAAAAGGAAAACAAGCTTGAGCATGTGAGGGATTCATTCATACGCTAACACAAGTGTGCATTAACTTAACACAAGTAACACCATTTCCCACAGTGATTGGAGTTACATTTTTTAATTATCATTGTCATCAGTGTACATATCTTGTTCTGTCCTTCCTTCCTTCCTTCCTAAAAACCTGCACTTCAATTGCCCCGTTCTTATAATTCTTTTTGGAAAACGAGACTGATGGCATATTTCTCTAAGCTTTTTTACATAGTTTAAATTGCATGTTAATCAGATTACTAGGACTGCATTTTTTTCACTTAAGGAATATTGCAGTAGTTAGACCTCTTATAATGCTGCAAGACGCTGAAAAATTAATTCACTCTTTTAATTTTAGTTGGCCAGATTACTGTAACGTACTCCTAACTGGAATACCTAAGAAAGACATCAATCAACAGCAATTAGTACAGAATGCAGCAGCAAGAATCTTAACTAGAAAAAGAAAATCTAGGCACATCTCACCGTTTTACTGTTGTTACATTAGTTTCCAATGTTTTATAGAACTGACTTTAAAATACTACTAATGGTGTAAAAAGCATTAAATAATTTTGCCCCTTCCTATACAGTATTTTGGAGTGCCTGTCCTCCTACACTCCAAGTCATAATGTTCTAAAGGTGTCTGCTTATAAATCCAAGAGCCAAGCTTAAAGAAGTGATGAGGTGGCCTTTTGCTGTTATCTGGAATCTGGAATACCCTACCAATAGAGATTTATCAGCCTAACACTGTGGAACATTTTAAAAAACTTCTAAAAACACTTTGTTAATTTGGCTTTTTCATAGCAACATTTTAGTTTTACTCTGAATAGAACTGGACTACACAGACATACAATTATTCTTCCTGTTCAGGGTTTTGTGGTTGGTACTAATCTCTACTTTTCTCTACTTTTTTTCCAATTTCTCTGCGGTTGCATTTTGCGCCACCACCACCTGTGATACTGGAATGAAGGTATTTGTCACAGCTGTCTACAAGACTGACTTCATCATATCTTCTCAAACAAAGCCTGGAAACATTAAGCCGTGACTTTTATGTTAGGTAAAATGCCCAGTGGAGGCTGGGTGGTCGTTTGGCCTTAGAACCCTTGCAGTTTTTTTTTAATTTTTTTATGTCCTCCTGGCTATCTGACCTTATTGTCTTACCTTTAGAGACTTACATTATGGTATTGTATATAAGGATGCTTACCCTTTTACTAATTATGTATCTGTGTTTTTCATAAGATCATATGGATTTATCTTGCAAAAAACTAGACTATAAACAATGAAAAAGTTTCACACTATTAATCATTCACATAGTTTCACTATGCACGATGAATGCACTCATAGGCAAATTAGAAAAACGTTTCTTGATCCAATTATATAAGTTAACCAGAAAGGGTATCATACTTTTTTTTACACAGATTTCAGTAAAAACGTGGAAGGAAGATAAAATGTCAAGGAGGCTTTGGAAATTTTAAAGCATATGAGCATCACTGATTAGGTGTCAGACATTGACTTTGAACTAGAGAGTGAGACTTCATGTGATTCTGAATCTGATCAGGAGTGTGGTACCTGGCTGTGAGGCAGAGCTTCATGCAGAGTCATCCTGAAATTCTTACCACAAAAAAGGTTCTAGCTGAGACTACCATGCCAGTATCAGTTTTACAGAGAAAAAGAAGACACGAGATGGCAGACTGTACAGAGAGGATGATACAAGCCTCCCCACTCACAATGTTTTCACAGACATGTAGTATTATGTAGTCCAGTACTGTACTTCCCTCACTGCAAGGCTTAGTGTGCTTTTGCACAGGTTTGTAAACAGGCACTAGAATTCATGGATGATCAGACTTGCCAAAGTGTGGATGCAGGATCAACCTGTATAGGTAGGTATATTTATCTTTAAATATGTATTATTTAAAAATTGAATTATTTATGGTGCTCATTTTTATGTATGGAGTTGATTGAGTAATGTGAAGATTTGGTTTAACACATAGTGGAGAGTGGTTTGTGTCTTTTTAATATTATTTACTGTAAGTTAATCAATGTATGAGAAGGTGACTGAGTACTGGATATATTTATAAGAAAAAGGATGTAATGAGAAGTCAAGCAAGATGAAAAAAGGGCCTGCGTTGCCTTGAAAGCTTGCATATTGTAATCTTTTTAGTTAGCCAATAAAAGGTGTAATTTTGCTTGACTTCTCATTACATCCATCATGGCTAAAAAGGTACAACACCCAAGTGCTAAAAAAAAGGAAATGAGATTTAATTTTAATAGGGATAAGACTTCTGTAGCCGTGTTTATCCAAAATGACCAAAGTTCTGCTGCTCCAGCTTGTAAACGGGATTCAGCAAAAGCCTGATGCGTTGAAATGATTCCACAGACAAAATATCTTCATTTTTAAAAGTTTTAGTTAAAATTCAAAGTAAAACATTTCACACAAAAAAGAGAAAATTGAAATAGCAAAAAATCTGAAAAATTCTTGTTTAAGAGAAGTTCTGCTCAAAGCTTAAATTTCATTACATTTCTGATTGTTACAAAATCACTTTAAAATGTTTCTGAACCATTTCAAAACAGTCAGAAAACTGTATACCTATCCCATTTCTAAGCTGAAAATGGGTCTTTTAAGTCCCTGTGTACTGGGTCCTATTCTAAACAACAACTGACTCAATTAACACACTGTATCTTAGTTATAGCAAGAAAGTTCTATCTCTTATTAACTTACATCGGGTGAAAAGGCTATACCATTGTTTATGACTATGACTAAGCAAACACTAATATGAATTAACTTAAACTTAAGCATTACTTTCTAAGATTGGCTCTTACAGCTACATTCTGCTTTTAACACTAAAATCTTTGAAGCCTGCGAAAAATATTCATAATGCTGGGCCACCTTAATTTTACTCGCACCTCCTCATCACTGTGTTAATTGTGTACCGATAACACATTTGTTTTGCAAATGTGTCAATCAGCCACAGGCAGGTAGCCTGCTATCCCATCCCTCGCCGAGACAGCTGAAGTCAGGCACAAAGTACTCACAGCTGAAGTCTGTTTAAATGGAAGTAAAGTGTCTGGAACTATATAGGAAAATAAAATATCATTATTTGAAATATATACGTTTCATGTGTGTTCCGTGTCTACAATGATCTGACTCAAATCAAATGCGTGTTTTTATTACATAATAGTAACAATAATAGCAGCCCACCAATCAAAGAGGTAAATGCAGGAAGGAGCCAGGATCGAACCGGAAAAGCAGCTGTTCTTAACCTTCCACCAGCAAAGCGGATATTTGTGAGACTGCCACATTTCCACTGTGAAAGACAAACTCACACATGCATGCAAACGTCTTTACTTTGTATTGATTGATATTTGGGCTTCAGTTTTCACACATTGACAACAACATGTACATTGAGCAATTTCTTTTTCTTTGGTTTTATTCTTGAGTAAAACCACAGTTGTTTTGTTATAGCTTTTAAGAAAGTGTTTATTTGATATTTTGACTTCGGTCTTCACATATTATACACTTCACGTAAGCTTTTTGTCTTTATTACTATAACATATGAAAAAATGTTCTGTTTTAGTTATGTGTTCAACATTTCTCTTACATTTATACAGATCATTGTAGACACGGAACACACATGAAATATATGTATTTCAAATAACAATATATTATTTGCCTATACAATTCCAGACACCTCACTACCAGATAAACAGACTTCAGCTGTGAGAATTTTGTGTCCGACTTCAAATGCCTCGGTGGAGGGTGGGATAACAAGCTATCTGCTTGTGGCCAATTGACACGTTTGCAAAACAAAGGCGATATCGGTGCGCAATTAACAGTGATAAGGAGGTTCAAGTAAAATTAAGGTGGCCTGGCATTATGAATATTTTCTCAGGCTTCAGGGATTCTAGTGTTAATTCTTCTAGTAATGGAGGCACCACCAGAAAAGAAAGATTGATAATTAATATGAATTAATGCATTTCATTTATTGTGATGTAGATGCCAACAAAAGAACTCAGGACCCAGCTCACCTGAGGTACAGAATACAAGTTTAAAGGAAATGAGGACTGGGTGTTACTTTAACTTAACCCACAGAGACTCCAACTTGTTCCCTTCTCCTACCTTGGTTTTGTGGGCCTAAAATGTTATTTTCACTGTGCTGTGCCACACCTCATCCTTTCCTTTCTTTTATTTCTTTCCTGAATTGTGTTACCATTACTATGATATTCTTCTCTATCACTCTTATTACGTCATAACTCCATACATCCTATAATGTCACATTTCAAGGTCAATACTCTTGTCTCTAGTTCATGCATTTTATTCAGTGTTGCTGCAGTTGGGTCTGGCTACTTGTCTTTTAGTGATAGTAGTAAAGATGGGTGAATGAACTGATTCTTTCAGTCCTCTTAATTGGTAATACCATTTTTTTTATTTTCATAAATCTATGGCATTAGAATACACATAAAGTAAGGAGATTTGTGGCTGGGTATTTTTGGCATATATCATTCATAAATTCATTCCAAAACAGAGTGGGGCCTGGGGCATGTACTAGCAACATTACATACGAGGCAAGAAACAGCTCAGGAAGAGTTTCATTGGAGGGTACCCTCACACCTATACATAGCTGATTTTTTGAGTCACCTATACATATGTTTGGATTGCAAAAGGAAATCAAACTTCCTGCAGAAGCAAACAGAGAATGCGTATACCATGCACTAGCAGTAAAAGGGCACAGATTTGAACCCAATACTCTGCTATGCCACTCAGCTTTAAGATGTAGTTGCATCATGTAACCTAATGGAAGTAAATGAAGCCTTAGACTTTCTCCTCCTGAGGACCAGGGTGACTTTAGTCAAACTTTACTAATTTTGTTGCCATTTCATGTGGCTTGACTTAGAAATCAAAATGAAAATGCCCTAGGCAAGCAATATCAGAGGAAGTCAATGCATGCAGGTATTATTATCACCTTATTCTTTCATAAAGATCTCTAAATGAAAGTAAGGACCAGTCTGTAATAAGAGTCAAGTCCTACTGAGTCAGTGAGGAGATTATTTCCATCTCATTCCTTTCATACAATGACCCTTTGTTGTTATGCCTTAGGTGTTTTATCTATCATTAAATCTCATCTACCACATGTGAGTCCAGCCACTGTGTGCTTAAATTGCTTTGTGACGCACTTTAAGATGGCAAGCTTCATTTTTTAAGCAATGCTGGATAACGTGGAGTTTACAAGATAAAGGGAAAAAAGAAAGTTCTGCAGTGGGCATGAGTCCAGGTTTATTCCACATGTGTGCACTTGTTCCTTTTCTATCCTAAGACATTTACTTTCCATTCAGCTTTAATTTTTGGACAATCATTTTGATTTTTGATCTCTCAGTCTCTCACACTCTTGCCAATTAATGTTTAGGCACACAGAGTACCTGAGAGGAAACCATGGAGGTGGGAAACATGGAAACACCATAATAAAAAATGACAATCTAACACACTGCTGGGAGGTAGCAAAAAAAAAAAAGAAATTTTAAAAAATAAAAATGTGGCTGAATTTGGATAAGAAATAAAATGAATTTCTTTTTAAATTTTTGCATCATTTTCCACCCAAATCTTTTAATTCAAAAGTAGAATAAAATATTAAATATACGCAACGCATCTCCTATTTAGTTTATTATAGCAGACAACATAGTCACATACAGGCTAAGGGGATGTCCGAGGAACACCAGGTCATGGTGTTTTCTGGCAGTCTCTATGCCCACTGTACACTTTAGCTCTGATTTCATACTCCGTGGCTAGCAAACCAGAATCGTACTTGGCCGCCTTGCTTGTTCCAGGACAAAATTTGCCAATTCAGTCACATCACAAAGTTGGTCAAAAAAGCACTGAGAAAGGAATTAAGAGTGGTTTAAAAGAGGAGTTCCTATAGATAAGTGCATAGTAAGCAATCTTTTTTTTCTTAAAAAGAATTTCTCATTAAGAATATAATCATATTTTCAGTTCTTTACATTGTGAAATGATGGAAGCAAAAAATATCAATTAGCAATTTTTAGCTCATATGTGCTATATAGACGTGACATATCAATTACATTGTGCCCCCTATTTTTATTGGCTTTACATGTCCTCTTCATATACAGGGTGAGCCAAAATGAAGTACCACATTTGTCAAGGTCATTGCGAATGGGTGTTGGGTCCTTTGATAGGTGATACCTTGTAGTTTTCAGTCAGCAACATGGCTTGTTCCGGTGCGTACTGTGCTTTCGCTGTTGAAGCGTTCTTCAAAAACAACGTCTCCATCATCACTACGCAATTCTCCTTCCGAATGCACTTCAGCATTCCTCCTAACAGTGACATCCCAAATCGGAAAACAATCTTCAGTGGGTGGCAAAATTTAGAGAAACGGGTACAACATTGAACAGAAAATCTCCAGGCCTTCCTTGGACTGTACAAACCCTGAAAACATCCAAGCTAGAAGGGCATCAATTTTTCAGTCTCCTAGGCGTTCAGCGTGCAAACATGCTTCTGCCTTTGGCATTTCCAACACGTCTTTGAGGGGGATTTTGCATGAGGACCTTAATTTCCATCCATACAAAATGATGGTAGTGCAGGAACTCACTGAGAAAGACTGGGAGAGCCATTGACAGTTGTGTGCAAACATTCTGCAATCCGTTCATTGAGATGCCATCGTCATGTGCAGCGACGAGGCACATTTCCATTTGAATGGTTGCGTAAATAAGCAAAACTTTCGCTATTGGGCTGAAACCAAACCTTGTGAACTTCATCAGAGACCCTTGAACAGTGAGCGTGTTACAGTTTGGTGTGCTGTTGCAGAATTTGGCATTGTAGGCCCTTACTTTTTCGAATAGGGGGGAGCAACGGTCACCGTCATTTCAGAACATTACATTGAAATGCTAGAGAACTTTTTTTGGCCCCAACTGGAGGAAATGGAATGTGGTGGATACTGGGTTTCAACAGGATGGGGGAACAGCTTACACGGCGCGGAGATCCATTGAAGTTTTGCGAGAGATGTTTCCGAGGAAGCTGATCTCCCTGTGGGCTGATGTCGGGTGGCCTTCACGTACGCCTGATCTCGCTCTGTGCGATTTCTTTGTGTGGAGCTATCTCAAGTCTAAGGTATACACACACCAACCTCAAAACATTGAAGCCCTCAAGGATGCAATTCACCACAAAATCACCGCTATTCCCCTTGAAATGGCCATACAAGTCATGCGAGCGTTCAGAAATCATCTCAAAGAGTGTATCGCTAATGATGACCACCACCTTGAAGACATCATTTTTAAAACACAGTGAAACAAATCTATTTTGTATACCATTTCTTGTATCATAATGAAATTTATTTTATTTTGTAGTGTTTTTGTAGAATAAATGTTTGAAATGTGGTACTTCTTTTTGGCTCACCCTGTACTAGTGTTCTTCAACATTCCAAACACATGCATGTAATCCTCCCTGATATTGTTAAATTGGTCCCCCAAATGGGTCAGTGGATGTGACAGTGAGTGTGGCCTACTATGGGCTGGCATCCCATCTATGGGTAGTTAATGCATTACACCCAGTGCTAATGAGACCATTTAATGTTGCTAGGATGGCGTGGTTGTGGGGTGAATAGCACTATGGTTTCACAACTCCTGGACAAGGCATTGAAATTTTAGCTGGATTACTTTCTGTATGGAGCTTGTATAGCCAGGTTCGCCTTCCTTGGGTGGCAATCCCCTGACAGATCATCCCCACTAAACGTCAAAAGTGCAAAAGGGAAACTTCTTAGCAAGTTTAGCCAAAGGATAACCAAAGCTTTTTAACTGCAAGGGTGTTTCTTCTTTGCATTAGGCCTGTAATTGTTGAGACAGTGTCTCTACAAATTATTGTGAGATGCAAAGAGACTAGGAGATGTCAAATCATGCATGCTCATATTGGGGGGGTAGCCAAAGGTCAAAGCCAAAAACATCATAAATAACCAGCAAATAAAACAAGGGAACATTGAACAGGAAGTCAGGAACAAAATAAAGTCATAAACCAAAAAAAAAAACCCCATTGCTTGATAAATAAACTAACTACAATAGAAGATTTTTCTGATGCAATTTTCCCACTCAGAGATGAAGCTATATTGCGGACTCACCATACTTATAGTGTGTGACAGATAGAGGGCGCTATCGTCCTCTTGAACCCTCAGATCAAATGCCAGACACCAGGTAAAAATCCAATATGTTGACTTTTTATTAATATACAGTGCACAAAGCACCATCCTCTCCACAATACTCATACAATTACACAATACAATTCTCAATAAACCAATCCTCCTACTCATAGATGCGTTGCCACCCTTCCACCCAGCTCAGCTCGATGTCTGGGATTTCCAATCGTCCTTTTATATTCCCTGACCCGGAAGTGTTTCGATCCTTCAGTCCACGTGACCTGCTATCACTTCCAGGTCAGATAAAAAGTCCTCTTTTTCATCCCGGAACTACGTCATTTCCCCTGTCGCTGTGACTAAGATGTACTTCCGGGTTATAGGGCACATACGAATCTCTGGGCCTCCCTGCAGCGTCCTCTGTTGGCCGCTGTGGTATCCAGCAGGGCTGTAAAGGAAAATTCCACTGTCCAAGATTCCCTGTTGGTATTCGGGGCACCTCAATGCTGCAGGGAGAGCTCCACCTGGCGGCCTGGGGGTATTGGCCGGGATGACAGGCCAGCCATAGTCCACAAGTGGAACTTCTACATACAGTATTTCATTAAAGTGCTACTGGACTCACATATAACTGTGTGTTGCATACTCAAAAGTTGGAAACAAAAAAAACTGAAAATGAATTTTGTCTAAATAATAAAAAGATTTTAAAACCCAACAAAATGCATTCTCCATCATAATAAAACACAAGGAATAACATTACTTTATGAAAGTTATATCTGAGCCCGGGCTACAATCTACTCTGGCAGAATCTCTCCTTTAATGGCACAATGATTCTTATGTTGCCTTTCCATGGAAAATGTAGTTCACAGAGTTAATGAAACCATGTTTTCTTCATTCAGGCAGTAGCATCCTCAAAGACTGTCCCAACTGTGTTACCGAGACATAAACTTGAGCCCGAAAAGCAATGTTTCTATCCAGCTGGGCCAAACTCCATCAGCTCAAATGACCAATCAGAATTCTGACTGCAGGGTTGTTTGTTCTTCTTGTATCAGGATCACTTAATTTGAGTCCCACTATGATCTCCCTTTCTTCATGTAGATTTTGTCTGTAAATTCCACTTTTCTATTCATATCCCAAAGACGTGTATAATAAGGCAACTGGAAATTGAAAAGTGGCCTGAAATAAATAAAAGTATGACCTAAAATAATTTCATATCCCATCTGGGATTGGTTTGAGCATCATGGCCAAGGCCACCTGGACAGGCTCAAGAGCCCTGGGTCCATGTATTGGATTAAGAAAGTTTAGGCAATGAACTAATGGACAGAAGGTGCTGTAATTATGATGACATAGATTATCAAAGAGGTCTTGTCTCTCATAGTGATTATACTCAAATCCTGACCAGGTTCAAATCTGTGTGAAATCTGCACATTGTTCCTGTCCCCATGTTGGTTTCCTCTGACCAGTCTGGTTCCCCTACACCTAAGGACATTATTGCTAAGTTAACTAGAAATTCTAGATCAGTAGGACTGAATGTATGAATCGACATTTGGTTCCTGCTTTGCACTTATTATTGATAAAGTAAGCCCTGTCTTCCAGCCACCCTGTAACAGAAACAGGCTGGTCAGTAACTGATATCATTAACATTTCATTTTTTCTTTTATAGTTCTCAGCAGAGGACATCACTCTGAAGAATGAAGACAAATTGATTATTGGGCTGGTTGCGAATGTGCAGGATACCTCTCACTCACCCACTGTCTTTCAGCTGGAGCTGCTTATGTAATTCATCATCAGAGTTCACAAGTGTAGTGTCCTTTGGAGGTGGCACAGTGCCCTTTGGCACTGCACTGCACTACAGGTGACAGATGGGGAGATCCTTGGCAGAAAGAATTAGTCACAGTTTGCAGTTTAGAGACAATGGCTGTCATTTTTACTGCGTGATAAGAAAGGCATGCAGGGTCCTGTCTTAGAATAATGATCAGGCCTCACATTTTTCATAGCAATGAAGCATTTCCTAAATATTTAAAACTCCACAAAATTCTTCTGACCGAGCTACTTGTGGGTGATTCCTATACAAACAAAAGAAGCTGCTACCTGCTTATTGATCAAAGGTTCATGCAAAGGTAATTGATGATACCGCTGAGCTTCCTGTCTTATTTTCCACTACTTAATGGGATTAAGTGTTTTTCTGTTTTATTGATGGAAATTTAAACCAGCCATTAATAAGCGTCCTTCACAAAAGCTTTGCATCTCACATTTAGATGCAATCTATCAAAATAACTTTGGTAGAAGATGGAATGCCAGAAAAGAGAAAGGACTGCGCCTGTGGAATACTCTTGGAGCACCCCTGCCCTTTTCTAGTACTGTCTAAATGCAGGAGAGATGAATCCATACAAAGAAGTTCAAAAGACTCGGTACAAAAACCCTTCCGTCAGTTTAATCCAGAAGATAAATATTTTTGAAAATAAACCAAAGAGACCAAAGAAGTAAAAGAGTAATGGTGTTTATGACTAAAAACAAACACAGGTCAGGGGAACAAAAAGGGATACATAAAAGAGAATGACATAATAGACCTAATAAAAAAAAATCAAAACACAGCTGCCTGTCTGAGCCTTACCAACAATAAAAAAATTACACCTCTTTCTCTCTCTCTCTCAGTTCTGGCCTCACATTCACCCCTTACCTTCAGAGTGTTTTCATCTACTCTTCTGACTCTCTGGTATAGTGGTAATGAGATGGCTTTTTAAACCAGCATTATAAACTACCTCCTTCTTCTCACCTTAGTAACCAATTTGTTGAGGGGCATTAAATAAACTTAGGGAGAAGAACTTCCTGTAACATATCCCTAGTTTGTTCCATTGCTCTTCTTTAAATTGAGTTAACCCTATTATGTGTGCCTAAAGTATTTGGAGCCATAATATACATTGTTACACATTTTCTGAATTTATTCTGAGTTTTAATTATCTGGAGATCAGTTCCAGTTGTTTATTATTGAATAAAATACTTAGTGAGGAACTTATTTTTAGTTAACATCTTGTTTTCTTTAATCTTGTGACCATGACGGTAGAAGCTGTTACATTACAGGAAATGACATACAAATAGGACCACATACTCATTTTCATTCTTCTCTTGGTGGCTAAAACTTCATAACATTTCTTAGCAGTAGTTAATTTTTGTCTCATGTAGGCCCCAGCAGAAGTATTGTTATTTTGGTTTTGACTTTGTTTTGACTTCAACTCTCGAGTAACATCTTTCCTCTTGGTTCTTTGTTATGTGTTTATATCTGATCTCATGGTTTTTGACCCTTGCCAGTTTCTTTTTTTGATTATTTTCTGGTATTTCAGTGCTTGCAATAACTTTTGGGCACATCATCGTGCCCTTGTGATGCCCTGTGGCCATAGGCACCTTTCCCCATTGAGGAATTTTGTAGTTTATAGACCCAGTTGGACCAGACCAAGTAAGGAAACACGCAATTTTGATATGCAAAGTGGACTGTGTTTATTATCTATAAAATAATTAAAGTGCACAATACATTGAAATAGTTAAATCATCAGTAAATAAACAGTGACCATAAAAAATGTCTTCATAGTGCTTAATAAATATTTAAAACTAATAAAAACAATCTTCTGTTCTTTATGTTTAATCTGTCTTTGTCAGGAGAGTATAGTTTCTATGTGTTTTGCTGCATGGAGCCTTCTCTAGATCCATTAGATTTAGTAAATCTAAAAAAGAAAAAAATACAATCTCCACTTTAACTTCAATGCTCCACTGCTGGACCTAGCGTTCAACTGAGACAATAAAGCCAAAAAATAAGACCCAGCAGTAGGGACATCAGGGCAGCCCTGCCTCCTGGGGCTCAAATCATTAAGCATATGAAATGGAAGCACGTCTAATGCTACAGTGCATATTTAACAAATAACCACATTAACAGAAATAACGTAACTTGAAAAAACTATCATTCAGATGAACAAAAAACAGAAAATAACTCTGGTTGTAACACAAAAGGGTGCATGTGGTAACAACTATAAATACATTCCATACATTGAATTAGTGCCCTCACACTGAGCTTATAATCTATATATATAAAAGCCAAATACCACTGACTCACTCATCATGAAATCTGACAAACCACGAGGACTTGGGACTTGAAATTTGAAACGTAGGTTACCCTTGGCCCATAGGTGTTCGCTAAGAAATTGTTTTAAAAATTTTATGGTCCAAGTGCGTTCTGTCTGTATGTTTGTCCGCTTTTCACAAGAGAATTACTTAACGGATTTAGATTTAGGTTGTTTTTCTATAGTTTGCTTGAACTTTCCAGTTGATTTTGCGACTTCTCTCATCACACTAAGTAGCATAGTTCGCTTGCGGTACCGATGTATTTATGCAAATCCAACAGAGTGGCTGTGGCCCAAAAGCAGGGGGGCGGGGCCTTCATCATTCACTCGCCAGCCTGTGTTCGAGTTAGTCTACGTCTCACCACGTATTTGAGTGCACCTTGCCTCCGCTTAGCTAGCGATACCTGTTTGTTTAACAGACATTATCATTTCCAACACTGAGTGTCGTTTGCACCAGTGTCAGCATTGCTCATCACTAATTCTCAGTATTTAGATACAACTTAGGAAGAAAGCTCCACTAAATTAATTGAAATAAATTTGGTAAATGAAAGAAAACGGTGTCAAATAAATCACATTTTTGAATTTCTTCTAAATGCAAATATCACTGGAGAACTTTTATGAATACAGAATAAGAAAAGAAAAAAGGCCAGCTAAACATTTCAATTAATGATGTCATGTTCCGACCAGCATGTCTCCCCTTACTGTAGTTCAAAGTGTAATTTCTTGTTGGCTTTTCGTTATTTTATGCAATTTATGCGTATTAATGTTTATTTCATTTATTATACACATTTTTTAATTGTATGTTGTAAATGGGGAAGGGCTTTAGTTATGTCCCTTGCGCTTTATGGGTGGTCCCTCAAGGGGCAGAGCCTCCTGTCTTTCAGCGCCAGGAACGGTCCGCCCCCCTATTTAAGGGATGGCTTCCCCATGATTCTTTGCAGTTCAGTCAATGTACTAGGAACGGAGAGTTATTGTAATTTTGTTGTGTCTTGTTACTGATTTTTGATTTTCTGGTCTTTTGAACCCCTGCTCTGTTTTTGACTTTGTTTTTTGGATTTTGTATTGGCACTGTGTTATTTAATATTTTTTAACCTCTGCTCAACCACTGCCTTTTAAGTTCCATATTGGGACTTTGTTTGCTGTGTCTGACTTGCGTCTTCAGTCATCTCCTTGTGCTCTTTGGAGCTTTGTGCTTGCACAGCCATTTTTTATTTTATCAAGCTTTTTCTTGGCCCTTTTGGTTTCTAGATGGGGTATTTTGAAGGTGTTTTCCCCCCAATAGTGGGCAATTTTGGAAGTGTTCTTGGAACTGTGCCTTTGAACCCAAGCAACTTCATGACAGATAAGATATAAGAGTGACCCACTGATTTGTGAAATTGATTGGATTAAATGCCTGTAGCCACAATAGTGCCCTAGGATTGAATTTGGGAAACTCTGCTGTATATAAAATAGTGAAAGGAAGTTATACCAGCAAGTAGTACCCTTCAAGTTTAAAAAGAGTATGATCTGCAGTCCATAGAAAAGCATACCTAGAGCAATCTGTGACCAAAACTGCTCCAAATGCCTAATAACATTCCCATATAGCAGATAAGAGAAATTGTTCATGTTGGCTATGAGCCTGGTCCACCTTCTCCTTTCTGCCCACCATTAAACAGAGTCCGAAATCTTTTAATTTCCAGTTTACCCAACTCTGTGTTTATTTTGTTTTCATTAAACTCCTTTCTTTACTTTGCCTCAGCTTCCCTGATGTTATTCTGTATTTGGAGCTAGCTTGAGAACAATCCCTATTGACCACCCATAGCATCACATTGTCAAAGATAAATTAAACTTGGGGTCACAATTGGAGCCTGTCCCAGTAAGGCAGAAACCAACACTCAAGCGCATGCAGAAGGAACTCAGGGCGGCGAAAGAGCAGTACAGGAGAAAGCTGGAGTAGAAGTTGCAGAATAACAGCATGAAGGAAGTCTGGGATGGGATGAAGATCACTGGCTGCAGCTCGAAGCAGGGTGCCACCATGAGAGAGACGTGGAGAGAGCAAACCTGATGAACAACTTCTTTAATAGGTTTGACCACCCTAAATCATTCTCACCTCAGAGTACTTCATCCTCCATCCATCCTTCTGCTGATACCAGCATAGGAGACAGTTTCCCCCCATCCACAATTACAGCAGCCCAGGTAAGCAGAGATCTGAGGAGACTTCATGCCAGCAAAGCAGTAGGTCCAGATGGAGTATCACCACGACTGTTGAAGGCCTGTGCGTTGCAGCTGGGGAGTCCACTACAGCACATCTTCAACCTGAGCCTGGAACAGGGGAGAGTCCCGAGGCTTTGGAAAACTTCTTGCATCACCCCAGTCCCAAAGGTATCACGTCCCAGTGAGCTGAATGACTTCAGGCCTGTCGCACTGACATCACATGTG
Organism: Polypterus bichir lapradei; assembly: GCA_026402145.1. Taxonomy (NCBI): domain Eukaryota; kingdom Metazoa; phylum Chordata; class Cladistia; order Polypteriformes; family Polypteridae; genus Polypterus; species Polypterus bichir. The sequence continues at coordinate 46,776,448 of JANRMT010062861.1, read as the reverse complement.
ATGAAGACCATGGAGCTTCACCACCTGAGGCTACAGGTCCGCCACGCCCTCGATCCTCTGCAGTTCGCATACCAGGAGAAGGTGGGAGCGGAGGATGCCATCATCTACATGCTACACCAATCCCTCTTCCACTTGGACAGAAGCAGTGGTGCAGTAAGAATTATGTTTCTGGACATATCTAGCGCCTTCAACACCATCCAACCTCTGCTCCTTAGGGACAAGCTAACAGAGATGGAAGTAGATTCATACCTGGTGGCATGGATCATGAACTATCTTACAGACAAACCTCAGTATGTGCGTCTCGGGAACTGCAGGTCTGACATTGTGGTCAGCAGCACAGGAGTGCCGCAGGGGACTGTACTTTCTCCGGACCTGTTCAGCCTATACCTGTATACATCGGACTTCCAGTACAACTTGGAGTCCTGCCATGTGCAAAGGTTCGCTGACGACACTGCTATCATGGGCTGCATCAGGAGTGGGCAGGAGGAGGAGTATAGGAACCTAATCAAGGACTTTGTTAAATGGTGTGACTCAAACCACCTACAACTAAACACCAGCAAAACCAAGGAGCTGGTGGTGGATTTTAAGAGGCCCAGGCCCCTCATGGACCCTCTGATCATCAGAGGTGACTGTGTGCAGAGAGTTCAGACCTATAAATACCTGGGAGTGCAGGTGGATGATAAATTGGACTGGACTGCCAACACTGATGCTATGTACAAGAGAGGACAGAGCCGACTATACCTCCCCCACACTATGCGACTCTTCAGTTCCACTCGGGGAGGGAAAACGTTAATGTTTAATTAATATTGTTTTCATCAGTATGCTGCTGCTGGAGAATGTAAATTTCCCCTTGGGGATTAATAAAGTATCTATCTATCTATCTATCTGCAGTAATCACTCGCTGTATCGCGGATTTTATATGTAAGCATATCTAAATATATAACGCAGATTTTTCGCTGCTTCGTGGGTTTCTGTGGACAATGGGTCTTTTTACTTCTGATACATGCTTCCTCAGTTGGTTTTCCCAGTTGATTTCATACAAGGGACGCTATTGGCGGATGGCTGAGAAGCTACCCAATCAGAGCACGTGGTTAAGTTCCTGTGTGCTTATTGGCTCAGTGACAGAGCGCTGAATTCGATTCTGCTGTGTTAACCAGGAAGTCTTGTCTCGCTCATTCAGCATCAACATGTTTTCGCTGTGTAAAGAGTTAACTTTTGTGCTCTTTTGTGTTTATCTATGTGCATAGTCAAGCTCTTCATTATGGCTCCAAAACGATCTGCTCCTACTACTGCTTCAGGGGCCGTGCCCAAGCGCCAATGGAAGATGCTAACGACTGCCGAAAAGGTAAACGTTTTGGATATGTTGAAGGAAGGGAAAAGCTACACCGCTGTAGGACGCCATTACGGCATCAATGAGTCCATGATTCTTTTTATTTAAAAAGGAGGAAAAGAATATAAGATCTACGGCCGCAGTATCCTTTAACGAGGGCACAAAACGAGTTGTAAGCAGATGTAATAAGGCGATAATCCGGATGGAATCTACTTTAGGGATTTGGATTGAAGACTGCCGGAAGAAGAACAACGGCGGTGCTACTGAAGAGGATCCTTTAGAAGAACTGTAATGCTCTCCTTTGTTGTGCAGTAAAATTAAACTCATCCTTATCGGACAAGTCGTCATGTCATTGTTGGTGAGTAACCATAATTAATTTTCTATGTACAGTACTTAGTACATGTACGTACGTTTAGTGTCACTGTACACACATTTTACTGTATACAATTTTTCTTTCATTGTAAGTATTTATTGCTGGTGTCCTGTCTATCGTAATGGCTGTAACATATGTGATATTGGAGATATTCGATATCTTTAAAATAATATTTAGGTTTTACTGCATATAAACAGTGTGTTTACATACATAATTTCAACAAATATTTACCTAATATCTAAAAGAATAAAAAGGGTTTATGCTGTATAACTGTGCGGGAAATGTTTATAAGAGTGTGGGAGAGTTTATAAGGGCTTAAAATATATAAAAATAACCATATGAACATATGGTTTTTACTTTGCGGATTTACACCTTTCGCGGGGGGTTCTTGAATACAACCCCCGCGATCGAGGAGGGATCACTGTGTCTATCTATCTAGAGAGGTTGCCAGTCCTTCACAAGGCCCACTTCTGCACTTACCCGCACTCACACGGGGCCAATTAAGACTGGCCAATCAGCCAAACGTATATGTTGGAGCAAAAGCAGTGTACCCAGAGAAAACCCACACAGACGTCGGGAGAACATTTGAACAAATACATGAGGCAGCAGCATTAACAACCAAAGAAGCATTCTTCTGCAAGCAAAGAATAAAATATTTCAAAATAACAAATAAACTGCGGTGGGCTGGTGCCCTGCCTGGGGTTTGTTTCCTGCCTTGCGTCCTGTGTTGGCTGGGATTGGCTCCAGCACATCCCTGTGACCCTGTAGTTAGGATATAGCAGGTTGGATAATGGATGGATGGATGGATAACAAATAAAATGCTTGATTGTTTAATACAAAAGGCTGCATGGTGGCAACAGTGGTTAGCACTGCAGTCTCATAATTCAGGTATGCAGGGTTTTGCATATTCTACCCTGCCTCTATGGGTTTGTAATCCAGAACTGTCTTATTTGTTTAGTCCAAATGCTGCCAGGTGATCACCATAATATCAAAGACCTTAAAAATGGATGTAACTTAAAGGTTAGTGAAATGGATGTTCAATGGAGCTCATACAAGTGTCTAAATATGAGAGCTCCTTTCAATTTCACAGCTTCAAGCCTCTGTCCTGTTTGCCTTCTTGTTCTCTGCTTCATGTTGTAGCGGGAGTGACAGAGTTCTCCGACTTCATATGTTCAATTACACTCCTCAGGAATGCTCTGAGGATCAGAGTATTCAAGAGGCGGCAATAACATGATTTAGGCTTGAGTACCCTGGGGCATAATGAGAAACACTGAGCTGATCCTGTTATAAGGATTTCTTTGGACTTTAAAAAAGAAGCCCACGGGAGGTTCAATTTCCTTTCCCCTGAAAGCAGGTGAAAAAAAAGGAAAAATTACACAGTAGAAACACCAAAGCTGGAATTCGGCCATAATTGTACTAACAATTAGAATTTGTGCTTCAAGCTGTGTAGACTTGATGGAATTAAGAAAAAAACGGACCACTCGCCTAGTCACCTTGACGGCAATGGAGCAGACACATACTAAGTGTGCCTTTGTTAAAAAGAGAAAAGGTGGGCAGACAAAGAGCGTTGATTGCCTTTCTCTCACTTCCTACCTTTCTTGTAAGAGAAAGTTGTGTGCAGTGTGATGTGCCCTGGCATGACCACACATGAGGCAGAATTAAGGGCCTGCCATGTCCGTAATAGCACTTTTCCATTTTTATGCAGATTGCAGCAAAGTAAATGAAAAGGCAGCAGTGAACACCAAAGAAAAGGAAAAAAAAAATTCAATTTACACAAGGATTAAATCTATACAGAAGAGAAACAAGGCCGGAAAAGGGGTGATATGACTGATGTAGGGCTCCATTGAACAAATCCTCCTTGCCCTTTCCATACACCTTCACAACACCATTAACAAACTCCCTGCTCACTGGTGCGATTTAGAGCTGATTGTGGGGTGCCATGTCCAATCAAGCGATCGATAAGGAAGGAGAGAAATAAGATGGTGGGTGTCAGCTCAGTAATTCTGTTTACCCAGGAAGGTACGCGCAGCATGCTGGGATGATTACGGGGTTATGATTGTTGTTATCTACTGAGTCATTGTGCTCAACTTGCTGTCAGTTTCAATTACTGCCATCAGTGCTTTCCAATCCCCACAGTGGCAGCAGAGCAGCCCTGACTGTCTAATTTCAGCCAAAAGAAAATCTATAGACATTTCCCTCTCTCTCTCACTCTATCTCATTGTTTCCTAAAGCCTACATGAGAATTTAGAAAAGCGTTTTTTTTTTTTTTTTTATTGTGTATACAGAGTGTAAATTCCTGATTTATGAATTCATTCATATTTGAAGACTGAATTAAATAAAGTGCTTAGCTCAGATTTAAATCCTGACTTTATTTAACATGATCACTGAATGATGAGTGGCAAATTGAAGTAACAGCTTCCTAGCACTTGGTCTGAGGTACCACCAATGTGCCCTCACTGTGAAAGTGTCCTGCCTGGTAGTGTTATTCAGCCTTGGAAGCCTTTTGATTCTAAGCTATGATTGAATGATTCTCCAGAGGTTCTCATTGTGAATTTCTACAATAATTACAATAATCCACATTTTCATTAAGTCTTAAGTAACTACTAGGCCTTGCTAGCATATTTCTTACAGTAATCAAGGACCATGGGAGCAGAACTAGGTACTGCGTTGGACATTACAAGGCCCACTCATACATACACACATGCATTGACTTTCACACAGGCAAGCACAGAGCTGTCAATTAACCTGACAAACATATCCTTGGAGGTGTGGGAGACATTTGCACAGATAACAACTGGGGGCATAAGATCTATGAGGCAGCAGCACTAACCATTGCTCCCAAGCCTTCCATGACCCTAAAAGCCAGGTTTGAGAATTAAGTGTTATGTTAATAAATCATTCATTTTTTGAGCATTCATAATTTCCATACTGGTGATGAGCGAATTGCACAGAGTTTTCACCTTGAGTTCTGCAAAATCAAATGTTTGTGAACTTCACAGAGAATTGAAATCAGTAGGGATGTAGATTATAATGGTGCAATAGTCTTTTATGTGCCCCAGATGGCTAGGGAAGTGTCCCTCAACTACAAACCGGATTCCAAAAAAGTTGGGACACTAAACAAATTGTGAATAAAAACTGAATGCAATGATGTGGAGATGGCAAATGTCAATATTTTATTTGTAATAGAACGTAGATGACAGATCAAACGTTTAATCCGAGTAAATGTATCACTTTAAAGGAAAAATATGTTGATTCAAAATTTCACGGTGTCAACAAATCCCAAAAAAGTTGGGACAAGTAGCAATAAGAGGCTGGAAAAAGTAAATTTGAGCATATCGAAGAGCTGGAAGACCAATAAACACTAATTAGGTCAATTGGCAACATGATTGGGTATAAAAAGAGCTTCTCAGAGTGGCAGTGTCTCTCAGAAGCCAAGATGGGTAGAGGATCACCAATTCCCACAATGTTGCGCAGAAAGATAGTGGAGCAATATCAGAAAGGTGTTACCCAGCGAAAAATTGCAAAGACTTTGCATCTACCATCATCAACTGTGCATAACATCATCCGAAGATTCAGAGAATCTGGAACAATCTCTGTGCGTAAGGGTCAAGGCCGTAAAACCATACTGGATGCCCGTGATCTCCGGGCCCTTAAACGACACTGCACCACAAACAGGAATGCTACTGTAAAGGAAATCACAGAATGGGCTCAGGAATACTTCCAGAAACCATTGTCAGTGAACACAATCCACCGTGCCATCCGCCGTTGCCAGGTGAAACTCTACAGTGCAAAGAAGAAGCCATTTCTAAGCAAGATCCACAAGCTCAGGCGTTGTCACTGGGCCAGGGATCATTTAAAATGGAGTGTGGCAAAATGGAAGACTGTTCTGTGGTCAGACGAGTCACGATTCGAAGTTCTTTTTGGAAATCTGGGACGCCATGTCATCCGGACCAAAGAGGACAAGGACAACCCAAGTTGTTATCAACGCTCAGTTCAGAAGCCTGCATCTCTGATGGTATGGGGTTGCATGAGTGCGTGTGGCATGGGCAGCTTGCATGTCTGGAAAGGCACCATCAATGCAGAAAAATATATTCAGGTTCTAGAACAACATATGCTCCCATCCAGACGTCATCTCTTTCAGGGAAGACCCTGCATTTTTCAACAAGATAATGCCAGACCACATTCTGCATCAATCACAACATCATGGCTGTGTAGGAGAAGGATCCGGGTACTGAAATGGCCAGTCTGCAGTCCAGATCTTTCACCTATAGAGAACATTTGGCGCATCATAAAGAGGAAGGTGCGACAAAGAAGGCCCAAGACGATTGAACAGTTAGAGGCCTGTATTAGACAAGAATGGGAGAGCATTCCTATTTCTAAACTTGAGAAACTGGTCTCCTCGGTTCCCAGACGTCTGTTGAGTGTTGTAAGAAGAAGGGGAGATGCCACACAGTGGTGAAAATGGCCTTGTCCCAACTTTTTTGGGATTTGTTGACACCATGAAATTCTGAATCAACATATTTTTCCCTTAAAATGATACATTTTCTCAGTTTAAACTTTTGTTCCGTGATTTATGTTCTATTCTGAATAAAATATTAGAAGTTGGCACCTCCACATCATTGCATTCAGTTTTTATTCACGATTTGTATAGTGTCCCAACTTTTTTGGAATCCGGTTTGTATGTTGGACTGATTATTGTAACCAAACTTGTTATCTGAACTGTGAAGCAGTGCATCTCTGATCACTGCAGCAAGGTGTCTCAAGTAATGAAAGACACAGATGGAACGATAGCTACAAATAAAATATAACTAATGGCCACAAACTAGCAATAAACTATATATATATATATATATATATATATATATATATATTTATATATATAGTGCATCCGGAAAGTATTCACAGCGCATCACTTTTTCCACATCTTGTTATGTTACAGCCTTATTCCAAAATGGATTAAATTCATTTTTTTCCTCAGAATTCTACACACAACAACTCATACTGACAACATGAAAAAAAGTTTACTTGAGGTTTTTGCAAATTTATTAAGAATAAAAAAACTTAGAAATCACATGTACATCAGTATTCACAGCCTTTGCCATGAAGCTCAAAATTGAGCTCAGGTGCATCCTGTTTCCCCTGATCATCCTTGAGATGTTTCTGCAGCTTAATTGGAGTCCACCTGTGGTAAATTCAGTTGATTGGACATGATTTGAAAAGGCACACACCTGTCTATATAAGGTCCCACAGTTGACAGTTCATGTCAGAGCACAAACCAAGCATGAAGTCAAAGGAATTGTCTGTACACCTCCGAGACAGGATTGTCTCAAGGCACAAATCTGGGGAAGATTACAGAAAAATTTCTGCTGCTTTGAAGGTCCCAATGAGCATAGTGGCCTCCATCATCTGTAAGTGGAAGAAGTTTGAAACCACCAGGACTCTTTCTAGAGCTGTCCGGCCATCTAAACTGAGCGATCAGGGGAGAAGGGCTTTAGTCAGGGAGTTGACCAAGAACCCGATGGTCACTCTGTCAGAACTCCAGAGGTCCTCTGTGGAGAGAGGAGAACCTTCCAGAAGGACAACCATCTCTGCAGCAATCCACCAATCAGGCCTGTATGGTTTAGTGGCCAGACGGAAGCCACTTCTTAGTAAAAGGCACATGGCAGCCCGCCTGGAGTTTGCCAAAAGGCACCTGAAAGACTTTCAGACCATGAGAAACAAAATCCTCTGATCTGATGAGACAAAGATTGAACTCTTTGGAGTGAATGTCAGGTGTCACGTTTGGAGGAAACCAGGCACCGCTCATCACCAGGCCAATACCATCCCTACAGTGAAGCATGGTGGTGGCAGCATCATGCTGTGGGGATATTTTTCAGCGGCAGGAACTGGGAGACTAGTCAGGATAAAGGGAGAGATGACTGCAGCAATGTACAGAGACATCCTGGATGAAAACCTGCTCCAGAGCGCTCTTGACCCCAGACTGGGGCGACGGTTCATCTTTCAGCAGGACAACGACCCTAAGCACACAGCCAAGATATCAAAAGAGTGGCTTCAGGACAACTCTGTGAATGTCCTTGAGTGGCCCAGCCAGAGCCCAGACTTGAATCCGATTGAACATCTCGAGAGATTTTAAAATGGCTGTGCACCGACGCTTCCCATCCAGCCTGATGGAGCTTGAGAGGTGCTGCAAAAAGGAATGGGCAAAACTGGCCAAGGATAGGTGTACCAAGCTTGTGGCATCATATTCAAAAAGACTTGAGGCTGTAATTGCTTCCAAAGGTGCATTGACAAAGTATTGAGCAAAGGCTGTGAATACTTACATACATGTGATTTCTCAGTTTTTTTATTTTTAATAAATTTGCAAAAACCACAAGTAAACTTTTTTCACGTTGTCATTATGGGGTGTTGTGTGCAGAATTCTGAGGAAAAAAATGAATTTAATCCATTTTGGAATAAGGCTGTAACATAACAAAATGTGGAAAAAGTGATGCACTGTGAATACTTTCTGGATGCACTGTATATAGTGACAGATTGGGGTCGCTGTTGACCCCTGAACCCTCGGATAACACATTTAGACACCAGGTAAAAGTTCCAATAATGAATTTATTAATACAATACTGTGCACAAAGCACTTCCACCTCCACTATTCTCAATAATAGATCAATAATATACAGTACAATAAACAATCCTCCAATCCACCCAGCAGCTCCGTTACACTCTCACCCAACTCGGCTTTCTCCGCTGGGTTTCCCACGGTCCTTTTTATTATCCTTGACCCAGAAGTGCTTCTCTCCCTCAGTTCATGTGATTTCCTAGCACCTCCGGGTCAGATAAAAACTCCTTTTTCTTCAGCCCGGAAGTACTTCATTTCTTCCGTTCCTGTGACTAGGGAGTACTTCCGGGCTATATGGAAAATACAAATCCCTGTGCCTCCCTGCAGCATCCCCTGGCAGCCCCCACGGTATCCAGCAGGGCTGTGAAGTAAAACTCCAATGTCCATGATGCCCTGCTGGCATCATTATGATAACAGACTTCCAGTTTTGGGGTACATACTGGCTGTGCCACAAAGCCCCAGCATGGGATTGGCCTGTTCCATTGTTTGAAGTCACAGCACTGGACACAGCTGAAACATCTTTTTTGTTTCTGATCTATCTGTGCAGATATTCTGTTAATACATCAAGAAGACAGATATGCCTTGTAAATAGTAATAAATCTTTCATTAGCATTATAATTATATCATTATTTCTGATTTGATGAAGGGGTGGGCTCATTTAAGGCTTGTTTTGACTGAAAGTGCGGTGCATGAGAATATAAGAGAGTGTGCAGGGATCAGTGTTATATATCACGAAGTTCAGGTCAGGTCAGTTTGGGGTGTATGCACTGGTACAGTGTGTTGCTGCACCCATCACATGATGAAACAGCTTGGGATCTTGGATAGCAACCCCCCAAGCAGACCCTCCAGAAATGACCGTCTACCTGCTGCAGCGAAGTGTTACATCGACATCCCCTTGACTTGGTCCAGCCGCTTGTGTCCTCAGCAATGAGGATCCTGGAAGCCAGATCACCTTCGGGGAATCGCACCACATGGCCTTAGTGCCGTAACTGATGCTCTCTCACAATGCATGTAATGTATCTCAATTGGGACTCCATGAGCAACTGCTTCCTTGAAACAAATTCAAACAAGCGGTACCCAAGGATTCTCCAAAGTGACACAGTACCAAAGGAGTCCAGTCTTTGTATCAGGTCACTGGACAGTGTCCATGCCTCACATCTATATAGCAAAACAGGAAGCACCAGGACTCTAAAGTCTTGGACCTTTATCTTTTTGCAGAAATATTAGGACACACTACTTTATCAACAACTTCGTGACCCCCCCAGTGCTCTTCCAATCTGTGTACTAACTTCATAGGAAGAGTCACCAGAGGCATGAATATTGCTGCCAAGGTAACTAAAACTTTCAAGGAGGTCAGCACTCTCTCTGCAGACAGACACACTGTTGATGGCTGTGCCCAAGAGGTTATTAAAGGCCTGGATCTTGGTTTTTATCCAGGACACTCGCAAGCCCAGACATTCAAACTCTCTCTCGAGAACCCTGATCAGAGCCTCCCTTGACTCTGCGAAGATCACAGCATCAACGACAAAGTCAAATCATTGAATATATCAGGTTGCAGTACTCATTATATTCTCATTATATTAAGCTAATGTGAACCTATAATAATAATCCTACAGTTTTTTTTAAACACATGCAGGTAAATCTGGATGGGTCAGGTTGTGACATTACACTTGACAACGGCAGATTGACTGCATGAAAGTTCTGTGCATGGCTGCTTAAGCTCTGTGATGTCACGATAGTCTTGCAAACCATCATGGGGTGCAGGAAAAAAATGTTCTTCTACCTGGCTGTATGAACTGAATATTTTCAAGGTTACAAGAGAACATGGCACATTCGTTACAAAAAATAGTTTGGTGAATTTCACACATTATCACTCCTAGAGAGCAAGGTGACAGAGCTTGTCCCTTAGCAGTATTTGGAAACCTGGAAAGGGTCCAGTGCATCACAGGGCACATTCACATTGATATGATGGCCATACAAATCCATAGTGTGTCAATATTGTGTGTTTTGAAATTTGTTGATGAGATCTGAATACTGAAGCTTTCATTTTGCCGGGGTCTCACAGTTTTTATGACAAAGAAATTTAGCTCTAGAAAAGGAGGCACTTAACTTGTTTTAGTACCAGCTTACACTCCCAAAATAAAACAGGTGAAGGAACAGCTTGATGTGTCAGAAAATCATCTGTGTCCCTTTCTGTGGAGAAGAAGGTATTTTTTCCAATGGGATGCCTTTCCTTCATCTGTAGGGAATTTTCACGTTTCACAGAGTATGGTATTCATCAATCCTAATAGCACTAGAACACCTTTTTCAAGAAATCTCACATTAATCTTATTAAAATATTTTTTACTCAATATTGCTCATGAAAAGTCTTGAGTCATCATGTTTGCTTTGTAATCTCATTTCCTAAAGCTGGATTTCCTTCTTTATGCAATTAAACTCTCAGAATTTATAAGCTTAAAATCCAGCTTGATGGTGTTATGTCTGCCAAAGGAAAGGGCAGATTCATTGAATAATGGAGGGGACCAGGAGAAGAGATGTCAAAAAAAACAAGCCAAAATGTAACAACTTGGTACTTGTCCTATCTTAAGTCAATCCTAAGTGTTAAACCAAATATCAAAATTGCAGCCAGAAAAAGGTTATAAAACACAAACAATGAACAACAACAACAACAATCATACAATCTGCAAACTTGGATGACTGGGAAGTGCATGGTGTCGACCTTTTTATCCCATCATGGTAAAACATCATCACCGTGCACCTCTGAGGCATGTTGCATAACAACACCATAACGAATGATGCTCAAAATAGCAACTCTAAAAAAAATAAAGACGGTATTGAAAAAAGACGTAAAAAACTATAACTGTTAGAAAGCTAATTTCAAAATTCAGTTCTATGACCCCAAAAAACAAAATTTTGATACAAAACTTAACTAACAGAGCTCAGGGGCAATGGGAAAATAATTTTAAACAAACCCAAATTATAAGAGATGGAGCACTGAAACTTCTGCATTTCTTTTGAACAGTGTCCACTTCTCCTTTTCTTCATTTACAACCAAAAAACCTTATTTACTTATCAGATGTCGTCTCTAATGCTTAGTCTGCTCTAATATTATATCTCAGAATTTCATTTCCTATAGTAAACTAAATGTATACATTTATATTTGTATGTGTGTGTCTGTGCATGTTATAGTGCTGAGCCAGGGGATTCTATCTTCTTACATTATTTTTTTAGGTACTGTAGCTTGATGTCCTCAGTACCACTATTGCCGCACTAGTTGTAAATAATATGACTTTGGCAAGCTTGTTGTTTTTTATTGGCTCCCCACAGCTGAAGCTGCATATTTAAATGACACAATACAGCTCTCCCTTTTGTTGGCTCACTGGTGATTCCATCCCCAGGCTGATGCATCATTTCCACACCATTGCAATGTGTATGTATGCTGAGCATAAATGCGTACAAAGCAATTAGGCTAACAGCCCATAGCTACATATTGATTACTCATCATTGTTTATCCTTCATTTTTTCAAGGATTTGGCAATCCATATTCTCACAAAAGATTGTTTCAGAAAGTGAATAAAAACCTTAAGGCTAACTTATCCCACCCTTCTTTTTAATGTGAAAATTCTGTCACTCACACACAATAGATCTTTAAATCCTTTCCCTATCTCCACCCACATACACCAGTCAGCAACAACATTAGAATCATTTGCCTAATGTTGTGTAGGTCCCCTTCTTGCCACCAAAGATGGCACCAAAATGTTGGGATCAGATTCCTAAGTCCTGTACGTTACAAGGATTTGTTTTTCCAGCATATCCAACAGATGTCCAATTTGGTGGCAAACTCAGCACCTTGAACTCTTTTTTCAAGTTCCTCAAATCATTCCTGAACAGTTTTAGCAGTGTGGCAGAGTACATTCGCCTGCTAAAAGAGGCTACAGTCATCAGGGAGTACTGTTGCCATGAAGGGGTGTACGTGGCCTGCAACAGTCTTTAGGTAGTTGGTTTGTGTCAAAACAAAATCCGCATAAATGCCAGAGCCCAAGGTTTCCCAGCAGAACATTACCTAGAGCATCAAACTGCTACCACTGGCTAACCTTCTTCCAATTATGAATCCTGCTGCCATTTCTTTCCCAGGTAAACACTTCACACATACCCGGAAATCCACATGATCTAAAAGAAAACAAGTTTATCAAATCATGCCACCTTCTTCCATTGCTCCATGATGCAGTTCTGATGCTCACTTGCCCATTGTTGGTGCTTTCAGCAGTGGACGGGGTTGGCAACATAATAGCTAGCTGTTATGCACTGTGTGTTCTCAACGTTTTCTTGCATGGCCAGCATTTATGTTACAGTAGTTCATCTGTGGCATCCTTCCTTGGACCAGTTTTGGTAGACAGTAACCACTGCATGCTGTGAACACTACACAAGTCCTGCTGTTTTGGAGATTCTCTGACTCAGGCATCTAGCCATCACAATTTTACCCTTATCAAGGTTGCTCAGTTCCCTACACTTGCTTATGCTTCCTGCTTCCAACACATCACTTTCAAGAACTGAATGTTCACTTGCTGCCTAATATATCCCACGCTTTGACAGGTGCCATTGTAACAAGATAATCAATGTTAGTCACTCCACCTGTCAGTGCTTTTAATGTTTTGGCTGATTGGTGTACCACCATTAAAGATTTCACTACATGGGGATTGAATCAAAGACTATCTTGATGAACCTGAAAACCCAAGGTTTGATGTCCCCTGCACAGAGGATCTTGATAGTCTTCTATATCTTTTTGAGATTCAAGTCACAATTATGTCTTTACAGAGTGGGAAATCAGCAGTTCTGGATGGATAACAAGCAAAACTTTATACATAAAAAAATTACAAGTAAATTTTAAGGATCTCTGATTTTCATTGCTCTTCAGAAGAGTTGGGAATGGTGAGGAAGCTGAATTTAATAATAATAATATTGTATGACCTATGTTATGCAGTAGTATTATTTTAGGTGTTCTTATAATAAAAAAGATTAAAAAAAAATCCTTAGAACAACAATGATTGCTCGATAAGGTAGCAGTGATGGAGTCAGCAGGACACAAGATGAGAGAGAGAGACACGATGATCTACAGCACCAAACTGGTACTTTTGTAAGTCTAACCATCATGTTCTGCAACAAATGGAAACCAAGCTAGGGCCCAAATCACAATCTCTGATGTTTAAGTTGTCAGCATTAGTACAGGGAGATTCACTCTAATGAGGCCCCGGATATTCTGTAATAACTCTTGCTAGGACAAAGCAAAACAACATGCAATGTGCTCCTCAGTATATGGAGCTTCGAACAAGCCAGGATGCCCCTGCGTTGGAGCGATGAGGTAGGCGCCAGACAGCTGTCACAACGTTTAACCTCCGTTTGCAAGTTCTGGATGCATACTGTCTGCATCACTTCACTCAGTCACTTGACTTCTCATCAGGATGATGGTGTACAGTATTGAGCAGAGAGTCTTCATGATGTGAACCTATTGGATCACCAATTCATTTAAGCGATTTCAGAATCAACTGGATGATTGTGAGTTAACAGAAGGTTACTTCCAGCAAGATGGAGCAACGTGTCACACATCGGCAAGGAGCATGTAAGAAATTGAGTCCTTCAGCAACAGGGTAATTTTAAAGGGGCTTTGGCCACTACATTTGGATCTGACACCACCAGACTTCTTCCTTTGGGGTATGCTCAAAGGAAAAATCTACCGGAACAAGATTTGAAGGAAAACATCCAACATGAAATTGCTGCTATTCCCCCTGAGATGCTTGCAGGAACATGAAGCACAGCGTTGAAATGTGTCTGGCAGAAAACAGAAACCACTTCCAGCATCGCATGTAATGCAATCAATTACACATATGTCAAGGAATATAGCATATTTTTTGGGTTCAAATTGCTTCAACCTAACAGGAGTTACAACAGAATATTCAGGGCCTCGTTCGAGTGAATCTCCCTGTATATACCTACATGTTTCACAAAGTCCAAAACTACTTTAAAAAATGCAGCATTCCTTAATGCCAACAATGAGCCACATTTAAGAAAATATTTGAAGATAGTAGGATGTAGCGCAAATGTGCAGGAAATAGAGCAATCTCAGGATGCTATATAATGCACTTTACAATTATATTTGTGTTGTGCTGCAGCCTTAGTTTAATTATTTTCCTTATTATTATTTTTACATTATTATTTTTCATGGGTGTTTTTATTTTTAAATAATTACTGTGAATATTTTAATCATAAATATTGTTTAATTGTTAGGTATTGTGTGTTGTGTAGTGAGAACAAAGGTATGGTGAAATGGGTGTGATGCCTCCAAAATAAGCCACAAAGCAAGCCAAGACATAAAGACACAATACTCAGCTATCAAACAATAAAAAAATATAAATGACAAAACCATAAAAAATAATAATTTAAAAATAATAAAAAACAACAATGAAAAGAAGTTATACAGTACTTATGTACAGGAATTGGACCATGGCTATAACAAAGCATTGGGTATATGTGCCTAAAGGCTACATTCCTTGTGTTCTTTGGGTGGAACCCCAAGAAGCAGGGCCACCATGAAGTTACTTGTGAGGGACCACCTTCAGCCTTTATATTGAGGGCAAGGAGGTTCGATCCTCAGAGGTTCATTGATTATTGTCAAGTGCATTCATTATTATAAGAATTGAATTTGATTTTCTAATTTTTTGTGATTTTTGCTCTGTTTTTGATTATTGATTATTGGATTACCAGTTTGGACCCATTAGCCTTGAGTTGCCTACTAGGCAAACCATTTTACCTTATTTTTTTGCCTGTTTTTCCTTCTTTTTGGATTATTCAAATAAATTATTTTTTGAAAGATTCATTATGTGCCTTTGTCATTTTAAGCCAGAGGTTTACCAGAAGACCATTACTGTATATTTTGAATATTTCAAAGTATTTTTGAACTTTGAAGGCCATAGCCCCATTTTAAGTTGCTGCAGGCCTTGAAGTCTTCCTTTTGAGTTTGGGACCAGGCTGTACAGGGTGAGGCTTATTTGGGGTCAGTGAAAAACTGCTTTGGCTGGTGCTATCTGGAGGACTGCTTGCCCTTATTTGCCATGTTGTGCTGCAACTTCATTACAATCTAGAATATAGGGTGCTTATTATGTTGCAAAAATTTCGTATCAAAGAAAAGACTGCAAAACTAAGGAGAACAAAAAAAATGACTGGAAAAAATTATAGCAGTAGCTTTAAAATAACTTTTTCAACAAGTATACAGAAAGTTTCACTTGAAGATAGATAGACAGATAGATAGATAGATAGATAGATAGCACCTTCCTGATTCTCAAGGACAAATCCACTTGCTCCAAACTTAATGAATATTGCAAATCAGTATAAAACCAATATAAAAATAAACACCCAAGAAGAAAAGACACCCCCTGCATATGTTTAATATATTGTGTCCCTAAAGCAGCATCACTCTCATGTCAGTGTGAAAGCCACAGCTTACATGGCTGAAGACACCTATAACACATTCTAAATGTACAGGCAAAAAAACAACAACAACAACGCTTAAAGATAATCAGTGAAGGAGTTTGACACATTTTAATATATCTTCTAATTCTTCAAAAATATTAAAAACCAATATTTCACATAAGGAATTTTTAAACTATGCGGTTCACATTAGCACCTTGGACAATCAGTGATGCTTTGGAAGTACCAGACAAACAGAACTGACAATATCAAATCTGGCAGAATTCAAATTTTAAATTGTTGTGATAATGGTTATAACTAGTTTTTGTATACTAGTGTTCTGGACCCTGTGAGATATGTTGCTGTGGAAATAATAGAACTACTTTGTTTTGTATGAGTCTAATGTATGATGTTGACATCCTGAAATTCACAGATTAAGTGTGAACACACAGCAGTGCTGGCGTGGTGAAATGTGTTTCATTTCGAAACCTAATTGTGGAAGTCCACTGAAGAGCTCCAGACCACCTCTGGACATTATGGATTTTAAAGAAGGGATATTTGATCCCTAAGGTGAGAATAGGTTTACCTAATAGGGTAAGGTGATAGAGGGAGATACTTTCATGTGTCAATGAAAACAGAAGGTCAGCTTCTCAGCCCCTAATAAATACAGTATACATTTTTTTTTGTTTAACTGATGGCACAAATAGATAGTGTGTCCAGTCCAGGATTTATTTCTACCTTAAACTCAGTGCTATTAAAATGGGCTCCAGCAATCTGTGACACAAAATGGATTTAAGGATATACAAAGACGGCTACTTCAAGAAGGTAGAAGTGATCCTCTACAGTATTTTCTTCTCTTGTCAAAAGGATGGATAAAATAATAAATGGTTAAGCTTTGCTCACATATTTCAACTTTGATGTATGCACCTGCATTCTCTACGGACTGTACAGAAAAACCCTGTACTACAGCCATTAAAAGTGTCAGACAGAGGGTTGATGGATTGATTGCTAAAGAGAACATCTTTCCAAGAAGAGACCTGTTATTCAATTTTGCCTTTAAACAGTAAGATTTGCAGCTGAAAACTGCTCAATCATGAGTCAGAAATACTCACTTGCTACATATTGTGCTTTAGCAGGTGCCATTGTTGAAATTATTACTCATATTGCACTTCATTTCACACACTTGGATGTTCTCTAAATATCATAAATGCTAACTATACTTTTTGTGATTTTCCTAAATGGAAGGGCCAACACCATCTAAAACCCTCAGCAAAGACCACTGTAAATACTTAGATTACATTTATTTCCCAGAACGTAAATAGCAATAACCATTACAACAAAAACAGGGACAGGTATGAAATTGAACTAAAGGAGAAAAAGAACACATAAGGTTAACAGATTTAAAGAAAACCTGTAAGTTATAAAGTCAAAATGACGTCCCCCGAAAAAAAATGAAAACACAAAGCCAAAAGAAAAGTTTAAACTGAATTTAACAATATTTTCAAAGTCTTAAATACTGAAGCCAAAGAACAAGCCAAACTATAACTAACCAAAACACTAGCCAAAGTAGCCAAACTAAAAAAAAAATCAGCCTTTAAAGATTTTCTATGGACCAGCTCTGAAAGAGAAAGAGGCCAGAGGCAAAGCCGCATCAAGGAACTGAAGCAAACTGAGATATTTTATAGTTCCCTCAAGTGAATGCAGCTATAAAGGATACAGCAGTAAGAGTCACCTGAGCTTCAGAACAGGTCATCCACTTGAAGCTAAGCATGGTTGGGCTCGGTGAGTACATAGATGGGAGACTGTCTAGGAAAAGCTAGGGTTGCTGCTGGAAGAGGTGATTATGTGGATCCTGAAACCCCAGTGCAGTGAAGGGGATACTGTGGTGTTAATATTGTGCCATTCTTCACATCAGATGTAAAACTGAAGTCTTAACTCTTTGTAGGCATTAAAGATGCCTGGACATCTTTCGAAAAGAGTAGGGTGTATCCTGATTTCCTCGCTAAATTGCTCATCACTGCCTTTTCCATTGTGGACCCTTATCATCTCCTTTCTCTAATTGGCTATCTCTCTCATGCCTTCAACATCTAATAGCTAATCTCTGGTTAGTGTACTGGTGCAACAATGGTGTAATAATGGATTCTGTGGCATTATCCCAGTGGATAATCCCACATTGGTGGTAGTTGAAGTAGTTCTGCTATCTCTATGTAAAGTGCTTTGAATAGCGAGAAAAGTGCTATATAAATGTTATTTATAATTAATGTTAATAATAAATTGCTGCCCTGTTGGCTTCACAGTAAACTGACCATTCACAATTACAACATAAAGGGACAAAGAATAACGCAGTAAAGGGAAAAAGGGGGGAGCCAAGAACAAGGCATAATCAGGACTCTTAAGCAGGGCCCCAAGTGCAAGGAAAATAACTTGCAAGCTTGAAATGTCATGTTGCCTTTTGGCTACATATTAACCCCTTAAAAAACAGATTACACATGTATTCTTTTTTGTATTTACTTAGTGAGAAGTCAAGTAAAATGACACCTTTTATTGGCTAAGTAAAAAAGATTACAATATGCAAGCTTTCAATGCAACTCAGGCCCCTTCTTCAGGCAAAATGTAATCACTTATAAAAAGTACCTTGCATTGCTTTTAGTTATTAGCCTTGGCACACATACTTACTTTAACACAAAACAGAAGCAAATAAAGATGAATAAGGGTTTTTATGTATAATACTATTTTTTGTAATCAAGGGAATTGAAGGACTTATGTCAGCTTTTTTTGGGGTCACCAAACTGACAAATACAGACTTGTGGCTTTAAACAACAAAGTGTTTGTTCTGTAAAATTGTTTATTCTAATTATTCATAGAATCAGCAATTAGTAATGAATACATAATGACTTAGCTGTGACTTTCCAAGGGTCAGTAAAATATTATGAAAAGGCCCACCCATGAACACACCATGCACATGCATGAACCTTGCAGTTATGAGCCTGTGTATGTTAAATAGAATCCTTAATTCATACAGATAAATTAAAAAGAGTAATTTATTTTCATTAGATACATTCTTACTGAACTCCTTCACTGTGAAAATGATTCTTAAGCAGGGTTACTAAGCAATATTTATGTTTAATTTCAATTTATCTTTAAAACAGTCTGCACCTTTGTTCTTCTCTGACGTAATCATATGTTCCTGTTAATGCTGTTTCACTTGTTTGTTGTGTAGGTTAATCAAAGTTTTCACCACCACAATGAACTCAAAGAAATTAGAAGGATAATTAAAATGAGCTGTTTGAATACTTTAGTTAACCCATAATTTAGGTCAGCTCTGTTCATAATGAATTCCTCTCTCTTTAGCCTTTACCTTCGAAGTGAAAATTGTCCAAAAGAAGAAAATCTGGACAGTAGTCAGTCTTCCCAGTGTAAACACAGCTGTCTTGAAATCAGAATAAAGCCATGAATATCAAAAATACGAACACCAAGGGTATTTATTTCACAATATAAACTATGAAGGCATGTTTTAACAAAAAGTAGGAAATAAAACAGGGAAAGTAAAAACCCTGCTACCATCCTAAACCTGCCTTCATGGGCACTGAACCTCTGATTACTGATGGAGTGGTTTAAGTGCTGAAGGCACTCACAATCACCTCCTTACTCTGTCTGTCATTGCTCGCTGGTGTCTCTTCTTCCCACAACTTGAGTAATTCTTTCAACTTTTCACCCAATATACATTCAGCCTCTTTTAGAGTGGTGGTTACAAAACCTCTCCAATGGAAATTTCTGCACCACCATAGCACCAGTAATAGCAACTGTAGTTTCCTACACAGTGTGGCTATACAAGGCCATTCAAGTTTTAGACATCACAGTCATGTCAATGACCACACATTGCTATGTGTAAATGCTTTGTAGTGGTCAATGCCAGCTGCTTCCTTTGTGTATTTGGAATGTACAGAATTCAGGGTCAGGTACTGACAGTCAGACTCTGCCTCCTAGTATTAATATGGAGTGCTAAATGTTTATATCCAATCAACAGCTCTTTAATTTACTATAAACATTCATGCTTAATGGTAGCCCAGGGCATCTCATATGCATGAAGTGCATGTCTCCCTCTGGTAGCTCCTGTCTGTGTCTACAATTCTTTTGTTTGTCTGTGCATCTACCACACAAGGAATGACCTAAATCATGTCAAGAGCAATCCATAACACTTCCCTGAATTGTTAAAAGCACTAGAACAGGACTAGAGTGCCACAGTGGCTGCAGGTTCTTGTTCAAGCCCAGTTTTTACAATTAGTAGTCAACTATTTCTGGTGACGTAATTATTTTCTTCATTTATTTTACTTGCTTATTACAATTTCCAGTAAAACTTTAGTTTAGGTACAGCAAAAATGCATTTATTACTCATTTCTTCTTATGTACTTAGACCTTAACAAAGGCTTCTTGTAGTCTTAATTACGCTTATAAAGCATCAATAAATAGGTTATGTAGCTCAGTGCAATATATCATTTGATATGCTGGTAAAATTACTTATGAATATGAAAGATTCAAAAGCCTTATACTTAAGTATGCAATATCAAGAGATGCATGCTTCACTTAAGCTACTTCTGACCGTGAACTTCCAAAGTGAAGTTATTTCAGTAGGCCACATTGCACTACTTTATTGATGCTTTTTAAGTTCCATTAGGACCAAAATAAGCCTTTGTTAGCACCTTACCTAAGAGTAAATGTGTAATGAATGCATTTTTGCAGTATATAAAATAAAGTGTTACCGAATTCCCAACTCTTTTGTTTTGTCTCAAACATATTACCTGTTTTTAATTGCTTCTTGTTTTCTTTACCTACTGCCAATTAACAATAAAATGGAAATGGCAAAGGCACCAGAAGTTCACCTTTTACCCAATCCTTTTTACAAGTATTCATTTATCATGAAATACCTATTTTCATGAAAGAAATGAAACATAACAAAGTGAGAGATTGAAATTTCAAATCTGCTTCAGAACTGAAAACATTTAGAAAGAAAAATCCTACAAGATAAGAATGACCTGGAGATAATGAAAACACTAACAAGTCATAAAATTATCTAACAAGTTCCATCATTGGCACAGATCAAATTCTAATTAAGCCACTGACCTGGAACAAAAACCTTTAACTACTGAGTCCTCTATGGCTGAACCAGGCAATCTCAGCACTAGAACAACATGTAGGAAATACCTCTGCTAAAGTCATTATGGTCAGCTGTACACACACTGAGTAATGATGTGATCCATAACTCATCTGAACAGTTTACAAGGGAAGCACCCACAAATTCCCTGAATAGTTAAAAAAATACTTTATTATAAAAATAGCATCAATTCCCATTTAGTCACCTTCAAAATACTCTTCAGAAGATGCAGTACATTTGTCCCAGCATTTCTACTATTTCTGGTATCATCTTTTGTTACCATATCTCGAGCATCTTATATTTTTTCCAGCATTTCTTGTGCAGTAGAAAAATCTCCTTCTTTTCAGTGTTAATTTTAATTTCAGGAACAAAAGAAAGTCACAGGGAGTGTGATCTGATGAATATGGGAGGGTGTGAAGCAACAACCACATATTGATTTTGGTCAAAAAACTCTTCGACATTGTGATGTATACAAGTGCATAGTCAGGGTGCCACTTCTCTGGACTTTTCTTACCCTTGTCACTGATTAACAGTCTGTCCACAGAGAACAAACTCTTTATTAACAATTCCATGTCAAAAAACATGATCATCATTAGTGTTGATCAGCGAATTTTGTCAAAGTGTTATTCGGAGTGAATTTGTTGTGCAGCCCTTGTCAGTCGAATTATTTAGTGATAATTCACCCGGTTTAGGACTTTTTTTTCTTTTTTTTAAATACCAGTGCTCCATAATGCTTTGCAAAGCCAGTATGATGTCATCTGGAGCTGTAACAGCCAACACTAATGGAACCGCCCCCTGGGTATATAATGCTGATCGTTTGTATTACAGACTATGGGACGAGTTATCTGTGCTCGAGTTCCCCATTTATATAAGAGAAGGAAGCGCGTGCCCTGTGCATGCATAATTTGCCATGTGGCGCAGCAAGAGCGAAAACAAACCTTAGAGGAGCCTGACGCCGCACCCCCAACAGAGAAGACTGTAATATATAATAATAACAACAAAAGATTTATTACTATTTACAAGACATTTCTATCTTTTCGATAGAATAAAAAGTGCAAAGCATCACCACAGATAGTTTAGAGAGCCTTCAGCGTAACTTTAAAAAATAGAACAAGGCATCAGTTTCAAACATGACATGCCGATTTGAATTTTCTGTCTTTAAAAACCTACATATTTTTTCTGTCTTTTGACTACGATTTCGGCATCTCCGCTTTATTTTGATGAAATATATGATTTCACATCTCTGACTACATTCTTTCTTCTTTGATCTTATGGAGGCACGGTGCAGTGGTTGGCTCTGCTGCCACACAACTCAACTCACCTTTTTGGGCTCAATACTCAGTCCAGTATAGTTGGCAGACGTTTCCCAAGCCCTCAGGGACACTTTAAAGATGACTGCACCATTTTAATCCAGTCACATCTAGTTCATTTAGTCCTTTTGCATTGACTTTAATGCAGTTCATCAAGTTCGGCGAATAGTGCGAACATTTCAGTGATTTCAGGGAATTAACGGCAAAGTGAACTCAGCAATGTTTGCTAATCACTAATCATCATTGAGTCTTCAAAATCTACAATGGGGGCTTAGAGAAAACGAAAATCACCCATGCCAGTTGCATGATTGCGGAATTAATGCCAGAAGTACGTACTTGTTCAACTCTGCATGATGCTACTCGATGGACTGATTAATTAGACAGTAGGCATATGATACCTAGCAGCATATTTTATAACCATACCCTATTTCAGTGTTGTGGACCGATTCTTGGAATTTTTGGGTCCCCCATCATATTGGAATTCTGAAACTATATTGTGCAGACAGATAAGTCAAGTGTAGTTACTTTTCCATGTGGGACATTTTGTGTTAAATAGCTCTCTTCCATATACAGTCATGTGAAAAAATAAGTACACCCCATAAATATTGTTGACTTTTTCAACATATTTGAACATACAAACATTAGATCTTCATGCAAACAGTGCCTACAGATAAAGGTGATATACTTGAACAAATGACACATTAAATTGACATGCTGTTTTCAGTCACATAATATAAATGAATAGAAATGTACATTTATACTGTGGAAAAAGTAATTACATCCCTACACTTATTACTACTTCAAGTTCATAAAATCAGAGTCAGGAGTTCCAGATCAGGTGCCAATAATTAGGACCTCCTCAGGTGGACTGTCTTATTTAACCAGCGGATATCTAGGGTGTGGTGCTCTCTTCACTATGTATGGTGTCATCATGCCAAGAGCAAAAGAGCTCTTTAAGGCCTTCAGAAAATAGATCGTGGATACCTATGAGTCTGGCAAGGGATTGAAAAAAATCACCAAATTATTTGAAATTAGTAATTCCTCTGTAATAAAAATCATTTAGTGGTGTAGATTTCAAATGACTGCTAATTTGTTCAGGACTGACCAGCCCAGAAAATTCAGCCCCCAAGCTGTCCATTTGATATTACAAGAGTCTCCAAGAGCCACAAAAATTTCATTGTGGGATATGCAAGTAACTCTTAGAAATGTGCAGGCACCTGTAAAGAGAATAATTTGGTACAAATTTGACCTGCAGGCAAAGTGTGAAATGCTAGGAAAAAAACCTTTGCTGTGTAAAAAAATATAATAGCAAGAATACAATTTGCCATTGAACATCCACCTAGTCAAAAATCAGGCCTTCTTGAGCAATGTGCTGAGAACAGACGAATCAAAGATTGAGTTGTATGGACGCAGTAACATTGGATATGTTTAGCACAAAACAAAGACAACGTTTCAGGACAAGAACCTCATACCAACTGTGAAGCACAGTGGTGGAAATGCTGTGGTTTAGGGTTTCTATGCTGCCTCAGTTCCCATGGGCTCACCACCTATGGGAGGGGCCAAGGAGGATTGGGTGCAGTGTGAGTTAGGTGGTGGCCGAAGGCAGGGACCTTGGTGGTTCGATCCTCGGCTACAGAAGCTGGCTCCTAGGATGTGGAATGTCACTTCTCTGAAGGGGAAGGAGCCTGAGCTAGTACGCGAGGTCGAGAGGTTCTGGCTAGATATAGTCCTTGAAAGGGGCTGGACTCCCTACCACTCTGGAGTTGCCCCTGGTGAGAGGCACCGAGTGGGTGTGGGCATACTTATTGCCCGCCGACTTGGAGCCTGTTCATTGGGGTTTACCCCGGTGGACAAGAGGGTAGCCTCCCTCCGCCTTCGGTTGGGGGGATGGGTCCTAACTGTTGTTTGTGTGTATGTGCCGAACAAAAGTTTGGAGGACCCACCCTTTTTGGAATCCCTGGAGGGGGTGCTAGAGGGCATACCTTCTGTGGACTCCCTCATACTGCTGGGAGACTTCAGTGCTCACGTGGGCAATGACAGTGAAACCTGGAAGGGCGTGATTGGGAGGAATACCTCCCCCCCAGATCTGAACCTGAGCGGTGGTTTCTTATTGGGCTTCTGTGCACATCACGGATTGTCCATAACGAACACCATGTTCAAGCATAGAGGTGTTAATATGTGCACTTGGCACCAGGACACCCTATGCCTCAGTTCGATGAACGATTTTGTGGTCGTGTCATCGCACTGGCATCCACATGTCTTGGACACTCAGTTGAAGAGAGGGGCGGAGCTGTCATCTGATCACCACCTGGTGATGTGTAGGCTTCGATGGTGGGGGAGGATGCCGGTCAGGCCTGGTAGGCCCAAACGTGTTGAGGGTCTGCTAGGAACGTCTGGCAGAGTCTCCTGTCAGAAGTTCCTTCAACTCCCACCTCTGGCAGAACTTTGACCACGTCCCGAGGGAGGTGGGGGACATTGAGTCCGAATGGGCCATGTTCCGTGACTCTATTGTTGAGGCTGCTGACTGGAGCTGTGGCTGTAAGGTGGTCGGTGCCTGTTGTGGCGGCAATCCCTGAACCTGTTGGTGGACACCGGCGGTGAGGGATGCCGTCAAGCTGAAGAAGGAGTCCTACAGGACCCTTTTCTCCTCTGGGACTCTGGAGGCAGCTAATAGGTACCAGCAGGCCAAGCGGAATGCGGCTTTGGTGGTTGCTGAGGCAAACACTTGGATGTGGGAGGAGTTTGGGGAGGCCATGGAGAACAAATTTCGGATGGCTTTGAGGAGATTCTGGTCCACCATCCAGCATCTCAGGAGGGGGAAGCAGTGCAGTGTCAACACTATATATGGTGGGGATGGTGCGCTGCTGACCTCGACTCGGGACATTGTGGGTTGGTGGGGGGAGTACTTCGAAGACCTCTTCAATCCCACTAACATGCCTTCCAATGAGGAATTAGAGCCTGGGGACTTAGAGGTGGCAAGGTCCTGGGGGTGGATGAGATACGCCCGGAGTTCCTCAAGGCTCTGGATGCTGTAGGACTGTCTTAGTTGACACGCCTCTGCAACATCGCACGGACATCGGGGACAGTGCCTCTGGATTGGCAGACTGGGGTGGTGGCCCCCCTCTTTAAGAAAGGGGACCGGAGGGGGTGTTCCAGCTACAGAGGGATCACACTCCTCTGCCTCCCTGGAAAAGTCTATTCGGTGGTCCTGGAGAGGAGGGTCCGTCAGATACTCGAACCTTGGATTCAGGAGGAACAGTGTGGTTTTCGTCCTTGTCATGGAACAGTGGACCAGCTTTACACCCTTAGCAGGGTCCTGGAGGGTGCATGGGAATTTGCCCAACCAGTCTACATGTGTTTTGTGGACTTGGAAAAGGCGTTCAACCGTGTCCCTCGGGGAATCCAGTGGGGGGTACTCCGAGAGTATGGGGTACCGGACCCCCTGATAATAGCTGTTCGGTCCCTGTACAACCGGTGTCAGAGCTTGGTCTGCATTGCCAGCATTAAGTCAAACCCGTTTCCAGTGAGAGCTGGGACAGGGCTGCCCTTTGTCACCGATTCTGTTCATAACTTTTATAGATAGAATTTCTAGCCACAGCCAGGGCATTGAGGGTGTCTGGTTTGGTGGACTCAGGATTAGGTCACTGCTTTTTGCAGAAGATGTTGATCTGTTTGCTTCATCAGGCTGCGATCTTCAGCTCTCTCTGGATCGATTCGCAGCTGAGTGTGAACAGGCTGGGATGGGACTCGGCACCTCCAAATCCAAGACAATGGTCCTCAGCCGGAAAAGGGTGGAGTGCCCTCTCAGGGTTGGGAGCGAGATCCTGCCCCAAGTGGAGGAGTTCAATTATCTCGGGGTCTTGCTCACAAGTGAGGGAAAAATGGAGCGTGAGATCGACAGGCGGATCAGTGCGGATCAGTGCGGGGTCCGCAGTGATGGGGGCTCTGCATCGGTCTGTCGTGGTGAAAAAGGAGCTGATCTATGTTCCTACCCTCACCTATGGTCATGAGCTATGGTTAGTGACCGAAAGAATAAGATCGCGAATACAAGTGGCTGAAATGAGTTTCCTCCGCAGGGTGTCTGGGTTTTTCCTCAAAGATAGGGTGAGAAGCTCAGTCATCCGGGAGGTGCTCAGAGTAGAGCCGCTGCTCCTCCGCATCGAGAGGAGTCAGATGAGGTGGCTCGAGCATCTGAACAGGATGCCTCCTGGACACCTCCCTGGTGAGGTGTTCCAGGCATGTCTAACCGGGAGGAGGCCCTGGGGAAGACCCAGACACGCTGGAGGGACTATGTCTCCAAGCTGGCCTGGGAACGCCTTGGGATTCCCCCAGTAGGGCTAGAAGAAGTGGCCGGGGAGAGGGAAGTCTGGGCATCTCTGCTCAAGCTGCTGCCCCTGTGACCTGATCTCGGATAAGCAGAAGAGCATGGATGGATGGATGGATGCTGCCTCTAGACCTGTGCAGCTTGTAGTCGTCAAGTCAACTATGATTTCTGCATCACATTAAAGTGTGCTTGAGGAGAATGTGGCCCCCTGTCCAAAAGCTGAAGTTAAGCTGGAAATAGACCTTTCAACACAATGATGATCCGAACCACACTAGCAAATCCGCCAAAGAATGGATCAAAAAGGAGAAATGGATGTGTTCGAGCTGGTCTAGTCAAAGCACTAATTTGAATCCCTTTGAGAGTGTGTGAGGGAATTCAAAATGATTAGTACGTTCTAGGAAACCCACAAGCATCTTGCAACTGAGGGCGTGTAAGAATAATGTCAATATCAATTTATTTATAAAGCACATTTAAAACATCAGTAATTCTGTAGCCAAAGTGCTATACAATTAAATATACAATAAATACAAATAAACAGAATAAAATAAAATAAAAGTTAAAAATTTTATCAAGTTCGTGTTAGAGACTGGTGAGCCATTATGCAAAATGCCTATAAGAAAACATTTCTACTTGTTAGAGATGGTCAGCAGCTCAGCCCATCTGGGACTCCCCTGATATGGAAGGATGGGGAAAAGCAGTTTTTTTAGAACACTGCCTCCCCTAAGACGCTGGATGGCAGCTCCCCTTGAGAGCAGAGAATCCTGGGACTTGGAGTTCATTATCTCAGTCCTGATGGGTGCCGTGGGTGCTGCCAAGGGGTGTTGTGGAAGAATCTGGAGAGTCATACTGCACTCATAGCCCAGAAGTACTAGTGAGTCATAAGGACGGAAATCCAGAAGTACTTCCGGGTTGAAGAAAACTCAAGTTCTCCATCCAACCCAGAAATGCTAGCCAGTCACGTGGACGAAAGAGCAGAAACACTTCCGGGTCGGGTGGTAGGTAAAGGACTACGGAACACTCAGCAGGCGAACCAGAGTCAGGACAAAGCTTGCTGGGAGCTGTGGAGGAGATAGAGACAGAAGATTATCGTGTATTTGTGATTGATTTACTTGCCTGTTTATTGTGGCTGTGGTGCTTAGAGGCACTGTTTAAAAAGAAAAGAATTAAAAGTTACTTCTTGGTGCTTTTAACCTGTGTCCTGGGTGTCTGTTTGTTGGGTTTAAGGGGTAACAGTGACCCCTAACATCCACATACTAAAAGGGACAATACCAGCTTCCAAGGTCAAGGGTGTACTTACCTTTTCTCTAATAGATTATTCAATCTATTTATATTTTTGTTGAATAAATTATTAAAAAGGTAGATTTTCCTTGTATTTTTGTTCAAGTATATCTCCTTTATCTGCAGGCAATGTTTGCATGTATATCTTATGTTTGCCTGTTCAAATACATTAAAAAAAGCTAAAAACTTCAATGGGGTGTGCTTACTTTTTCACATGACTGTGTGTAAGAATTATTTTTATATGTTATAAGTTCAACCCTTTCCTCGTTTATCTGATAACATGCCTTTGCTGAACATCTGGTAACATTTACTGTGAAAGGTATGCAGCAGTGCAGAAATCGATTCAAGGACAAATATTTTGTCACAGCACAGTTAAAATAACATAACATTCTCAGTCCTATTTAATCGAGGTTATGGTCACTTGTAGTTTACCCTGTGTGGTACAGAGAGACCAAAGAGACAGATAACTGTCCCCATATACTGTCAAGTGAACTGGAATAATAGAATTTCTTTACAAGTTGTAAGATTTCTCATATACATACAGGTTATAGCAATGACAAAACGGCTGATTTTTATGGCGCCTGGACCGTAAATTGGAGTTGAAGCGCAGTGGTGGATGGAAAGGGAAGGAGATGATGTCATCGAAGGATGACCGGGTTGAACTGTCACGTGGGGACGGCCGGAATGCGGAAGGTCTTATTTGTTTGTAATCTGATTGTAATGGAGACCTCACACATGGGGTTTCTTCTGCTCTTCGGTCTTTCAGATGAAAAAAGGAAAGAAATGTTAGCACGCTGCCTCATATCCCCGTCTGGTGAGTTTCTGTGCTTCACTGGACCTTCTGGCTGCCCCCTAATCGTGTGTATGTGACACCCGACAGAAGCAGGTAAGAACAAACCAAGGACAGGACACCAGTCCATCTCTGGGCTCAAATCTCTCTCTCTCAAACATACTTACACACACACACACACACTCATAGAAAAGGATACGTTAGAATCTTCACAAACTCACTAAGATTTATGTGAGGGGAAAAAAGGAGAAAAGATGGTTAGCAACAGCTCCCCCTCTCATTCTAGGGTGGTACAGCATACCTTAGGTGAGCCTAGAAGATGACCCTCTGGTGCGCATGCGTGACCGGATGAAAGCCAAAGTAGTGTGGGAAAAAATACAGGCACAGAGCAAACATGTCACTTTCACCAAAACAGCAACCAAGCACATGATTTGATCCCAGAAGGCTGGATAGGTGTGGCAGCAGTGTTACCAACTTCACCAGAGTGCTGGTCCACAGAAATACCAATTATTGTAATGAATGATTGTTTTAGTAAGTCTAGTCTGTATTAAACATATAGAATGTTTTGGATAGTTCATAAAGTACAGCATGCTTGCAGATGAGACAGTAGCCTCAAACCACAGACAACAAAACATTATGCAGTTACATACAAAAGATTGTATACCCCTGGCCAAATTAAATATTCTATTGACATTTGAAGTAAAAAATTAGTAAATACATCTTCAACAGCAAACAAATTAAAGCAATGTTATTTTTATGAAAATGTTAATGTACAGTGACAATTTATTTGATGAAGTAAAAAAAAGAAACAAAAAAAGTAGAGACCCTGAACTGTGCATCCAATCAGGACACTTTATATCAACATAATGGATGTCTTTATTAAAAGAGACCAGACTCGAAATCATTAACATTTCATTCAGATTGGCTATCTTTAGTTACGTGTAATTAAAATGCAGAATAAAGATGTTTGCTATGTTTAATGAACTGTCAGAAAATATTTTTGCAGTTTAAAATGTTGCTATAGCAAATTAGTATTTATAAAATGGGTTTAATTTGTAAGTGTATTGTTTTTTCTGCATAGGAGGAGAAGCTAGATTTTAAATAGGTCAAATATTAATGATTATTAAAAATAGGTAAACATGTTGACTGACTACAGTGAATCTATTGTGCAGATTTTAAATATCCTTATTTCACCTAATGGTTCGAATATTTGTAAAGACATGAGCAGTACATGGAGTCCGGTGGAGGATACGTTTGTTATGTTAGCCACAAGTGATTTTCTTTTTCTGAGATCTTACCGCTGACCCCTTTGTCCCTGGTCAGAGACTTGTGTCACCTATGTTCAATATGCTGTATTAGATATTCCTGCCTCTGATGATGGTCCTAAGGGGTCTTACTGTTGGAACTTCACACCTTGGTGATCTAAAATGCACAATGCAAAGCAATGACAGGCAGAGGCCACTGTGATATTAGCAGCTTGGTGAGAAATATCAGGCTCACTAGTTTCTTTTGATTGTTAACTTTTCTTCTGTTAATTGAAAACATATTCTCAGTGGGCGAGCCGAGTAGCTAACATCGGGCTTTTTTTTGCTTTCTACAGTGCCGAGGGATTCCTCTTTGTACTTATACCATTTAATTAGATATTTATTTTTGTATTTAATAAAAAAAGGGACTCACAGCAGGATTTTCTTTTTAACCTCCTTTGCGATACAAATCTTGCATTCTGTGATTAGTTTCACCTCTGCTGGATCCAATGTGCCCAGTCACGTATGCTTTTACTGATCTCATTTAATGTTTGATCAGAAATCCAATTAGTTCATTTATTGGATAATTTATATCAAATCAAGCTTAGAAAAAATTTGATTAGCCGCATACATTTTTTTTTCTAAAAGCTAGGAAACTGACAATTTGTGGTTAATAAATTCTTCATGCTGCTTTCTTGCAAATACATGCTATGTTCAAATACATATACACATACAGTACATACACATTGTGGCCACAAGGGGGCACCACTGTGCCCCAAATGCACAGACTCAATATCACCCAACACAACTCTGGGTTCAAATAAAGAGTTTTTGTTTACTACCCACACATTCTAACCAGGCGCCAGCCAAAATCAACACAAGAATTTGACAATCCATTTCTTCTCTCCTTCCTTCCACCAAGTGAGTGCCACCCACTGCCTCCCGACTCTGACTCATCCGGGAGGGCCTGACTGACCAGTGAGGCACTACATCCAGTTTTCGTGTGGTGTGTGTCTGCATTAATAAAACATAACATTTCTGTGCCAAAACATGAAATGGCAGTTGCTGTAGTCACCGGTGGTCCTAACATAATTGGAGCACTTTACTCAATTCATATTACAATAAGGACATCTAGTGAGAAGGAAGCTGTTTTTATTAACTGTGAGCAGATACATTCCATTAACTCCACAATGTGGTTCTGATAAACAGCGTGTCTCAGTGGCCTGGGCTAACCCATGATTCATTTATTATGTGGCAAAGTAGCTTTGGTAGATGTGAAGGTATTGTATGTGGTGGAATGCTTGTTGGTAAGGAAACTGGCAGAACCCTCAGGGTTTAATAGGGCCTGTACTATTCATTGGACCAGCAATCACACCATTACCTATGCCAGGTAGTAGCATCTATCCTCTCAGAAGATGGTGCCTTACATCTTTCCCAGAAGCTCAGAGTGCAGAGGAGAGGAGCTACAATGTGGCACATGATTTTGCGCTCTCTTTTGCAGGGTACAGCCAGATACTTTTGGATGCAGGTGGTGGGGGTCTCTTATGCATCAGCTGGGTGGTTGCCTGGCTCTTTTATGCTTGACCCGAGAGTACTTCTGGTGCCGCCATATTGCATTCAGGTACCACTCCTGGGTCAGGTGGAACCTCCTTAAAATAAGAACTCCTCCTTTCTGCAGCACCCCATGCCAGCTCCCAAGACACCCAGCAGGACTGCCCACTGAAACTACAATCGCCATGTCACCACGGGAAATCCACCCGAGGGACGCTGCCATCTAGCGTACTAAAAAAGAAATTGTAATGGACAGACAATCTCCTCCTATTCATCCATTATGGCCTACCGGCCAGGAAAGCCACCAGTGATCAACCCAGCCAGGATACTTGTCCATCCTTGCCCTCTCATTACAGCTTCCCACTTGAGCAAGGAACTTACCTCACTCCTGGCCAAGATGCCCGTCCAAATACTCCGGCACCTACAACATGTTATATTCTTTGTTTATTTACTATCATGAATTAATGTACCTTAGCTTAAAAAAATTACAATTCTGAATGTATGTTGCCATCTGTTAAAAAAAGCATTTGCAGTAACTCTTTTTGGAGTATTAGGCAATCTGAAGTAATAAGTCAGTAAGATACTGACCCAGCGTTTAAAAGGGTTCATGATGCAATTGCCCCAGATCTCATTTTTTTGCAAAGTGCCTCCTCATCTCCTTCAAAGTAAGATTGCTTAGGCTCCTGAATGTAATGCAAATACTTCAGTGGTGTTCAGTCGTGGCTGCTTATGCAATTGAGGCCATCTGCTAGAAACTGATACTTAAGAAAATATGTCACTTTCACATTAGAACAGGCAAATACGTACATACAAAAATGTAAAAAAATCAAGGTGAAATCTTCTCACATTGTGCAGTGTTCCAGCTCCAGTGAGGCAATCAGTACAATGGACATCAAGAAATAACTGTCACCCTGACTGAGGTGACGTGTGGTTTTTAAGTTACACACATGCCATAAATGGGACCCCATCGAGTGAATCCAGTGGCTACCTCAGAAAATGACTCCAGAGAGTATGCTGCTACCCAATCGTTTAGAGATAAAGCCAGCTTTTCAAAATAACATTCAGACACAAGCAAGCATGCACACATTTAATAAAATGAAAGAATAAAAAAAAGAAACCAGCTGAGACTGACATTTCTCTAAGAAGAATGATTCTCTCACAATCAGAAAACAGAGAGAGTGTGGGGGTGTTTTGCGAATTTTATGATTACTTTATCAGTTATGGAAAAAAAAAGAGCCTGAACCCCCTAAAGTAGGAGATGCAGCCGTCTGATATGCAGTTATTTATGATCAAGCTTGTCTCCAGTGTGGAGATGAAAACAAAAAAATAACATTAATTCACACTCACACTTCAAAATGGCTGTACAATGCATTTGTCACACTGAGCACAGCAAAATGCATTTTTGTGGAGTTTGAACGTGCTTTGAAAGGGTCACTGTCCTCATGCAGAAGCACCAGTGTATACAAAAAGTGGTCACATTACAGACCTCGTCAGAACTGGTAGAAAGAGCACAGTCTATGAGCCTGTGGTAAGAAACTGGTTACATGGAGGCAGTTCAGCTTGTCCTCCTGTGAAGTAAAACCACGAAAGGTAGTGGAATGAAGGAGTAGTCTTAGGTTTAAGATAGTAAACCCAAGACTGAATCACATGATGCCAAAGTGGGTCAATCAGCCAAAGCAGGGCTCGCATGAGGACAGACATGCATGATCCTTTTACTACTAACACATTAAAGCCAAAGATGACAGTCATTGGTCACAAGACCTCGAGAGCAATTTTTACTTTTTAAGAGACTAGGGGGCTTTGCCCCCTGCTTGCTTCACTCCCCTACCCCCACCAACCCCGCCAGCGCTACGTGCCGTTGTTCCTCCGAAACCCCTTTTTTTTTTACCTCCTCTTTGCTCGATCAGCTGCTAGCTTGCTGCTGCTGCGGTCCTGTGTGATCTGAACTTTGCTTGCATAAACCGCTAGCGCAAGACGCTGTTGTGAAGAGGTGGGCTGAACGCACACCAAGGGGACGCGGTTGCTCCTCCGAAACCCCTCTTAAATGGTGATACAATGGGAAACAAATAACAGTTGGTTTTTTTTACCTCCTCTTTGCTCGATAAGTTGCTGGCTTGCTGCCGTGCCACGTGATCTGCATTTCGTGCGGCGCTTCAAACATTTAAAAGCCTTTACAGCACCTGAATATTCAATGTCTTCTCGCTGTTTCATTATTTCCCAGAGTAATATTTTCAGTTTGTTTGCGCTAATGTGATCTTTACTCTCATTTTTTGAGACTTTCGAATTTTCCTACTTCCATTATCTCTAACCTGCAGTGCATGTGTATCACAGGACTTGCTTCCAAAGGCTGTAAGTATGACGTGACTTGTCTGTCTCACGGGAAGTGAAAGTGTCTCTCTGTCTCTCTTCAAAAGAGATATGGCAACAGGGAAATATTTTCACGTTAAATCATTAGTTGGGATATGGTGTCTGACTGGTAAGAATGAGACCACCTTGCTTTTTTAAGACTGGCAACCCGGACAACTCCTTTGGGACCAAGATGTTTAAGTAAAGCACATGTTTGCCAGGGGCCTCCAGAATGAACTCTAACTTAGTGCCTGTAGCCAAACAGGGCCATTGCTGATACCAGAAATGATTCCTGCATTTAGTTTGAATGTTACCTCAGAGCTTGACTTTAAAAGCTTCACAGAATGTGTGTTCACGTGAGAGGAGAGTTTACTGGTGGCAGGGTGGAGAGACAGAGAAACAGAGAGATAAAGAGTGAGAAAAAAAGAGACCTATAATTTGATGTCAGGAATTGTGAAAGCTGGGAAGTCACCCAACTATATAGACAGAGTATTAAACTGTACATGGAAGCCAGAAGCAGGTTTTTGTTAATTCTTGTTAGTCTCTCTCATTTATTGTGAAATAAACACATACAGTTATGCATTTACATAATTTGGACTTATTTGGAATTATGCCATATAATTCAGTGGCAGCACAACAGTGCATCTTACCGTCTCCGTGAGGGAGTGCAACATAGAGACTGAGACTTGCACACCCATTCTCTCCCACAGTGGGCCAACTTCTTTGGGATGTGGAACAAAATTCTGGGCACATAGTGGAAAACCTGCATGAGCAGAGCATGAAAAGTATATGCTGGGACAAGATCTGAACCTTGCCAAATAAAATTGTACAGTAAATATAGCAAATAAACTGTTCCTTATACATCCTGAGATTTCTGCATTAAGAGACAGTGTGGCACAGCCATAGCAAATGTGGGGAAAAATAGGGGACAAGCTTCCCTCAGTAATTTAAACTTACTATTATATCAGAAGTAGTAATATTATTCTTATTATTATTATTAATAATAATAATAGTAATAGTAATTACTATTAAAACAAACATCAACTTTGTCTTCTTACATATTTTCTTCAAATTTTCCATTATAAACTCAATGTAATTTCTTTTTTAGAATAATGTTGCCTGTAGTATGTGAAAATTGTTTTAACGCTGGGTGCTGCATGCCTGTATTGGACACAGGGCTGGCTCCATTGGCTCTTCAGTGTTCCAAATTTAATCTTGGATGTGTATGTGCATATCTAGCTTGATCATTATTGCTTAGCAATGGGGCTTGAAGGTGAGAAATTCCTTAGTCTCAACTAAAATGAAAACCATTTGTTTTGTTTTATTTTTAAGTTCCAGTTTTCCCAGTCAAGGCTACGCAGCACAAGTTGTTTTATAGAAAGAAGTATAAAAGAGAAGTATAGAAACCATTTTCTCCCTTAAAGGTACCCACACTAATTAGAATATAGAAAATAAAAATGTAATCAAATTGATAGCAAAAATGCATTAATCAAATCACATTACACTGCATTTTGGTTTTTTCACCAACATAGAAAAAGGTGTTTTATTGAAAATGTCACCTCGGAAGAGCTACAAGAGCATTTTCCAGTTCATGGAAAGCAAGCAGGTGGTCTCATACACCTTTTCTAGAAGTATAGGATTCTGGGGTCTCATTTATAAATCTTGTGTACACACAAAAAGAGGCTTGAAATGTGAGTATGCATCATTCCATGCTAACATTAAGGATTCATAATAGGAAATTTGTTGGGGGAATCTGTATATGTTTATGGCAACTTTGACTGAGGCAAACACAACATTTTGGAGGAACTGGGAAATGACAGTACTGCATACGTGATAATGTAGGGAAATACAGATGAACCTGCTAAATGACTAAATGGAAAATGACTTTTTTCTTAGGAAACTGTGTCCCTTTAATGTGGGAAGTGACATCCTTCATATCTTCTACCACTCTGTGATAGCCAGTGAGATTTCCAAGCTGTGGTGTGCTGGGTAACATCACTTTAAGAGAGGCCCACCGAATCAAAAAATCTCATTAAAAGGTCAAGCTCAGTTATAGGATGTACTCTGGACCCCTGGAGTTGGTAGTGAAGGAGAGAATTAAAACAAAACCGAGTGTGATTATGAGCAATGCTGCATGTCCTCTCTCTGACACACTAACACTGAGGACTTTCAGCCAACGAATTATTCAGCAGAAGTGTGTTAAGAAACGTGACTGGGGCTTCTTTATACCAACAGCAATACACCTGCATAATGCCTCACTGGGACTGGGACTGCCAAGTCATGACTTTTGTTTCTTTTTAATTTTCTTACTTTATAGTTATTCTAGTGTATGTTCAGACCAATTTGTGTGTTTGTATTTATTTATTTATTTATTTACTTACTTACTTACCTACAGGTTTATGCATTTATTTATTTAAAGAGCTTCTGTAAAAACTCAAGTTTCCCCAGGGGCATATTCATTTCTATCTATCTATCTATCTATCTATCTATCTATCTATCTATCTATCTATCTATCTATCAAAGTGAGCACTCACACATACTGTATAATACATATTACTGAGCTGCTATTATAATGTGCGTTGACAAGACAAACATTACACATCAAAAACAATGAGCATGATGCACAGACTTTACTTTAGTTCCATTTTAAGATGGCCAATGATGATGCAGTAAATAACTTTTTTGTTTGTAAGTTTTTTTTGGCTACTTGTTCTCACTTCTCAGAGAACTGGTCGACAGGTCAACAGTATCTAAGCCAAGCTGTACTCCATTGTGCCTGCGTGGCACTACATCCAGTTTTTGTATGGTGTGGGTGTGCATACATAAAACGTAACATGTTTTTGTCAAAATAAAAAGGCAATTTGCAGCAGTGTCTAATTCTCCCAAAGTAATAGTCTCCATTTTGTGCACTCATATTGCTGTAAGAGCCCCTCCTACTAAGGATCAAGCTGTTTTTAGTAACTATATTCCATTAACGGACAAGTTATCTGTGATGCCACGATGTTGCTGACAAACATTGTGTCTCAGTAGGCTGGTCAACCCATTATTTATTTATTTTGAGGCAAAATAGCATTGGCAGATGTGATGGTATTGTCAGTAGTTAATGGCTTGATGGTAATGAATCTGGCAGAAACTTTAGAGTTTAATCTGGTCTGTGCTATTCAATCATGTTATTAAATGTGCAAGATGGTAGTGCTACCTTTCCAGAAGATGGTGCCTTACACCTTTCCTGGACCCCAGAGGGCAGAGACAAGGTGCTATAACATGCACGCAGTTGCATAGGTGCTTCAGGAGGGTGCTGCTGTTCTGGGCAATAAAGTTTTGTATGCTTCATGGCTGCATACTTACAAGACATGTAGAAATGGGTGCATGCCGGGTTTTAAAAAGCTGATTTTTTTGGTTTATGAATTTACCTGTTTTATTTTGTGCGTGCATTATGTTTACACTCAAATCCACGCAAAAGTTTATAAATGAGGCCCCTGATGTGGAAATAAACATGTACACTCATTGAGAAAAATATTAGAAACACTGTATAAATACTGAGTACAGTTTCTTTTGCTCTACAAACAGCCTCAGGTCTTTGTGGCATTAATTACACAAGATGTTAGGAACCTTTCTTTGAGATTCTTGTCCATGTTGACATGATTGCATCATACAATTTCTCCAGATCTGTCAGCTACAAAATGTCTGTTCTATTTGATGCAGAGCCTGCGGCTGGGAAGGCCACTGAAGAACACGGAACTCATTGTCATATTCATGAAACTAGTTTGAGGTGTCTTTTGCTTTGTGACATGGTGCATTATCATGATGGAAATAACCATTAGCAGATGGGTAAATTGTGACCATGAAAGGATTCACATGGTGAGCATCAACACACACATAAGCCATGCCATTCATGACTAATTGGTTTTAACGGCCCCAAATTGGGTCAAGAAAACATGCTCCACACCATTACATCACCGCTAGCAGCCTGAACTGTTGACACAAGGCATGCTGGGTGCATGGATTAACACTGTTGGCACTACATTCTGAGCCTACCACATCTGTGCCAGAAGCTTAATCAAAGCAGGCTATGTTTTTCTTTCATTTGTCCAGTTTTGGTGAGCTTGTGCCCACTGCAGTTTCAGCTTTCCATTCTTGTCTGGAGGAACCCAACATGGTCTTCTGATGTTGTAGCCCTTCTGTTTCAAGGTTAGACATGATGTGATGATGACATGAGATGCTTTTCTGCTCACCACAGTTCTAAAAAGTAGTTATTGGAGTTTTCACAGCCTTCTGGCCATTTTCTTCTGACATGTTTCACCAATAAGGTGTTTCCATTCACAGAACTGCAACTCACTGGATGTTTTTTGTTTTTCGCACCATTCTGAGTAAACTCAGAAGACTGTTGTGCCTGAAAATCTCAAGAGACCGGCAATTACAGAAATATCCCAACCAGGCCATCTGGCACCAACAGTCATGCCACAGTTGAAATCACTAAGGTCACATTTTTTCCCCATTCTGGTGTTTAACGTGTAGATAAACTGAAGTGCCTGACGTGTATCTGCATGATGTTATGCACAGCATTGCTGCCACGTGATTGTCTAATTAGATAAATGCATTGATAAGCAGGTGTACAAATGTTCCTAAGTCTTTGCTCAGTGACTGTATGTATGATATTGTTTTTGAGTTGTTTGCAACAAAACCTGGAAGCACAATGTTTAACGTTGCTACTGAACAGTCCAGAGTCTTGTGTTTGGCTGTACTTTATGTCTATTCTGCATGTTTTTCTACACTATTGTGGCTTCTCCATTTCTAGTTTTTTTATTCTAAACTTGAGGCTTTGCTGTTTTAATTTAAGCGATTCATTTCCCACACATTTTCCTTAACACCATGGCGTTGTGAGGTACTCATTTTTCATAACTTCTAAATCTACATATATTTTAGCATTTTGACAGATAATGATGATATTAAAGGTCATCACCATGATCTGATGCCTATTAAGATATAGCTGGCACCAGCATTCTGTGGTTTGATTGATTTGTTTGTGACACTAACGGTTTGTGAACTTGTATGCTTTGATAGTCATTAGCAAATGAGGGGCTGACATGATCAGTTAGATAAATTAATAATATTGTTTGAGATTGCTGTATATAAATATGAACATTCAGGAATGGCTCCACCAGTTTTTTCATGATGGGTCATGAGATAGGGATAAGGACAGTATCGCCCATCCAAGGCCCTCATTCATTTATTGCATTAAGTAATCCCTGTTTTACATCTTCAAGTCCAACAATAAAATGTATACTTTTTGGCTCTGCCATAAACAATCAATTTACTGATACTAAAAATAAAGATGCAGCAGTACTAGTCACAGCATCTCAACAAGTACACAACTGTGATCCTTACAGAAATGCCACATTCTGACCATTAAATCCTGCCTTTCTTCATCTAGATTAAACAGTAAAAACTGAGCTATTTTGGCTTGTATCTTCACACAATGGCTGCTGGCAGCAGATGTCTATAACTATGACTGTGAACACTTTTTTAAATCAGTAGTCGGCGCCTCCTATTCAGCAGAATTGTTGATCATGTAACATTCTCTCTTTGTATGCATTATAAATGCATTCAGACCACAACTATTAAATCTCCAGTAGATGTGAAAAAGTGTTGCATGGACTGGACTTAAAACTGGGCAAAAAAAGTGGTGTCTTTGAAGCCAAAAATATGAAAAAATGTATCTTGATTATGAAACACTAAAGGGAATGATAAACAAAGGGGGGACAAACAGGTAAAACTACTCTAAGATGTTCTGAACAGCTCTTCAACTTCTGTCTTAAAGGTAATTTGGACCTCCCAGTTGCTCACCTTAATTACCACCAAAAACTCCTTTTCTTTCCTTTTCATCTTTCTCTGTCTTACTGTCATCATCTGTTCTAGAGTCTCCTGCTCTTGCCAATTAGCCGTATCCCTTTCTCGCGTCAGTAGAGAAGTCACCCATTCCACACTAAACCAGAAATTTCCTGTTTTTTCATTCTAAGGTAGCCTTAAACAGTCAAGCCTCTCACACAGCTTTACAGACAGTTTAAGAGGGCAATGCACTTCCACATATATCACCTAACAGGCTGGAGGGACGTGGCTGGATTCCAGTGAGAGTTTACTCTTAAAACTAATGTGGGAGGGTGATCTGTCCCCTGTTGGTAGAGACAGGACTAAGTCTTAGTGCATATACATGCAAGTCTCAAGTAAGCTTTAAGTCCTGACATTCAAGTTTCAAGTCAAGTTTTAAGTTAAAATGTGTAGGTGCCAAGATGAACAGACTGACATCATCACCAGAAGGGAGGTTGGTTCCTTATCCAGATGGGAGGTCATTAGGAAAGGATATGGATGGAACAACGGAAGGACAGTCTCCAGATGGCTACATTCCTCGGGTAGAACTCCCATTTGTTCACACTTAGGGCACCTTGGCAATTGTAGTCTTGATGGACAGCCTGGGGTATGTGGGTACTGCCAGAGGGAGCTGTGGGAAGAAGATTCACAATTTTAAAGGAGCTTCCATCTGACCTGGAAGTGCTTCCAGGATGCAATCACATGGCACCGGAAGTACTCCCTGGTCAGGCATAAAAGAAGCCGCTCAACCTCATCCAGGTGAGTTTGAGTCTTGCCTGGAGGAGAGTAGAGGAGAATTTATATGTGAATCATGCATGTGAATACTTTTGGAGGAAAGGACCTGAAAAAGGTATTAGTGAATAATAAAATGTACTTTGTTTTGAACCCTTGACTGTGTGTGTGCACTTTGTCTCAAGTCTGTCACAAATTATTATATTCAAACAGGTCAAGTTGAGTCAGAGTTGATAATACCTGAATAAAAAATAACATTTACACTTTTACCACTCTCTGCAATTAATCCAATTATAATGTCATAAGAAGTAACAGCAGCTGGTATATTAAATAATTGTTTTACTTTTAAGCAATTTGCATATGTACTATCGATTTTCCAGTTTACTCACAAATGCACTGTTTTAAAAACACAATCAATTCAAAGAAAATAAATTTTGAAAGTCTATATCACTTTAGAGAAATGCAACTACATAATCAACTATCATTATAAAACAACTTCTTTACATAATTTTGCATATTTATAAATTAACAAATTATTTGAACATTCCCCTAACATTTACAATGTTTTGTACTTAACAAATAAAATTTGACAAGATGTTACCACTTATTTGTGAATAATGGGGCCACATTATCACCCCTCCATGACCAAACACCCCCTCAGCAAGGTAACCACATGAAGACGCTGCCAGTCTGCACACTGCTGCTTTTGACAATGAGGGAGAGTCAGTTTGGTTATAACCCAAAACAGAAGACTTTTCTGGCCTACACAAGTATCCAAACAGCATTGCAACTTCAAGATTTTATTAATTCCATCCATCCATTATCCAACCCTCTATATCCTAACACAGGGTCACGGGGGTCTGCTGGAGCCAATCCCAGCGAACACAGGGCGCAAGGCAGGAACAAACGCAGGGCAGGACGCCAGCCCACTGCAGGGAACACACACACCAAGCACACACTAGGGACAATTTAGGATCTCCAATGCACGGGAGGAAACCGGAGCACACGGAAGAAACCCATACAGACACGGGGAGAACATGCAAACTCCACACAGGGAGGACCCGGGAAGCGAACCAGAGTCTCCTAACTGCGAGGCAGCAGCGCTACCCACTGCACCACTGTGCCGCCGATTTTATTAATTTATTTATTTTTTTTGCTTTTTATGGTACAATCCAAACAATCTCAGATTCATTACTACCCTCCCTTGGGTCCTGTTCTTCATCTAAAGAAGCAGTGGGCTGCACCTCAGTCTTGAATCTGCTCATCCTACATTGTTTGTTCCATGATCATCACTAATAAACAAAAGTATATAGAAATATTGAAGGCAGTTATGAAAGATGTTAAATAAAACAGTAGTTTCAAACACCTAACATCTGTCTGGGAACATGCAAAAAATGCCTCTGCCTATACCTCTATTCCTCAGCTCCTAATTCATTTGCAGGGTTTACCAAACTGTGACAGTATCCTCCTTTCCACTCTGCCATTTCTAATTTCCGTGTTTTCTTCTCTCTTTCTTATGGTCCTGCTTTTCCCTATTCTTGTCCTGAGTTACTCTTGCCTACCTTCCATCACCTTGTCCACCATATTTCAGTACAGAAAATAGGATCTGTTGGTGTTTTATCCTTTTAAATATCTACTAGTGGGTGTTGAAAAGCCATTTTTATAACACAACTATTTCTTTGTCTCTAAAAAGAACATGGTCTGTGATGTTTTTCAAAATAATTAATCAAGACAGATAAATACACTTTCACGTCTTATTCTAACTGTTTTGTTGGCTTGCTTTTAACTTAGTGAATGGATAGTCTGTTCTTCTACTGTGTACTGCCAGTGGTGATTTTTTATGCATTTTTATGTATTATAAAAGATTTGTAACTTGATAAATGTCTTTCTTTTCATGATTTCTTTCATTCTAGGTATTCTTAATAATTATTGGATTCACTTTTCTGATTAATCCATGTGTTGCCCTTTTTGTTAAGCATGTATTATAAATACTCTTCTTACTTGATGTTATGTAACTGTTTTACATGTTGATCTTTGAAACTGTTCTGTTTGTGAACAAATCATTTTGGTCTGGTAAAAGATTTATCTTAGGTTTACTGGTGCTTTAAATATGTTTTATGTTATTATACTGCCCCACATCTCTAAAAGACTGAATTCAATTCCAAGTCTGGCCACTGCTCTTCTTCTGCGAGTTTGCCTCAATACTTCAGGTTTTCTTCCATATTCTTAAGGTACGTGTTTTTGTGTTGTTTTTTTTTCTTGCTTTTGTTCATTTTGATTCCTTTTCTTATGTTTATGTTAGTTCAGTTGATGTTATTATAGGTTAATTATGTACTGTCTCTTTAAATTTGCCTGTGTTCCTTGCGCTTTGTGGGTGGTTGCCTAAGAGGCGGGACAACCCTGATGTCATAGCTGATGGACCCTCAAGCCAGATGCAAGATTTAGAAAGATGGGCTGGTGGAGAAATGCAGGAAAGAGCAGACTGGAGAAGTTGATATTATCAAAATGAGGCTGAATAATAGTTTGCATTTAATGAAGGCACATTGTTGATTGGAGGTATATGTACAGTAATCCCTCGCTATATCGCGCTTCGACTTTCGCGGCTTCACTCTATCGCGGATTTTATATGAAAGCATAACTAAATATATAACACGGATTTTTCGCTGCTTCGCGGGTTCTGCGGACAATGTGTCTTTTTACTTCCTGTACATGCTTCCTCAGTTGGTTTGCCCAGTTGATTTCATACAAGGGACGCTATTGGCGGATGGCTGAGAAGCTAACCAACCAGAGTACGCAGTTGAGTTCCTGCGTGCTGAATGCAGTGTTAACCAGGAAGTCTCCTCTCGCTCATTCAGCATCAACGTGTTTCGCTGTGTAAAGAGTTGTGCTCTTTTGTGTTTATCTTTGTGCATAGTCAAGCCCTTCATTATGGCTCCAAAACGATCTGCTACTGCTTCAGGGGCCGTGCCCAAGCGCAAGAAGAAGATGTTAA
Organism: Polypterus bichir lapradei; assembly: GCA_026402145.1. NCBI lineage: Eukaryota > Metazoa > Chordata > Cladistia > Polypteriformes > Polypteridae > Polypterus > Polypterus bichir. The sequence continues at coordinate 46,733,084 of JANRMT010062861.1, read as the reverse complement.
CGATTGCCGAAAAGGTAAATGTTTTGGATTTGTTGAAGGCTACGATTCTTTTTATTTAAAAAGTAGGAAAGGAATATATGATCTACGACCGCAGTGTCCTTTTAACCAGGGTGCAAAACGAGTTGTAAGTGGATGTAATAAGACAGTAGTCTGGATGGAATCTGCTTTAGGGATTTGGATTGAAGACTGCCAGAAGAAGAACAACGGCAGTGCTACACAATCGCCTGAAGTGGCTCCTTTACAAGGGCTGTAATGCTCTCCTTTGTTGTGCAGTAAAATTAAATTCATTGTTATTGGACAAGTCATCGTGTCATTGTTGGTGAGTAACCATAATTAATTTTCTTCTTACAGTGCTTAGTACATATACGTACGTTTAGTGTCACAGTACACACATTTACTGTATACTATTTTTCTTGCATTGTACGTATTTATTGCTGGTGGCCTGTCTATCGTAATGGCTGTAACATATGTGATATCGGAGACACTCAATATCTTTAAAATAATATTTAGGTTTTACTATATATAAACAGTGTGTTTATATACATAATTTCAATGAATCTTACCTAATATCTAAGAGAATACAAAGGGATTATGCTGTATAACTCTACGGGGAATATTTATAAACAGTGTGGGAGAGTTTATAAGGGCTTAAAATATATAAAAACCATACAAACATATGGTTTCTACTCCGCGGATTTTCACCTATCGCGGGGGGGTCTGGAACGCAACCCCCGCGATCGAGGAGGGATTACTGTATTGTTCTCAACAAGAAACAATTAAACGTACTGGTGGAGTGTCCAAAATACACTTACGAAAGAGAACGGTGGTTTTTACAGTTAGAAAGAATTTCATATGGGTAATATTCTTTAGAAGGGTTCTTAGGATTAAGGCTTTAAATATGTAAGACAGTTCCTCAACAATACAGGTCTGTTTAATAGAATATAGTTACAGGGGGTGGGGAGTTGTGTGCCTTAAAATAGATACCCCGACCCATACTCCAGTTCAGAAGGTGAACCTGATAAATTCTTGCCAACCACTATTAAATCAAAGAAGAAGAAAGAGAAGATTCAGTAGCCAAAAGTTTTAAGTGGAAGAATCTGACAATGTCTGTTCTGCTTCACACTATTATAAAGTAGGTAGTGACTAGTGGGGACCATTTCAAATTCTTTAAAAGTAGTTAAAAAAAATGGAAGACCTTAGAAATTCAAATAATGAATACAATTTTTTATTCAAAACCTGAAGGTTTTTCATGGATTTTCAGGAAATACAAAGGAAGTGTTGCTTATTTTTTTCCATGGACATTTTTGGGCCTTTTTATTCAGGCTTTACAGTGTTGTATATAAGTAAACAAGTACAAAATGTTCATTTGTATCTTTATCGTTTGAATTTACTTTCGTCTGACCTGGGGTTTAAACTCTACCCCTCCTAATGAGCCTACATGGATTTCCTACAATAGAGAGCACCTTGTTTCAAAGGAACTTAGCTGAACACACATATGTTCCACCCAATTTCTCAGTGAATCTCAGCATTATTATTAACATACTAACTTGTTATAATAGTTTTTTGGGAAACTTTAACCAGTGTGCACTGAACAAAATACTTCAAAATTTTTACCAATATGTCACTTGCCCAACTCGTCACAACCGAGTGATCGATCGATGTTATAGAAATAGCAAAAGAACTTACAAATTGAGAGCAAAACCACCGCTGGGTTCATCAAATCATTACTATGTCAAGCTTATTCCAATCTATAAACATGCTTTTAAGAGAAAAAACTGAAAATTAAACAAATTAAAATCTTGGATGAGGACTTTGTTGAGCGCCTGCATGTCTGTTTTGAGTGAACTGACTGGTCAGTGTTTAAAAAATCTTGTGCTGACATTAATAAACTGACGGACACTGCAAGCTATTATAATACCCAGGAAATCAGCCAAAATTTGCCCTACCAACAAGCCATGGATTACCAGGGCTCTAAAGGAACTGATAACCCAAAAATATAAGACATTTCAACTAAGAATATTAACCGAACAGAATGAGTTACAGAAAGAGGTGAAACATGAAATAAAGCAGGCAAAGCTGAAGTGTAAGAACAGGATAGAGAATGAATTGTGGACTGATAACCTGGGTCCTCGTGTATAAATAGTGCGTACGCACAAAAAATGTTGCGTAAGCCTGTTTCTATGCTCAAATCGCGATGTATAAAACCTAAACTTGGCGTAAAGCCACGCACATTTTCACGCTAGCACAAACCCTGGCGTACGCAAGTTCTCTGCTTGGTTTTGCAAACTGCTGGCACCCAGCGCCAATGCAGTGCTTTTGTTCAAGTGTGGTTATCCTTTCTTTTTTAGATGAACATCCCTGACACTGCTTTATAAATACACTGAAATTAACCGCAAATTGTTTATTAGTTTAAGGCATCTGATTGTAATTAACCTATAACAATATAATGGTCCACGGAATAGCCAAACTATTCCAAATATCATAGCTGCTTTAGCATTGTTCCTCTCACTGCACCTTCTCCTTCTTCTTTCAGCTGCTCCCGTTAGGGATTGCCACAATGGATCATGTTTTTTTCATATTACTCTCACTGCACCACTCGTAGTATTTATATCACTGTATCTGAGTGTGAAATCACTTTTCTACAGCAGCTAATCGGAAAGAGAATTATCGGTATATAGCATCAAGCACACGCTGCCTCAGCCATGTGCCCAGTCTATTGAATTGCTCCCATACGACAAACACTTCAAAGCCTTTCCTGTGGGGCCCTTGTGGTTCAAAAACAGTTCCATCCCAAGAACTATAAACGCACTCAATCAGTCCACCAAGTGCTCCTTGTAGAACTGTTTGTACTTATTAGTACAATTACCTCACTGTAAACTTGCGATACAGTTATAATATTGCACAACCTGAGCCACTTTATAAAGCGCGTATTTACATATGATGACGATATCATTTTTAAGATGAAATGCAGCAAAATATATTTATTATATTATACAGATAAAACTTTAACTTCATTTAAATAAACTATATTGTTAATAATTAAACATGTAAGGACATGGTGTCGCAACACTAGCGACGATCTGGCGCCCCATTCAGGGATTGTTCCTGCCTTGCACTGTATTTATGTTGGGGATAGCACGAAACTGGAAGAATAGATGGATGGAATAATTAAACATGTACTACGATGATATTTTAATGTTCCTTAAAAGTTTTGAAGAATCGGCGTTCTAAGCTTACAGATGGCTTAACATCTATTACAGAGCTGATTGTGTGGCAATTGGTTACTTGGAGAAAGAAAAGGAAGGGCAGGAATTGGGGGTTAGTACGTTTGAAAGAGACAGTACTGCTGCAATAAATTATTTCAACGAAGGTTGTGCATGGCGCAGCAAGCATCTTGAGGGAGGCAGGAAAAATCTCTGGACAGGGCACCAGCTAATCACTATCACTGCGCCACCGTGTTCCCAAGTTTAATAACATGCTTTAACTCCTATCATCATGAAAATTATGTCAGGTATACATCTCTTGCCTCTACTTGTTATTCTCTGAAATTCTTCTATTTTCCCCATGCTTTTTCCATTGCCTTTTCATAGAACGCTGAGCTTAAGGGTTATTTATATTGATTTGCATATTCAAAGAGGTGTAATTCTGGGAGAAGTTTGGGTGGAGCAGCAGGCACGTGTGTTACTTTCACGCTGACTGGGATTTATGGAGTGGAAGAACGTGAAAGTTGGCGTACGCACAGATGTATGCATCTGGATTTTTTTTTGTGCTTATGCACATTTTCACTTTTCTCCTTATGCCATGTTTTAGTGTGAATTCTACGTACGCCGTTACGCATGAGACGCCTGGTCTCATTATGGAATGGAATGAAGATGATGTCAGACATTCATAGAAAAGCACTAATCAAGTTGAGCTGGAAATAGTCAAAATTGACCATTAGTTGATGCAAAAATTGAATGGATTCTGTTCAAGATTTGAAAGACAGGATTTTATTTCAAAAGTAAGTAAGCGAAAGAACAGACTGGAGCCTGGAGTCAGCCATTCTTTGAGCAGAATGATGTCCAAAAGGTCCGTAAACAACCAAATATCAAAAAACCCTTGTCCAGGCAGAATAAATGGCTGTCTGCTTCACTACTGTGCAGATGAGCCCTCTCAGGTTTTCCACTCCATATTTGCAATGTCTTTGGAATTACAGCCTATAGAAACAGGCAATGGTTATTCAATTGGCAAAAACTGTACCCCAAAGCATTAAGTGACTTCACACCAGTGACATTAACTTCTCATATCATGAAATACTTTGAGAAGTTAAATAAGAAACAACTACTTAATTAAAAAGCATCACTTCTGAATTTACTGTATAAGCGCTTAGAAGGATGAAAAAACTATGTAAGATTGCTGTTTATAGACTTCTCTTCAGCTTTTAACACAATTGTAGTTGACAAAACTGATGGATCAATTCTGTTTGGACCTTAACTTGGTGAGGTGGATTCTGGACTTTTTAACAAACAGAACACAAAGAGTGAGTGTTAAAGGCTGTTTCTCTGATGATGTAAAAAAGTCTCCTGTGCCTTTAAGGCGTGAAGCATGATCACGTGAAAACCATGGTGTGTGCAGTGAGCATGTGCGTTTGTGAGATGTACCTCGTGAAAGCCGGAACTACTGGACCCACTAGAGAAAGTTTAAGTTTGTGCGTTGTTGACCAAATAACCACACATACACCTACTCACCTACCTGTACAGTTGTTCTACTTCATGTGAAATTTTGGCATCTCAACATTAAAGCGATGTTCCTGAAATGGTTGGATTAGTTCCTGTGTTCTAACTGACACACCACAGTGACTACAGCGTATTGCAAGTCTGCCTTTCTTCATAACAGTTTTGGTTCTTTGAGCCGGAACGCAGTGGTTACTGTGGAACATGTATCCTTACTCCAACCAGCAAGCTGGAGCGACCTATCCAAGAAGACAGTCGCGCCCTCCGCGTTACTTAGAGCAGTGTTTCCCAGCCTCGGTCCTGGGGGCACACTGTGGCTGCAGGTTTTTGTTCCAACCAGTTTCTGTTTTTAATTGGACTCCTGGGCTAATTAAGTGACATGTTATTTCCCAAGTTTAGTGTTTTGGGAACAATATAGAAATTAGAAAACTAAGTTTGGTAAAAAAAAATGTATACTGTATATATTAAAATTTTCTTTTTAACAATATTTTCATTCTACTTTTCTAGGTGTTCTAATTGTTTAATTAATCCATTATTTACTAATTAGTGGGTCTGATGCTAAAGTAGTTACAACCTTTGATTATTCGGTGTTGTTTGCCAGCTTGTCTGCTCTGCTCATTTTTAATTGTCATTAACAAGATACAACGAAGGGGAACAAGATACAGAGAAAGGGCAAAATATAATGAAATCAACAAAACAGAGTTAAGCATTTAAATCTACAGCAAAAGCAGAAATATTTCTAAATGTCTTATAAATGTAAAGATCATGCTGCTGTGCTTTTCTGAATGTAGAATAAAAGAAAAATAATACCAGCTAATTAAATGAGATCAGTGTTATCAGGTGTTGTCACTGATTAGGAATCTGGTTGGAACAAAAACCTGCAGCCACAGTGTGCCCCCAGGACCGAGGTTGGGAAACACTGACTTAGAGGATTATGATTTAAGCTATGCAGGCTACAGGGTTCTAGAAGCATCATCTTCACTGAGGCCAGGAGTACTGTACACGATTTACCAAGAAGAGGATTATGATGCCAGCAGAAGGTTGCTACCTCAAACTCTGCAAGCTCAAACAACACCAAATCGTAGAGAACTAGAGATAACTTCACCAGGAGCACAGAATAATTCTCATAGAAAGCTATAGCTTGAGAGAGACTATGAACACTCACAATCAAAGACGGCTAGCCTTTCTAATATTAGTCCTGACTCATTAAGAAGGGCTGGACCAGTTCTTGCACCACGAACTGTCTATCGAACACCAGTGCCATCTCCTAGGACTTCAAATGCCCCTTGTAACTATAACTATAACAAGGACCTGCCAAGAATGCAGAAACAGTGGGAAGGAGATAATGTAAGTAATAACAGTTTTAATGCACCTTTATCACCTGTCCACGAGCAGGAGGATCCTCAACCTAGCCAGGAGTCTGATGCGATGCTTGACCTAATGGAAGAGATGGTGGCACGGATGTGTGAAATGAGAGCCCAAAGTAGACAAGCCAGAATTCCATCCTACTCTTCTCCACCTAGACCAGATTCCCTTTCCCATTTGAATCGTGTTGCACTTCCTCAAAGGTCACCAACCAGGCAACATCCACCCTTACATCAGTACTTTGTGGATCCTAACACACCTGCTCCAACTCCTCTTCCTCGTCTGTCTCACCAGCCTCCTCCATAGCCATTTCACCAGTATATCCTGCAACCTCCTACATCCACAGAATGTGATCAGTACACTCTTGATCATCCCCAGCGGGAGTACTTTTCACAGGCACAAGAGACCTTCTCTTCTATAGGGGACCTAAACCTTCAATCCCAGACTTCATCCATAAAGATCCCAGTGAGTTTGCATGGGTCAAGATAGCTCTAAACAGCCTTCTCCCTGCAAGCAGTACAGAGCTATTCAAGTACCAGATTTTGGTTGAGCACCTGAAGTTAGAGGAAGCCCATTTAATAGCTGATGAATACCTGAACTCTCTTTACCCGTATACTGATACCATGGCAGCTCTTACTGAGAAATATGGACAACCTCATTAATTGGCTTTGAAGAAAATTTCAGTAGTCATGAACTCTCCAGCAATTCGTAGGGGTATACAGAAGCTTTTGAGAAGTTTGCTTTAAATGTGCAAGCATTAGTAGGTATGCTGGGAAACATAGGGCTTGAGGGTGACATTGAACTCCGATGTGGATCTCATATAGCTAGTCTGTTGACAAAGCTTCCACCAGACCTTCGGGCGAACTTCCGCAGACACATGCTGCATAGACCAGGAGCAACCTATAGTTTAATTTATCTCTCAACTTGGTTAAAATTTGAAGTGTGGTGTCACCATTCAGGAGGACAGCCCAGACAAGTAGAGAAACACAGAGAACCTAAACGTGGACCAAAACCAACTACGGTCTTACTTGGAGCAAACCAAAGCTCTGCGACTGAGACTTCCAACCCTCCTATAGATGAGCCATCAGAGAAGAAGAAAGAAAAGCCTAAAACTTACTGCCCATATTGTGAAAATACAGAGCACTTCCTTAGAGCAAATTATAGACTGGAGCAAAACCAAGAAACGATGCTAGAGGTGCAATATATGTAAAGGGAAACATCTTAAGGTCTTGCATGAAGTTAACACTCTCCCCCCAAAACAGGATACCTGTGTGCTGAGTTCATCTACTGAGACTCTTTATGGCGACAGACCCACTGATGGCAGTTATGTATTGCTTAAGGTAGTTAAGGTAATGCTTTATAATGGCAACCGAGCCTTAGGAACCTACGCAGTGTTAGACGATGGCTCCGAACGGACTCTTTTTCTTTCAGCAGCAGCTAAAGAGCTTGGCTTAGAGGGAGAATCTGAAAAGATGATGTTAAGGACAGTTAGACATGACATTGAGCCATTGGAGGGAGCATCAGTATCATTTATGCTAACTCCTGCAACACAGCCACAAAGGAAATTTAAGATCCAGCATGCCTTTACTGCAACGCGGCTAGCATTGGGTGAACATTCCTACCAGATGACTACTCTTCAGGAGAAGTATCAACACCTTAAAGGCTTGAATATTCCTAATTTTGAAAATGCGCGTCCCCTTCTAATCATTGGAGCTGACCGTCCCCACTTACTTAACCCACTCGAGCCTGTACGCCTTGGCCCTCCAGGAGGGCCAGCAGCAATCAAGACTTCTTTGGGATGGACATTGCTAGGACCTGTAAGGGGACTTAAACATCAGATGTCTTCCACGCAGTGCTTGTTTCCCTCCTTCCAATCCCCAGATACTGAACTGTTTAAAAATGTGGAAAGACTTTGGCAACTAGATTGTTTGCCCTATAGGAATGTTGAATCAGTCACTCGATCCAAGCAGTATAAAGAAGCCATACTTCTTCTTCAAAGTCAAACTACTCGAATAAAAGAGAACAGAATTCAGCGATATGCAACCCCTTTGTTACGAAGAAGTGACATGCCCTGCCTGAGTTCATTAGTAGCAGTGATGCCAAGTGTCAGAAGTACAGAGAAAAGACTAGCAAAAAATCCACAACTTGCAGCCATCTACACTGCAGAAGCAGAGAAACTGGAGAAAGCAGGCTATATCGCTAAAATACCAAGGGAAGCAGTAGCTAGTCAGGAATCGTGGTACATCCCTCAACATATGGTTCATCATAATGGTAAGAACAGGCTAGTTTTCAACTGCTCATTTCAGTTCAGAGGATCAACGCTAAATGAATACTTGTTACCTGGCCCCACTTTAGGCCCATCACTATTAGGAGTGCTAATTTGGTTTAGAGAGCATACTGTGGCTGTTAGTGGAGACATTAAGGCTATGTTCCACCAGGTACGCCTGTTAGAAAGGGATAAGGTCCTCCTTCGATTCATTTGGCGAAATATTACAAAAGATGGATCCTGACATCTATGAGTGGCAAGTTTTGCCATTTGGCACGACTTGTAGCCCGTGCTGTGCTACATTTGCCCTGCAAACTCATGTTCATAATCATAGTGAACCTGGTGATGATATAAGACTAGCAGTTGAGAGACATTTTTATGTTGAAAATTTTCTACAGAGTTTCTCCACATTTAAAGAGGCGAAGGACATGGTGGATAAATTAATAAATCTTCTTAATTTAGGAGGTTTTCAGTTACGACAGTGGGCTAGTAATAATCCTACTGTGATAGGTCACTTACCAAAAGAAGCACAGTCTGAAATGAGTGAACTGTGGCTAGCTCAGGATCGAATACATTCTCCAGAGCCTACACTGGCTGGTATTGCTCTTCTGACACTCTAGGCTACAGGCATCGGGAAATTAAGTATGACAGGCCCACACTAAGGAATATTTATAAAGTTCTAGCAAGTCAGTATGACTCACTTGGGTTCCTTATTCCATTCACTACTCGGGCAAAGGTATTAGTTCAGCAGCTTTGGCAAAAGAAGCGAGATTGGGATGACCCTCTCTTCCCTGAAGATTTACTTCAGGCCTGGTACTCATGGGAGGCAGAGCTAATTCACTTGTCAAAGGTTACATTCCCCCGGTGCTACCAAACAACTGATATGGATGTCCCAGAAACCAGACGGGAGCTGCATATATTCTGTGATGCCTCAGAACGGGCCTATGGTTCAGTGGCCTATCTTAGAATGGAAGATGGTAAAGGCAACCGGCAGGTTTCCTTTGTAATGGCTAGATCCAGAGTAGCCCCAAAGCGTCAGCTTTCAATCCCAAGGTCAGAACTTTGTGCTGCTTTCACAGGGGCTCAAGTTTTCAAGCTACTCAAAACAGAAATATCCATACCAATCAGCAGTGTCACTTTGTGGACAGACTCAACAACTGTTCTTAATTGGCTTCATTCTAATTCATGCCGATTTAAGGTATTTGTGGGCACCAGAGTAGCTGAGATTCAAGAGCTAACAGAACATGATACCTGGAGCTATGTAGATTCTGTTAATAACCCTGCTGATTACATTACTAGAGGAAAGACCTTAATAGAGATAGCAAAACCAGGTCACTGGCGATTTGGACCACCCTTTCTCCTACAGCACCAAAGGGATTGGCCTAAAATGACTTGTACCAATGTTGCTGAAGATATACCTGAATTAAAGCCTCCTAAACCCTGTACAGTCCTCCTACTTTTACTACCAGATATTCCAGATACTAGTCAGTTTCGCACCTATGGTGAGTTGTTAGAAGCCACTGTGAGATTAGTTGAAGGAGCTGAGCAAGATCATCAGCCTTGTGCCTCTGATTACCAAAGGGCTGAATTGCTATTTGTACGAAGGGCTCATAGATAGTTTTCCTGATGAGTTCAATCAGCTACAAGAAGGTAAACCTGTTTCTTCTAGTAGCAGACAGATAGCGTTATCTCCAGAATTTGACCATTCCAGTGAAATTATCAGAGTTGGTGGTAGGCTGCGACGAGGTGAGCAGTTGAAATGTGATGCAATGCATCCTATTATATTGGATCCTACTCACCCTGTGACAAAATTGCTGATTCAAAGATTTGATGAACAACTTAATCACCCTGGACCAGAACGTTCATTTGCTGAAATTAGGCGCACATACTGGATCCTGAGAGGAAGAGAGGCAATTAGGAAACATCAGCATGTTTGCAGAGAGTGTTAAAGATGGCGAGCTAAACCTCAAATGCCTAAGATGGCCGATCTGCCACTAGCCCGGATCCGTTTATTTAAGCCAGCATTCTATGGTACTGGAGTGGATTGCTTTGGGCCTTTTATTGTGAAGGTCGGTCGTCGTAATGAAAAGAGATGGGGAGTAGTATTTAAATGTCTTACAACCAGGTGTGTCTATTTGGACATATTTAATAGCATGGATGCAGACTCTTTCTTAATAACCCTTCGATGCTTTATTCCACGACGGGGAAAACCCTATGAATTGCTTTGTGATCAAGGTACAAATTTCCGTGGAAGTAATCGAGAGTTGTGTGAGGCCTTTGTAAGTTTAACAAATGATCTTAAGTTGCTTCTGGCCAAACA
>JANRMT010062861.1:46680110-46722411 GCA_026402145.1 Polypterus bichir lapradei | reverse complement strand
GCCTTTGTAAGTTTAACAAATGATCTTAAGTTGCTTCTGGCCAAACAAAAAATTAGGTTCCAGTTCAATCCACCAAGTGCACCACATTTCGGTGGTGCTTGGGAGCGGGAGATTCGTTTAATAAAGACTGCACTTAACATAACCTTGGGGTCCCAAACAGTTACTGAAGGAGGTGCTGAGGACAATTCTAGTGGAAGTAGAAGGGATCTTAAATGCAAAACCTTTGGGGTACGTTTCTTCCAATTTAGCTGATCTTGACCCAGTGACCCCCAACTATCTGCTTATGGGGCGGCCTGACTCATCTCTTCCTCAGGTTGTCTATCCTGAATCAGATCTCTTGACTAGAAGGAGATGGAGACACAGCCAGGTGCTGGCAGATCGTTTCTGGTCATGCTTTCTTAAGTATTACCTACCGAATCTTCAGACATGTCAGAAATGGCAGAAAGAGGCAGCTAATCTAGCTGATGGAAAGGTAGTAATGTTTCTTGATCCACAGCTACCCAGAGCTTCATGGCCTGTAGGTAGAGTGCTGCGCGTCATACCAGGAGCTGACAGACGAGTTTGAACAGCTGAAGTAAGGATTAATGGAAATGTGTATACTCGACCTGTGACCCGACTTATAGAAATTCCAAAAATACCTGACGATTAGCCTTCCAGTGACATACCTTCAGAATGATGTAAGAGGTCAAATTTGGTATACCAAATTTGGGGGCGGCTGTAAAAAAGGCTCCTTGTGCCTTTAAGGCGCTGAAGCATGATCACGTGAAAACCATGGTGTGTGCAGTGAGCATGTGCGTTTGTGAGATGTACCTCGTGAAAGCCGGAACTACTGGAGCCACTAGAGAAAGTTTAAGTTTGTGCGTTGTTGACCAAATAACCACATATACACCTACCTGTACAGTTGTTCACACTTCATGTGAAATTTTGGCATCTCAACATTAAAGCGATGTTCCTGAAATGGCTGGATTAGTTCCTGTGTTCTAACCGACACACCACAGCAACTACAGCGTATTGCAAGTCTGCCTTTCTTCATAATAGATGGCCTAAGTACTTCTGTTGGTACTCCACAAGGCTCACTGCCTATCGCTTCTTTTGTTTATCTTAGATACAAATGACTTTACACAAGGATAGACATATTCTGAAATTTGCAGTCGACTCTGTCATTATGAGTCTTGTACAAAATAAGGAGGACAGCCACGTACCTATTGTTAATGAGTTTGTATAATGGTGTGATTGCTCCTATTCACAATTAAATATTTCAAAGACAAAAGATATGATTGTAGATTTCAGGTGCTCCCCACCATCCACCATCTTAACTTTAATTAAAAGGAAGATGGTGGAAATGGTAGAGCAATACAAATATCTGGGAATAATCATTGGTAACAAACTTAACTTTGATCTTATCACCGAGCAAATTTGTAAAAGAAAGGTCCAGTTACAACTTTTCTTTAGTAGGAAACTCAACTGTTTTAAAGTGGACAAAACTATAACACCTTTTTTATAAGTCATTTTTACATTTGCTTTTATCTGCTGGGATGGCAACCTCAGTAATAAGAATATAAGCCATCTTAACAAAATTATAAAAAATTATCAGTAAAATTATTGGTTCACAGCAGACCTCCATCACTGAAATGTATTACAAACAGTTTAGAAAGAAAGCCATCTCAATTCCGTCAGACAGCAGCCATCCTCTTCTCTCTGAATTCCAGCTGTTGCTATCAGGCTGCAGGTTTAGGTTTCCAAAAGTAAAGAACAACAGGATAAGAACTCTTTTATTCCTGGAGCTATAAGCATTTTAAATTTTGTTACTTGTTGGGATGCTGCTAAATGTCAACGTCTGTATCATTGTTTTGTGTACTCTTGAAAGTAATTATTCTTCATTATAATAATTTTGAGTGTGTGTTTATGCAATAACATCAGTTGACAAATGTTGTGTCTTTGTTTATCTATTGGATCTCTGTAACAATGTCTTCTGCTTTTTGTTACTTTTCTGCTGCAAACAAATTTCCCTCTGGGATTATAAAGTCTATCTGAGGTCCTGAAAATGTGTGAACATTTCTTCATTTATTGTGAAACATCCATCCATCCATTATCCAACCCGCTATATCCTAGCTACAGGATAACGGGGGTCTGCTGGAGCCAATCCGAGCCAACACAGGAAACAAGGCAGGAAAAGAAAACCCTGGGCTGGGCGCCAGCCCACCGCAGTATTGTGAAACAGTCTGTTTATATTATTTGGAAGGCATAATCATCTAACAGATCCTCCATAACGAATAAAGACTGTCTGTGGTTTTTCAATAAGAAAAGACATGTTTTGCTGATAAATTATAATGAAGTTCTTTAAAAAGCAACTGATTTATCAATTTAATAGTTTCTATGGGTCTCACTCCTTTGTAATTTACATATATTAAATACTGTATAGTGGGTTCTAAAGAAGTAGGGAAAGTATGATTAATAATAATAATAATAATAATAATAATACATTTTATTTATACAAGGCGCCTTTCAGAGAACTCAAGGACACCGAACAAACAATAAATAAATAAATAAATAAATAAATAAATAAATAAAAGACACAATTATAAACAACTTAAAACATCAGAAAATCTAAAAATTAAAACCAAACAAAACCTCTATAATCAGGAGGAAGAAGAAAAAGCCATTTTAAACAAATGTGTTTTAAGTTTACATTTGAAAGATGAGTATGATTTAATATTTCGGAGATCCGCAGGTAATGAGTTCTAGAGCTTGGGAGCAGAACGGCTGAAAGCTCTGCTCCCCATGGTGGTTAGACGGGCGGGGGGAACGGTCAGATGGGTGGAGGAAGAGGATCTAAGGTTACGGGATGGAATAGCAACATGTAGAAGGTCAGACAGATATGGAGGTGCGAGGTTATGGATGGCCTTAAATGTTAGTAGCAGAATCTTAAAATCAATACGAAACCTGATCGGGAGCCAATGAAGCTGCTGCAAGACCGGAGTAATATGGTGAAAAGATGGGATTCCAGTGATGATACGTGCTGCAGAATTCTGGACTAACTGAAGCTTATGAAGAGATTTATTAGTAAGACCAAAGAGGAGTGAATTGCAGTAGTCCAGCCGAGAAGTGACAAGACTATGAACAAGAATGGCAGTGGTATGAGGAGTGAGGGAGGGGCGAATGCGATTAATATTACGTAAGTGGAAGTAAGCAGACCGGGTGATATTATTAATCTGACATTGGAAGGATAGAGTACTGTCAAGGATGACACCCAGACTCTTGACCTGAGATGATGGGAAAACAACAGAGTTATCAATAATAAAAGAAAGATTACTGGTTTTGGATAATGATGATTTTGAACCAATGAGAAGAATCTCAGTTTTGTCACTGTTTAATTTAAGAAAATTTGAAGAGAACCAGGATTTAATTTCAGAAATGCAGTCAATAAGCGAGGGTGGCGGAAAAGAGGAGGTTGCTTTACCAGCAAGGTAGAGCTGGGTGTCATCAGCATAACAGTGAAAATTAATGTTATATTTACGAAAAATATTGCCAAGGGGAAGAAGGTAAATAATAAAAAGAAGAGGCCCCAGGACAGAGCCTTGGGGCACACCAGAAGTAACAGCGGTGGGTTGGGATGTGAAGGTTTTAAGCTGTATGAACTGAGTGTGGCCTGAGAGGTAAGATCTAAACCAATCAAGTGGAGTGTGAGTAATGCCAATCAAAGATAATCTATTAAGGAGAGTGGTATGACAAATAGTATCAAAGGCCGCACTCAGATCGAGAAGGATGAGAATAGTGATTAGACCAGAATCAGCAGCCATAAGGAGGTCATTTGTAATTTTAACAAGTGCCGTTTCTGTACTATGAAGGGGGCGAAAACCAGACTGGAACTTCTCATATAGATTATTGTGAGACAAGTGGGTGTGAAGTTGGATAGCTACTATTTTTTCAAGAATTTTGGAGATAAAGGGCAAGTTAGAAATGGGGCGAAAATTATTGAAATTAGTAGGATCACAACCAGGTTTTTTTAGTATTGGGGTTATAGCAGCAGTTTTGAAAGAAGAGAGAATAATACCAGTAGTAAGAGAAGAGTGAATGATGGCAGAAATAAGAGGGACTAGAGAGGGAAGGCAGGCTTTAACCAAAACTGTAGGCAGGGGGTCCAGCTGACAAGTAGATGACTTGGATTTGCAAATGAGATCTGAAATTTCAGAGGAAGTGGGAAGCTGGAAAGAAGAGAAAGAGTGAATAGGTGAGTGTAGTTCAGAAGAAATACAGAAAGGATCTGGACCAAGGTGCTGATGTATCTTTTGGATTTTCTCATTGAAAAAAGACATAAGAGAATTACAGAAGGCAGTTGAGTAAAGGTGAGATGGTAAAGAGTCAGGAGGTTGTGTAACATTATTAAGTAAAGAAAACAAAGACTTGGTGTTACCTGTATTACAAGTAATTAACTGAGTGTAGTAATTAGATTTGGTTTGAGCTATACAATCCTTGTAATAGAGTAGATGATTTTTATACATCTCTTTGTGGACAAAGAGTCTGGTTTTTTTAAACAACCTTTCAAGTTGCCTGCCTTTAGCTTTCAGAAGCCGAAGTTCAGGCGTAAACCAGGGGGCAGAAAAGGAAAAAGAAACAGATCTGGTTTTTAGCGGAGCCAGAGAATTAAGAATACCATTAAGACAAGTGTCATAATATGAGACCAGTTCTATGGGAGTGGATAAATTATAAAAGTCCATTTGCGAATCAATTCTAGAAGACAGCAAATTCAAGTTAATATTCTTAATGTTACGAAAAGCTATGAGACGTGGAAGCTTAGAAACAGAAAAGGTAAGTTTAGCCTTGAATGAGAGGAGAAAGTGGTCGGTTATAGTGAGTTCATCTGCTGTAAGATCAAAAGGAACAACACCAGAGCAGCAAATCAGGTCCAAGATATGTCCTTTACAATGAGTAGGAACATCAGTGTGCTGCTGGTATCCAAAACTCTCCAGGCAAGATAAAAAGTCTCTAGTGAGAGGGTTATTGATATTGCCCAGATGTATATTAAAATCCCCCAGCAGAATTATATTTGGAGTAATTACAGATAGATTGGTAAGGAAGGTAGCAAGATCGTTCAGAAAATTGTTGTTAGACTTAGGAGGACAGTAGACAGTTGCAATGATGGTTGGAACTGGCCCAGACAGTTGACACACAGTCGATTCAAAAGAGCTAACAGCAGGAGCAGGTAACGGCAGGACTTTCCACTTCTCGCGGTAAATTATCGCGACACCTCCTCCACGGCCAGATGCACGGGGTTGACAAGTGTAAACAAACCCCGGGGGGTGCATTCATTGAGTTGTGAAAAGTCTTGAGGTTGCTGCCAAGTCTCAGTTAAACAGAGAAAGTCAAACTTACGGTCAATGAGGAGATCCTGAATGAGATGTCCCTTGCTCGTAAGTGAGCGGATGTTCAATAGACCAAAGCTGACAATGTTGCTGTTGCATTTGACAGTGGTGCAAGTCGACCGAGCTACGCTGGCCAACACGCTATGGTCAGCGTTCCTATCTGTGTTATGTGAAGGGTGCCGAAAATCAGACCAAAAGGAGTTAATTCCTTTCGAGGCGTCCGTTCGGAATCTCCGGCGGGACCCACGATGGATGTATCTCCGACGAGGGAGAAGTATGATGTCCGGGTCGAAATATAGCACCGACAGCAGAGGCACAGACTGGAGAAGACGCAGACGAAGTAGCTCAGCAGCTGGGTACTGGAGGAGGCCAGTCGCAGGTTGGATAACGCGCGACAGAAGACTCCAAACAAACATTAACCAAGCAAATATCCTACCAGTCCACATTGTAGGCGAGGAGGCCGCAGGCAGCTCGGACGTCCAGAAAATAAACCGGTAAGTTTCAATCGAAACGGAGGTAAATCAATATTCTAGTTACCGGCGAGCAGCGGCGACCAGTCCCGCCAGCGTTCACTCAAACCGGAAGATTCATGTGATTAATCTGTAACAATGCAATTTATTGTAGCAGCCATAAGAGCTATAAGAAACGTAGCACTAAAAATAGTGACAAGACCAAGCACAATGAGCTTGCTCAAACCTTAAAAAAAATAAACAGCATCTGGAATAACTGAAGTCTGAAAAAAGTATTGTTGCACTGCTTCATTATGCTCAAATATGTTTATGTTTTCATATGCTTTCATTTAAGAGAACAGATTTAGCATTCAGTATACTGCAACAAAAAAACTATTGTATATAGTGGTTTTAAATACCTAACACCATTTTAAGGGGGAAATTCAGAACTATTGAATATTTTAGCTATCTAGTGTCAGGGATGCCAGGGGCCATGACCCGGCCGGGACGCCATGAGGGACCGGATGTGGGTCTGTGCCCACCCTGGATCACGTGGGGGTTGCCTTCCTGGTTGCTTTGGGGGCCACGGGGACAGGGCATGGAAGCTCCACCCTGTAGGGGGCCCATGGTCACCGCCAGGAGGCGCCCCAATGCCTTGGGGACCTGTTACTCCAGCACTTCCGCCACACCAGGAAGTGCTGGGGGAAAGACTTTGGACGTTACCCGGAGAGCTGCCGGGAGGACAGCCGGCACTTCCGCCACGCTGGGGCGTGGCCAAGGGAGGAATGCTGGGAACACCTGGTGCTCATCCGGGTACTGAATAAAAGGGGCCGTCTCCATTCATTCGAGGCTGGAGTCGGGAGGAGGAAGGACGGAGCTCATGAGAGCTGTGGAGGCGGCCCGAAGAAAGGCATTGTGGCCAGGACTGTGACTTTGGGGTTTGTGTGCACTATTTTGGACTGGGTCTGAGTGACCAATTGTTGTAAATACTTGTAAATAAACGTGTTTGTGGGTGACATGAACGTGTCTGCCTGTCTGTGTCCGGGTCAACTTCCACACTATATATATATATATATATATATATATATGTATATTGTGAACGTGGCCTGGACACAGACAGGCAGACATTGTTTTTCCACCACCACATGTTTATTTACAGTTATATACAAGATTAAAGTGCACACACAAACCCCAAAAGTCCCCAAAGTCCTGGCCTATAGCACATCTGCCTTCACTCTTCGGGCCGCCTCCACTCTCGTCTCCTGCTTCATCCTACTTCCACCCGACTCCAGCCTCGAATGAAGGGAGGCGGCCCCTTTTATCCACACCCGGATGTGCTCCAGGTGCTCCCCGGCAATCACCCGCCGACACGCCCCTGTGTGGCAGAAGTGCCGGCTGTACTCCCGGAAGCTCTCCGGGTGTCCCTTCTTCTCTTCCCCCCAGCACTTCCTGGTGTGGCAGAAGTGCTGAGTCCAGGGCTCCAAAGGCATCGGGGCGCCCTCTGGCGGTGACCATGGGCCCCTACAGGGTTGGGCTTCCAAGCCCTCTACCCGTGGCCCCCAAAGCAACCAGGGTGGCGGCCCCCATGTGATCCAGGGCGGGTGTAGACCCTCTTCTGGTCCTTCAGGGCGTCCCGGCCGGGTCGTCGCCTCTGGCATCCCTGACAATATATATACGGTATATACTGTATATATATATATATATATATATATATATATATATTAATTTGTTGTGCACATAAAGTAGTTTCCAGTTCAGCTGTGCCAAATTGCCTATGTATTACTCGTCATTCCATCTAAGAAATCTTAATATTGTATTAAGGTGGTTGGGGCTGTAGCCTATTCCAGTGTCATTGGGTACCAGGCAGAATCTAATCTTGATCGAAAAACATGTCCATCACAGAGTACATTGCTCCGCACCCTCATGGTCACCAACATTAACCAAGAGAGTGCACAGTGACATGCATGCACGTCAGACGATCTCAGCACAGGCTTTATCTAGGTATGTAATAACACTCCAGGATAAGAGGGGGTGCTTTTGCTAACATTGTCGTCTCCTTCTCTAGCCACAGTTCTGAGAAACAGCAGAGTGAGTGGAACTGATTCCACCCCTTCCAGGTTCACACTCCATAAAAGGCTTCCCAGAAAGTGACATCATTGTTGGCAGGAGCTACCCGTCGGATGAAGCTCCTACAAAAAAACTGACTTAACTCAAGCCCTGATATTGTATATAAAGGGCAAGTATGCCAAAGAGCATTTATTTTGTTATTTTCTTGGAGATTAAACAGGATGACGCAATTGGCGGCCCAAATTTTCTCTTTTGTGGAAGTGTTATTCCTGCACCCAGCCACAACAGTTACAGACTTTAGGGGACTTGACCTAAAGCTTTTGTAGAGGAAGAATGCACAATACTCAAGCAACGTGCTTCTGCCTAATCCCCTCTTTTATTTGCATTGTCCATTTATTTCATCAGGTAACTACTACATAATTTTTCCATGGGAACAGACACATATAGGTAAAGAGCAATGTATAGACAAACTGAGTTTCTAGGAGTGGAACATCCACAAGGCCAATAGAAACCTGCCAATTAAATTTATAGAAATGAATTTGGAATGTGTGAGTAAATCGCAGAGAACCTTTGCAGGAAAAAATGTATGTCAGGGCAAGATTTGAATCTACAATCATTTGAGCCCCACAACTTATTTCACTCCACCATATAACCAGCCTTTATGATAATATGGTAAATAGAGTGAAGTATTTATTCCTGTAATGGATACAGAAATGATCAGCACTTTGGGATTTCTTCATGTCTGAAAGAATATGAAAGAATTGACTTTCTTTTTTTTTTTGGTTACCTATTCCAAAATGTGGTTTATTAAAGCTTCAAAAGTGCTAATTACCTGCAAATAAAGCTTGTTTGGATTCTTGCTGCAAAGCCATTCAGACCTTAGAGAGGTGCCAGAGGAAATGAACAAGGTTTAGATAATGGATGGCTTACTTCTCATGACCTTCATTCAGAGCAGTCATTACTGAAATTGAAGCATTATGAGCATTTTAATGTCTTAACAATAAAAAGGCTGCCATTATGGAAATTACAATCCTTAAATGAAACCGGCATGCTCCAAGTGCATTACCTGAATTCAGCAGACTGTTTTTTTTTTTTTCCTTGTAAAGACTGGCACTAAAGTTAAGCATTATACCATAGTCATCAGAGACAACTGCCGAATTTGAAATTTAATCTAATTTTCTTTAAAATAACATAGATTGATTTTAGCATTACAGATTATTATTGAACACCAAAAATGTTTAGCAGCTTATTAAACACCTTTAACCTTTGACCCCTTTTGCATCCATAGAGTATTTTGGAGAATTGTACTTCTGTAATTTATAACTTTTCCTCAATGTGACTATGTAATGTGTAAGTAGCTATGGAATCTTTTTTCCCAAGCACAGGAAAATCAACCATTATACTTCTTCCAGTTTTAAAGACATTTTGGAGGTGAGGTCACTTTCAGCTGTGGCCAGAAGAATATATGTCAAACTATTGCTCCTCCAGATGGTGTTACAGGCCACAGTTTTGCTCTTCTGCCAAAGGGAACTGAAAGAACTCCATAAAGCTGGTGAGGTGATTTCTGTATTGTACTGTATGTATGTCTGTGTTTTATCTCTGAATTGCACATGAACAACATTTCAATCAAAGAAAGAAACCAGACATTCTATTCAGCCAGTGTGCTAGACCAGATCCATATTGGCAGAAACAGGTGGAAGTAGGCATTTTTCTCTTCAAAAATATCTAGGGTACAGTAGAAGTCCATGGCCAAATGCTGTTTTAAGAAGTTTACAGTATTGTATCTGCATCATTTTTAAAGCATTTACGTAAAGGAAACATAGTCAGCATGCACCTACTTACCATGCCCTAAATCATGGCTATTTGTTTGTCAGATCTCTTTCTGTTAAGAATGATACTTGTTAAGATGCTATTCAATGAGATGGGCCATGAAGCATCTCAAAAGGAAGAATATGATGAAATAAAGAGAACCTTCATTGTTTTTCCAAAATAGATAATTATGTGAAAGAAAACATCAAGGAAGGATGCATTGCTCTTCTGGTTAGACTTGATGTCAATTTCATCCATACCTGGTCTCGTTGCCCCTTTCTGTCAATCTCACTTTTTACATCAGTATTTTTTGTGACTTTTCTAAGAAAGCATA
Source organism: Polypterus bichir lapradei (assembly GCA_026402145.1). Classification (NCBI taxonomy): domain Eukaryota; kingdom Metazoa; phylum Chordata; class Cladistia; order Polypteriformes; family Polypteridae; genus Polypterus; species Polypterus bichir. The sequence goes on along the minus strand of JANRMT010062861.1, from coordinate 46,712,389 downwards.
AATTTCAGATGGTACCTGGAGTTTTAACAAATATCCACATTGTGCTGATCATTTTCTTCCCTGGCCTGTCTTTTTAGACATTTGTTATCTTCTACACGTGGGTCTTGTGTTAATTGTGCTGCACAGTTAATATATTTCTATCATCCTGCCCTAATTATCTAAGGGCTTATGCAGTAATCTCAGCATCATTACTGACAAAAAAGATACAAGGATTAAGATTGAATGTGGTTAGATGTGCAGCGCTGAGCACTTTTTTATCATTTAGGTCATTGACTCATCTAGTTAATTGCCTGTTGCTTTTGCTTTACTTTTGTTCATAATGCTTCTGGAAGCCTAAATTTAGCCAGATCTCTGCTTGAAGTGAGCCTAATGTTTCATTATTAACACAGCTCTGTGTACAGACAAGTATAAGAGTCTGATGTCCATCATTATCTGTTGTCTTCATAGCCTTACTGTACTTACTGTAAAAGGTACAGTGGAGTATTTATTTTTTCCCATTTACTCATTCCTTGCTGTAAACAATATATGACAATTTCGACTCACACCAATAGATTCAGGAAAAGTTTCTATTCACAAGTTGTAAGGTTATTGAACAACTAATCACAATAACAAATATTGTAACATAATACTGTACAGTTCTTGCAGGTAAAGTGCTCTCTCTGCACCTCTTCTTCCATTCTTTGCACCGGCTGCTTCATGAGTGATTTCTAAGCCCGATGCTTCTGCTATGTGGTGTTTATTTTCTTCAGCTTCTGCCAAATTTAGAATCTGAATTTTAGGTTCTAAAGATACTGCTTTATATTTTTGTGCTACACTGGGCAAATTATATTTATTACATACCTCATTGAAATGTTAAAATAAATACAGTACATTACATCCATCCATCCATCCATTATCCAACCCACTATATCCTAACAACAGCAACATTTATTTATATAGCACATTTTCATATAAAAATGTAGCTCAAAGTGCTTTACATAATGAAAAATAGAAAAATACAAGACATAGTAAGAAAATAAAATAAGTCAACATTAATTAACATAGAATAAGAATAAGGTCCGATGGCCAAGGAGGACAGAAAAAACAAAAAAAACTCCAGACAGCTGGAGAAAAAAATAAAATCTGCAGGGATTCCAGACCATGAGACCGCCCAGTCCCCTCTGTTCATTCTACCTCACATAAATGAAACAGTCCTCTTTGTATTTAGGGTTCTCACAGAAGGACTTGATGATGATGGTCATGTAGACTTATGGCTTTTAGTCCATCAATGTTGGAGCATCATGATGCTTTGAGTAGGTGGAGGTGGCGCAGGCCGCCACCACAAAGAAACCGGAAAAAGAAACAGAAGAGAGAGTAGGGGTCAGTACGGATTTTAAAGCCACCATGAATAATTATGATGAATTGAACATACAGAGTATCAGGATTAAATTAAAGTGAAATTATGAGAAAGCCATGTTAAAGTAATATGTTTTCAGCAGTGTTTTAAAGTGCTCCACTGTATTAGCCTGGCAAATGCCTATTGGCAGGCTATTCCAGATGTTAGGTGCATAACAGCAGAAGGCCGCCTCACCATTTCTTTTAAGTTTTGCTTTTGGAATTATAAGGAGACACTCATTTGAGGATCTAAGGTTACAATCTGGAATATAGGGTGTCAGACATTCCGATATATAAGATGGAGTGAGATTATTTAATGCTTTATAAACCATAAGCAGAATTTTAAAGTCAATTCTGAAAGACACAGGTAACCAGTGTAGTGACATCAAAACTGGAGAGATGTGTTTAGATTTTCTTTTCTTAGTTAGGATTCTAGCAGCTGCATTCTGCACTTGTTGCAAACGATTTATGTCTTTTTTGGGTAGTCCTGAGAGGAGTGCGCTACAGTAATCTAGTCGACTGAAAACAAAAGCGTGAATTAATTTCTCAGCATCTTTCAATGCGATAAGAGGTCTAACTTTTGCTATGTTTCTTTAAAGTGAAAAAATGCTGTCCTAGTGGTCTGATGAATATGCGATTTAAAATTCAGGTTACAGTCAACAGTTACCCCCAAGTTTTTTACTTCCGTCTTAACTTTTAATCCTAATGCATCAACTTTATTTCTGATAACCTCATTGAATCCATTTGTGCCAATCACTAAAATTTCAGTTTTCTCTTTATTTAGCTTGAGACAATTACTATTCATCCATTCAGAAATACCAGTAAGACATTGTGTTAGTGAATCGAGAGAGTCGGTGTCATCAGGTGCTATTGATAAGTACAGTTGTGTGTCATCAGCATAGCTGTGGTAACTCACGTTGTAACCTGAGATAATCTGACCTAACGGAAGCATATAGATTGAGAAGAGTTACTAAACACAGGGTCACGGGGGTCTGCTGGAGCCAATCCCAGCCAACATAGGGCGCAAGGCAGGAAACAAACCCCGGGCAGGGCGCCAGCCCACCGCAGGTGCATTACTTGTGAAATGACAAAGTTCGCACATATAATAACTTTGGGTTCTACTGCATGCAAAATATCAATGATAGACAATGACTGTTCCGAGTAGGGAGGTTGCAAAATGGCTTCCACAGCACTATAGCTTACATATAAAAGGAAATTGCATATATGCTAGTACATTTTTTATGACATCTTTGTTTTAATGGAGCTTAGTTCTCTGAGGATTCATAAACCAAGGCATATACTGTATATGCTTCTTGGCTGAGGTCAATGAAGGCAATCCCATCCAGTAAGAATCAAGAGAAAGGCTACCTTGGCAAAAATTACCAATAATTTTAATGATGGGTATTGATGTAAGGTGTCATGACACACAGTTCCTCAAACCCTGTTGCACGTGGGATTGCATGGCCACATACCAGTCAAAGTTTCCATGCTAACCCCTGTCCACAATCAAAAGCACCTACAATGGGCATGCAAGCATTGGAACTGCACTTTGGTTTGATCAACAGTAGAAGGTTTCCTGATTTGATAAATCCCATTTTCTGTTGCATCATGTGGACAGTTAGGTAAGTGTGTGTCGTTTTCCTGGGAAAGAGATTGCACCAGGATTCACCGTGGAAAGAAAACAAGCCAACAGAGGGAGTGTGATGCTTTGGGCAATGTTCTGCTGGGGAAAATGTAGATCTGGGCATTCATGTGGATATTAATTTGATGTATAACTCTTACCTAAACTTTGTTACAGACCAGGCAAATCAATCCCCCACCCTTGGCAACAGTATTCCTGAGTTAAAGGTATCCTTTTTCAGCTGGAAAAAGCACCCCGAGGAACATGATGAACAGTCAAGGTGTTGCCCTGACCTCCAAATTCCCCATATCTAAATCCAATTGAGCATACGTGGGACATGTTGGAACAATAAATTTAATCCACATTGGCTCCACCTTGTAACTTGCATGAATTAGATGACCTGCTGCTTATGGTTTGGAGCCAGATACAAATGATTTCCTTCAGTGGACTTGTAGGGTTAGGTTTCTGTGGCTCAGAGCTGTTTTAGTGGCACACAGAGGAGCAACGGCGTATTAAGCCAGTGGTCATAATATTTATGTGTACTTGTGTGGGTGTAGGTGTGTGTGTTTGTGTCTTCACTGATGTTAGATTATTGTTAGCTGTTTTGAGATGACATACAAGTAAGAACTTCATTGTACTATGTACATTACGCACTATGTGCACGTGACAATAACCTTGAACTTTACATTTCATTGAAGTTTGAGTAATGAAAAAAATAAAAATTATATATATATATATATATATATATATATATATATATAAATATATTATTTTTTATATAAATGTTATTTAGATTATTTAGTTTGTAATGATGGCCAAGAAATTTTTTTCTCATGTCTTCATCCAGAATAGAAATAGCAAAGCTTCAGATATAATAGACATCTATGTTGACCAACACTGGACGCGAACAATATCAGACGTCTATGAAAACTATTCTCACTTGTGTTGCATAATCCACATGTCACACTGAAAAATTGTATGCTCACAACATCTCAAGTACAAGTATATTTACTAAACTATTGCTAAAAATAAACAACTTCTGGTAATGCTTTTGTTACAGATGTTTTTAGCTATTGTTTGCTGTTGTCCAGTGTTGGTGTCTATAGATGCCTCTTCTATCAGGAAACTTATTTCTATTCTGCACGAAAACATGACATTAAAATTTTTCTTGGTCATCACTACAGACTACACAGGGTAACTAACATATCAAAAAAATATTATTTTTGGATGAAGTATTCATTCAATTCTAGCTTTCTTAATCTCTGTCATGTAGGACTTATTCTCTTTGCAGGCTCAGTCACTGTTCTGTGCCATATTGGTGGGTTTCATGTTTTGACAAAAAAAAAAAAAAAAACTTCAGCTTTTCTGCCTTGCATTCTAACTGTGAAATTGTGAAATTGAGTCACATATCAAATATATTAATGCAAAATTAAATATTAAATAGAAGAGCTGTTCTTTGAAACCTGAGCAGAAAATCCTGAAAGTTTCCTACAACCAAGGATTAAACAATCTGTGACACGGAAAATTATGAAGGGGCTGTGCATTGCAAAGATAAAGGCTCTGATTGAACAAATACAATATGTTTTGCTGACTGAATATTATGACCAACTTCAATAATTTGACTAAATGGGATAAGGCAAGTGGTGCATGAGTGTCTAGGTGGGCACAGTTGTCTTTATTGTCAGTCCGTTGTGTTTACTTGTATGAACATCCACTTTCATGTAATGGACTGCTGGGCTCCTCTGCATTATCCTGGATGTGGAGAGCTGCCAAGAAAGTCCTGTTACACAATCTACTTTGCAATCTCTTGTTCTGTTCTTTGCTATTAGTGTACAGTTTTCACAATACTGATTTCTATACTTGAATTAAACTCTTCACTGTTTTTAGTTTTTCTTTGCTGAAATTGAAATTCAACTACTTTTCTATGCTGATTGCCATGTCTTTTTTCACTGTTGCTTGCCACAAGAAACTGAATAGGTTTAACTTTTTGTTCACTTTTTTACCTCTTAATTCAGAGAAGAAAAAAACCTAATGTTTACATTTTAACTAATACTTGTATTACTTTTTATTATTAACAACAAGGACTACTCATTTCATAAGGAAAGACTTACTTTTGTTTTATCTTGTTAACAACAGCCAGGTCAGTCTACTCTTTACAGCTGCACTTGTTTACAGTGATTTCAATTTGTAGCTGCTTCTGTAAATTTTAATTCAGTCAATTTAATGTAATTTAAATGCACCTGTATTATAGAAAAAGTTTAGACAAGCATACAAACTGTAAACATTTCTAGAATGACCAAATAGTCTCCTATTCTGCCATTTCTGGTGATTTCCACAAAACTATTTTGCACACACATACATATGCCATTTTAATGGTTCATCCATATCCTATGTGTATTTGGAAAACACACAAATAAATAAATGATGTGAATAACGTGTATTAAATATTCATTCATTCTTTAGTTACACTTCATGTTCTCATAGGATGACGAATCGCTTATGCGTTCAATTTTCTTTAAAATTGTATTTATGGTCCTCACCATTTCCCTTAGTACAGTATATTACACAGAAATCTATATGTATATTATTTCGTAAATAGGTGTTCTGGAAGGTGGTAGAATTCCAATGCTGTCCCTCCTAAAAACAGAATTTCCAGTTATTTTTAAAAGTTGCTTTGATGTGGAAACATACAACCCCTTTAATGACATGTAACTCAATGACTGGTGTGACATTTTCAATGCCGCTGAAAGATAATCTTTTATGTTAGATACATAATTTATACTGAAATGGTGCAGGATCTGTTTTCACCCTAAAAGGAGTGAGTCAAATGCTGAGAACAGGAATCTGAGGATGTCTAAGAAAAGAAAGTAAAGTGAAACGCAAATAGATACCGTCCATTCACCTGTTTTATTTTACCACTTATCCAGGCCAGAACAGTCAGGCTCTAAAGTCTTCCAAAAGCTACCAATTTTCTGTAATCTATAATTAAAATTGAAAGAAGACAAATAAAAATCTCTAGTATAACACTGACATCATGAAAAAAAAAACACAGAAGCAAAATAAAGTACTTGTTTCTTCGGCTTGGTCTTTAATTATTGTTGGACTTTTTAGCTTACTGAGTGTATTTTGTTTGCTAGATGCCTGTTACCACAAGAACATAGAGAGTTTCACAAAGGAGAGGAGACCGTTCAGCCAATCAAGCACCTTTAGTTAATTAATAGTGAAGTAGCTCCAAAATCTTACCCAAATATTTTTTAAGAGTCTCCAATAAGTCAATGCTAATTCTTATGAATGGACAGCAAGAAAGCCTGCAGAGATCTGGCTTCCAGCCATCATGAAATCGTTTCCTTCTACTGCTTCTCTTCTATTCTTATTTGGACACTCACTTTCCAAATTGAAGTTGTAAGCCATTCAGAAATTCTCTTAGGACAGGGTGCAATCAATCAGTACCATGGAAGTCCTACTGCTACTATTTTTACAGGTGCAATCTTTTCCCAATGTCAAATATCACTCTTACATGAAAAGCATAATAAAGCACTTTGCAAAGCAATAAACAATTCTGCAAAATATATTGAATGAGAAATTGAGTATACATTAAGCGAAATAGAGGCAGTATGGTAAATTCAAAAGAGGAATTGCAAAACATGCCACTGATTAAACACATGAATGCCAGATTTAAAGTGCAATAGAAAAGGGTCATGCTCGATTTGAATGCTAGCACTGAAGGGGCTTTGTGGTTAAATTCTAGGAGAGACTTCCAGATTGAGTGTGTTGTGTGGCTTTAAAATGCTGCTTGCAGAAGTTCTCTGACCTCTTACTGAAGTGAAGCAATTGGCCCTTGGAAATAATCGAAGGTGAAACACTCAGGAGCTCCTGGAGACTCCTAATTGGGCACACAGGTCACCCATCTTGGTGACTAAAGACTACAATGCCTTGCAGGACAAAAAGCAATGTCAGGAAAAAAATCCCCCAATGATAGGGTTGCAGCTCCCAAGTCATTAATCAGGGCCATCAGCAGAGTATTCATGTGTGTGGTATCAAGTGATGCTCGTGTATAGTCTCCAAGGTCAGTCAAAGTGCTCAGATCTTCTAGTTACCTTCATCGACAGTCACCTGAAACTTTCCACTGGGGCTGTAAAAGGCTGCTGTCCACATTTCTACCATTTGTCTTCCTAGAATCTTTCAGTCCCATTTATGCCTGTCCTGAGCATGTCAATATTCATACAGGCAGTACAATTATGGAGCAATAAAATCAAAAACATATAATGGAAATAAAATGGAACATTTCAATAATAGAAATTCACTGTTCATGTTTGCTGTAGCTCACATGAACAGATGTCAGGGTTTCAATCTTAGCTTAAATATAATTTAAGTTATTGTATTTTTTGCTGTTATTCAAGTATTTTTTATTGTGGATGTTTTTGTCCTTTATGAGTATTGTTTTGTTTATTCATTATTTATGTATTTATTTTTAGTTTTGTATAAATATGTTCGGTTATATGCCCTGTCTCCTTAAAGCAGAGTTCCACCGGGGCAGGGCCATCATGACATCACCACTGAGGGACCGCCTTCTGTCTTTATATTCAGTAGAAGGAGATGAGTCCCTCAGTGCTGAGTTGAGGTCAGTATGCATTATAATGAGTACTGTACTGGATTTTCTGTTTTTTGTGAATTGTTGTGACTGTTTGATTTTTCAATTGGTTGACTGGCTCAGAGTGAGACAATAAAGCTATATTTAATGTATAGGGCTGTGAAATAAATATAAACGTCAAAAGAAGCCGAGGTCAAAGTAGGATTTTAAACTAATCAGAAGGACTAAGTTAAAATCGCAAATTAAAAAGCAAAGATCCACAAATACAAGAAAAGACTCTAAATACAATGAGAAAAGAAAGAATTTTTTAAAATATATATCTGTCAAGCTTGGATATGGAATACACATCTGTGCTGATCTAAATATGGAGATGTTGATGACATCACAAGCATTGCAAGTCTCAGAGAATTCTGGGAGGTGATCACCATGGGAACACAAGATGCTGAAGCTCCGGAAAGATGAGGCCCAAAGCAAATTAAACAGAAAATTCCCTCAAATGGTAAAATAATGTAATTTGTAAAATCCTTGACCCTATAAACTACAAAACAGATAAACAGATACACTTTGTTACACTGTATTTGCAAGGTAACCTACACAAAATTATTAAGAAAACACAGATCATAACAATTGGTTTACATGTTTGGACTGTCTTGCTTTGGATTGCCTCCTCAGGCAAAACATTTTTTACCCATATTTTTTGGTCTCTTTTTGATTTTTGTGAATACAGTCTTCATTTCTAAAGATTCTTCATTGGCTTTGTCCTTTAAGCCAAAGATTGTTTGCTTTCCTCTCTCTCAAAGGCTTTTTTTTTTTGCAGATTTGGGCTATTTAAAGTATATTTTCAAACTTTAAAAGCCTGAGCTCCATTTTTGGCTAGTGTAGGTCTTGATGCCTGTCTGTTGAGAGTGGGGTCAGGCAGTCTGGGTAATAACATGGTATTGGGTTCCAGACCAGGGGAAGATTTATAAAATTTGCATACGCATTAAATGTGAAATGAATGCATATATGCAACTTTTCATGCAAATACTGGAGTTTATAAAAGACAATTTGCCAACAACAACATGTATTTATATAACACATTTTCATGCAGGCAATGTAGCTCAAAGAATAAGTAACAAAGGCAAAAGGTAAAGTCAGATGGCTTGGAGGACAGAAAAAAAATAAAATAAAAAAATAAAATCTGCAGGGGTTCCACGGCCAAAAAGACTGCCCAGCCCCTACTGAGCATTCTACCCAACATAACATTTAGTAAATCACTCCTCTTTGTTTTAGGCTTCACATGATAGTAATTGATGACGCTATTCTTGAGGACAGCAGGGACACCCGCCGTCGATTCATCAATACTGTGTGCTGCATGGTGCCTTGATCAGGTGGTGGTGGCGGTGCAGGTCGCCACCACAGAATAACTGGAAAAAAAGCAGAGAATAGTAGAGATTATTACAGATTGCGGAGCCCTGAATGATATGATAATTCTATTGCCATATAGTCTATCATGAAAAACAACAAAAATATAGCTACAAAAATATTTAAATAATGTGTTTTAGCAGTTGTTTAAAATGATCCACAGTACTAACCTGGGAAATTTCTATCAGTAAACTATTGTAGATTCTCAGTGCATAACAGCAAAAGGCCGCCTCACCACTTCTTTTAAGTTTGGCTCATGGAATTATAAGCAGTCCTCCACTAGACGATCTAATGTTACCACTTAGGGTGTAGTAGGATTAGGCACTCCAAAATATAGGACAGACCCAGATTATATAAGGCTTTGTAAACCATTAGTAGTGTTTTAAAGTCAATTGTGAATGACACGGGCAACCAATATAACAGCATTAAAACTGATGAGATGTGCTTGAATTTTCTTCTTTTAGTTAAGATTCTGGCTGCTGCATTGCACTAAATGCAACCGATTGATCTCTTTCTTAGGTAGTGCTGTTAGGAGTGCATTACAGTAATCTAGTTGACTAAAAACAAAAGCAAGAACTGATTTTTCAGCGTCTTGTAGATTTATAAAATGTCTAGCGTTTTCTATAGAACATGTGTGTATTATGGCAACTCTGACCCATGTATGTGTGCAACATTTTAGAAAAAGTGGGAAATGATGCTGCCAAACTACCAATGTAACAGCTCACATTCATATCACTGATCCGTTATTATGTGTGTTGATGTGACAAACATATTTAATCTAAAAAGTGATAATGTATAGACTCAATTGCAGTTGCATTTAAGAGGGCCAGTGTTGAATACTTGCATTGATGAATTTGGGATTTCCATAGATTATTTTGACTATCAGTTGTCACTTCTCAAGATTAGTAACCAATGCAATCACTAGTTGACAATACATGCATTAAGTGTGATTAACTCCCTGCATACATAAAACTCTAAATCTCATGTCCTACATCCTAGTCATAGCCTAATGGTTTGTCACCACATGACTTGTTTGGTGATACTTGAAGACTATGTTAATTGTAGTCATATATAAAGGGAAGGAGCTTTTAGGGGCCAACAGAATTATTTTTGTTTATGATAATGACTGGCTCATGAGCTGATTTAGGATCCCAAGAGCCATTTGTGATGGTTGGTTCCTTGCTCCCTCTTAGTTTTCTTTAGGGAGCATTTTAAACCTGACACCGTCGATAACGTAATCGGATGAGCTGAGCTGATGAGGACAAAACACACCCAGCAAGGGGATGGTGAAAAGTGCAAGCGCTTTTATTTAAAAAAAAAATCAAACAAAAACAAGTGTTCAAAAAAGTGCAGTGCTCAGAAAATAGTACTGGTGGAGTTTAAAATCTGAATGAATACATCCATTAAAACAAGGTTAAAATTCAGATAGGAGTCTTTAAAATTCTCATTCCTGGTGCTTTCCTTTTAAAACCAATGCCTCTCCGGCTTACCCTACTCGTACGTTGCAGCACGGAGAGCCATCCATCAACAGGCACAGATATCCTTCAAAATTGGCCCCTGTCCCACGGGGAGACACCGGGCCCTGCTGCTACGCCCACCGCTGCCAATCTGCGCTCTACCCAGCGAAAGCATTCCATCCTCCCATCGCCGGTGAGAGGCTTCACCTGGTGAGAGGATCCTCCTGAGCATAATGAACACTTCTGCTCCTGGCTGCTCAGCAGGAGTGGTCCTCGTGCCTCCTCCTGAGTGCTGACCACGCGCTGAGTGCTGGGGCACCATTCCCATCTGCCTGCTTCCACTCTAAACACCGGCTCGCTGCTGCTCCTGCCTTTCTCTCTGTCCTTTAACCTATGCGCTCTTTTGTTCCTTTCCATTTCTCCTTCCGACCTTCTTACACTCATGCTTTCCTTTTAAACTAGGGTTGTGGCACAGCTGTGGTAACCAGCAGCTCCTGTCGTCAGTTAGGGTCATACACTAAGTGCAGGGCCATCCGCTCCCGTATCTCACATGGGAACCGCTTGCCTACACAAAGACGCAAATACCACGATTATTTATTAAAATGCCAAACGGCCAATGACCTCACTTTACCACACCATTCTCTTGCAACTAATTTGGCCTGGCATTAGAAACATGGACTGTCTGAGATTGGATTATTTCACAATGGTTGGCTGGCCGACAAGTCAGGAATATCTCAGCCAATCTTCACCTCCATCATGCTTGCTGTACTGGAGGCCATAAGCTGACTGAAAGAGTGTTAAACACAAAAGAGTTACAATGGTGTCCATTTCAGTTTGCTCTCTATGTTATTGTCATATATTAGTACATTGATATTTTTAGTTACTATTTGAATTTATTATCGTTATTTTTATTAAATTAATATTTACAATCTCTTTTTTTCTGTTGTATAAAAGGAAACCAAACTCACACTATCATCACTGTTCATCTTAACATACCTCATACATTTAATATTAAAAATGATTTTGTATCTTCTTAAATAACTTCCTAACTCTAATGGAATATTTGGCTTGTATTTTCAATAAATAATTACAATTGGACATCCCTTCTGAATGTTCTTATCAGACAACCTGGGCAAACTGCAAATTCAATAAAGAACTGTAACTAAGGGATCAAGTTTGGGCTTAATTATCCAACATCTTCAAAACAACTACAGATAATCCTGCATATGAGTGTGCCAAGCGATGGACAGGCACCCTACAGGAACTGATGGCTGCCTTGCACTTGTTGTTACACAGATAGGCTTGAGCTCCCAACAGATTTTGGAAATGGATAGCGATCTAGTGATATTTGCTAATGCTTACTGGGATCTTGAATTGCTTGACACCTTCAAGTTCCAAGTTTTACCCTTTATTCAAACAAATTCTGCTACTGGACAATGAGATTTGTCTCTAATAAACAGCATAGTACACACTAAGGTGTAAACAGCCTTTGAGCACAGCCCGTTGGCCAGTGCAGACAGCTTGTCCTCTGTGTCAAACCAGCAAAGATTACCTTCTGTTGCAGTATGATAATCTTAACTTCAAATGAAACACAGCAAATGAAATGCACTTCAATCTCCTTTTCGATTGAAATGCGTTAATTAGACAAGATTGGATATGTTAATGTGTTGCTGCAGGACTGAAAAATCATTGAATCCCTGTAAAAGTTACCTTGAAAGCACACCAAGTGTTTGTCCTTAAAAAAGAGAGAGAAAGTTTTAATACCAGATGATACTTTTTAATATGATCATTAATATAATCTACATACACTTTTCAAATCCAGGACAAAGCCAACCAGACCCCATTCTCAGGGGCAACCATTGGACAAGGACATAATTCATAGTAGTAAAATACTCCTCCTCAAAATAAAAGCTGTGGGAACATGGACAAACCACACATTTATATCAACTTAGCAGCGTGTTGACCCTGGTGTCTAGAACCATGAGGCAGAAGAATTACTCTTTAAACATATAGATACAGTAACACTGTGTCAGGCTAGGAAAGAGTGCACAGGAAAGAGGCAGAAGAGGAGGCATGGTTGGCCAAAGAAATCCTAGAGAAGATTAAAACCACACAGGTGACAGGTGTTTCATATACTATTCATATACCAAAACAGATAATATAGTCAAAAAGGGGTGGCATGCCCTGAAGATGTTCTGAAAGTCTTGGTAAGACAATAGATTTTTCCTCCAGATTCTAGGAACCAGGTAGCATAGCAGGCATCACAAGATATGTTTACATAACAATAACTTGTTGAGACCTGGGGGGTATTTTCCGTACGTCGCTTAAATCATCCGTGATCAGGTGCCTCATCTTGAATAAGTTAATGCCGGTGGCACTCATCCGGGATAGGTCGGTTTTTCAAACGCAGCGGTGTAGTAGATTAGTCTAGCTGGATCTAATCATCAGAGATTATTGCGCGCGCCCGCGCTGATTGAAAAGCCCATATATATTGAGTCTACAAAACATGATCAGCAAGTCTTTGATAGACTGCAACAAAATGACGAAAGAACGGGCACATTCTTTCACACAAGTGGAGCAGGACCTGTTACTCGAAGTATATGAAAAATTTCAAGAGTTAATATGTACAAGGGGTAACACTGCAAAAGCAGCCCAAACTAGAAAAGATGGCTGGCAAAAAGTGGCCGACAAATTAAAAGCGTAAGTAGTGTGCATTGTATTTACTGAATGCAGCGTTTCATTTCCTATGTGTCACATTAATTATTATTTAATATGTCATAATTCCAGATCAAACGTGAGCACAAGGAGAACATGGGGACAGGTTAAAGTGAAGTACAAGAATATACTTCAAACTGGTAAATATTGGTATATAACTATTTAAAGAATTGTTGACATAAATAATCATCTATAATAGAAAAAACATTAATTTGAAAGCTAATAAGAAGGCAGACAAGCAAAAAACAGGTGGAGGTCCACGCAGTCCAGACCTAACCCCTGCAGAAGAGTTGGCTCTCCAGCAAAATGCCCATCGCCCAGTTTCTGAGGGCATTCCAGGGGGAAGCTCCTCCTCAGAACCAGTGGCAGGATGCAGTGGTAACTTCATTTCAGGTAAAGGATGGTCATTGCAGATATTTTGTCCTCAATGTGTGCCATAGGTTTGTCCAATTTAGCCCTCTTTTTTATTTTATTTATTTGTTGGGTCAGTTGCAGGGAATGTCATATCCCTAGAACCTGTGTCTGACCCCCAAGCTATTGACAAATGTCAAATATTTGATGAAGACACTTGTCTGATTATTCAGCAGGAGGAGAGGTAAATGTTCCAAATGTTTGAACAAACTCCACTCTAATCAGTCCCATGTGCTAATCGTGATATAACTGTGTTGCAGGAGCTTGTAGCCAGCACACATGTACCTTTTGGAACATCCACATCAAAAAAGGAGATGGTGAGGTTGGTTGAGCCATCTGTTGTACTTGATACAAAATGATTCAAAATGATATACTGTGTATACAATATAGAGGAAAAAAGGCATTTGTAATTGTGCATTTATTTGCAGAAAAATGTGAGGGCTCTATACAAGAGATATCTTCAGCAGAAAGTCACGTACAGGAAACTAAAAATGAGGAAAATACACCAGGACATGGAACTTCATGAACTGAAGACAACCAAAATGAAGTTGCAGATAAAAATACTTGAAAAACAATTGGTAACAGAATTCTCTTCTCTTTCCCATGATGTGTATGTGTGAGTGTATCCTTAATTTATGTTCTCCTCCTTACAGGCTGAAGGTCCGTAATATATAATAAATCAGTTTTGTGTGAAACCACTGTTTTCTTTTTCATTGAAAATGTTGGGCCATAATTCTATCTCTGGAAGCTCTGCCACTGGTTTGCTCAAGGTGCACTGGATCAAGGTCATCATCAGGCTGCACCAAAACCTCAGGGACTCTCTCTTTTCTGATGGTCGCTATGTTGTGTAAGACAGAGCATGCAACAATTATGTCACATGCTCTGTCAGGTGCAACCCTCAGCTTTTTAGACATTGAAATCTCTCCTTCAGGTGGCCAAAGGTCATTTCAATTCGAGTCCTTGTTCTAGACAGATCTGCATTATATCGAGTTTGTGGCTCAGGAAACGGGGTCATTAGAAAATTCCTACAGGCATATCCCCTGTCCCCAAGCAGGATTCCATCATGATGACCTGTGGAATATGTAAAAATTGTGAATACAATACACACATCACCATGATTAATAATTAGATTATTACCTTGTTCAAATGTCTGATACAGGTGTGACTCCTTAAAAATTCTAGAGTCATGAACAGACCCTGGCCATTTAGCCTCCACATTTGATACAAGGTAGGATGCATCACAGATTATCTGAGAATTGATAGCATGTACGTCAAACAATTTTACTGTCAATGTACTGTCACGCATGCGCGAGTAGGAGGCCGCGGACGGACCTGAAACCGCTTCGAAGGACGTTCGCCGGTAGGGAATGGCGGGGTACTAACCTTTCTGCTCTCTCTCCTAGGAAAAAAGACGCACCGCGATCATAACCTGACCGCAGTACGTCCATTTCCGCCCTTCCTCCGCCATCTTCCTTGACGTCAGCAATCCCGTCATCCCTCACGCCTCCTTTCCAGCATTCCTCCACTTCCGGCTCCTCCTATATAAAATGGCCGCCGACGCCTGTGAAGCATATGAACGATTTTTGTTGTTTGTATATTTTGACCTGAAAGATTACTTTGCTTTACAGTATGCGGGGCCGGAAACCCCAACCCTTTATGCTGTGTTTGTCCTTTTATTTTACAGTACCTATTGGCTATTTTCAACTCTTTCAAAAAGTGACATTACCTGCACGTTAATACTGTGGAAGCCTTTTCTGTTCACGTAATCTGGCTCATTTGGACCTGATGGGGCCTTTATTCGGATCTGCGTACAATCCCTTGCCCCAATCACATTTGGAAATCCTAGGTAATGAGAATGTTAGGCTGATTGTGAGATTCTTTATGGAACTGTGGGTGTTTTTTCCGGTGTATTACCTACCTACAATGGCATGAAACGCCTCTTTTATGGTCTGCACATGCAGGTGTCCAGGAAACACCATGAAAACCTGAAGGAAATGTTTCAGAGCCAAAGAGACTTTACGAATTGCCTGGCAAACTGCACTTTTCGATAGATATTCCGCATCACCTACAGTATATAAAAAAGTGCTGCTTGCAAGAAACCTCAAAGCAATGCATACTGTCTGTGTGGTTGTGAGAGCCCGACTTCGCCGAGTTTGACTTCGAATATAAGGAGCTAATAAATCTTTGAGGTACAATATTCCCTCTCGGCTAAAGCGGTATCTTTCGAAAAGAATTTCCTCCGGGAGCAATAAAGGATCTTGCCGATCGCGCAAAACACTCTCTATATGAAATTCTCTTCGTATAATTTGTGCACCAATATCAATCGGTCGCTCATTCATGAATGGCGAAGCCATGACTGGATGAATTCCATGCACCATCACTGATTACGTGTGTGAGCTAATCCTTGTTTACATAGAACAAACCTGCTCCGAGCAGGTTTGAGGATTAGGATGTGCTGCTATGACAACACTTCCAGCAAGAGTTTCAAAAAACTGACAGATTCAGGATCAGGCCAAATCGTCAACAATTACATCCGGCTAAGCGAGTAATCCACGTACGAAAAATACCCCCCAGGAGAAACCTGAGAAAATTCCTACAAAAACTACCAATTACAAGGAAGTGCCATGGCATACATACAGCCCTACATGGGACCTGTAAGGTCAGAAACAAATAAAGGTGAATTTCCTTTAAACTGGCATTGGCATAGAGGATAGCAGGGATTCCAGAGGCCAATACAGGGTAATGGAAAAGATAGCCAAAGGAAATTCTGGGAGCATTCCTGACCTGTAAAATTCACCCAGACTGGTTTAGAAGGCATCAACACCCCAATTAACCCCCTCTTGCACAAACCCCATCCCATTCTCTCTTAGCTAGCATCAGGAGGAGATAGGGCAATGTCACAACCTGGCAGAAAGGTAGTGAGATTGGAAGAGAAATATTTGGTCTTTGAGGCACAATGTTCGTAAATAGTGGGCAAGTAGATTAAATAGAACTGGAAACCTGTCTGGTGAGATCCAGAGGCAGAGGGGCTTATTTTTTTGGTTATTATTTTGTTACTGTTTGGTGTTCAATTACAAAAATGGCCTGGGTGCTTAACAATAGGCCTAACCCTAAATAATTCTCTAGGCCCAAGTCCTTTATTCCTAAAAGTTTTCAGAGTCTTTAAAGTCCCAAGATTCAATATTTAAATTAAATAAAGAGACTACAAACTATCAAAAGCTCCAAATGATTTGAAATACAAAAAAGGCACAGAAATTGAAAAGAAACAAAAATTAAAAAAAAATAAATAAAATAAGATTCAAAAGCCAGCAAAAGAAAGAGTAATGAAAAAGTCCAAACATTAGAAAACCAAATGAAGAGATCTAAAGACCACCAGAACCTGCATGGAATTCAAAGGGGATAAAATGATAAGAAAACAAGGAAATAACTAAATGAACATAAACTGAAGACAGACTGAAAATGAATGCACAAGAAAATATTAAATAAAAAAAAAATCAATGTAAGAAACAAAATCTTACTAACATAAATTGCAATATACAGTAATTCATAAAAAAACAACAGAACAGACAAACAAATGGAATAAAAATTAAAGCCAGGGAAGAAAGCTTGGCCAAACCATAACAGATTATTTGTGTGCTTCCATCATTTTTCTTTCATTTGTGTGTTTTGTTGTTTAATAAATTCCTAATTCTGATAAAACTTTTTAGCTCAAATTGCTTTTCCAGCTTAAGGTGGTACAGAGAGATGCCACCGTAACAATATATGCTTGAATCGATAGAATGACTTTTGTTTCACCCAGAAACAAAAACCAAGAAGGAAAGTTTAGTAAGACACATTTATGAAAGAAATGCACAGTGAAGGAAAAAAATAAACAAATGGAAAAACACAAAATTAAAATTAAAACAGTTTTGAAACAAACTCCTAACTGCCATGCCAGGTCTCCCTCCATATGATATCCAACCCTGTCTGTCTGTAGGGGTTGCTCAGACATTTTTACCCATCTGAACAGTATCTAAATCAGTATTTCATTTCATCATTATTCATCTATGTCTATCTCTATTAGTGTTTCTCTCTAACTTCCTACTATCATTTGTGCCTCCAGCATGACAAGCATCTTAACAATGAATTAGCTTTATCTCTGGGCTGGGGTCATTTCTGTCCAACCCTGCAACCATATCTTTGCCAGGATAGACCATCAGTTGTCTTTTTGTTCTTTCTCAACAAAAGACAGAGAAAATATTTTAATTAAACGATCAGGAGATGAAACATACTTAAAAAATTACAAGTGAGAGTTAATACTAACAGGAAAATCTTTCAGCAAGCAAGAAATGTAAAACAAGAATCATAAACAACAGAACAAAAAGAAAATCAGAATACCAACATCAGAAAGACACAGAATTCCATGTTTTGCTTTGGTTTTTTTTTTAATCCAAATACGGATAAATTAAATTCGCATGCACTGGAAGTTATAGGTGGTGCCAATGACATGTGTTGCACACTACTGGGGAAATTTGGTAGTCTTTTAGGCTATGGCTGATGCTCCTCCATAAAATAGTGCCGCCCATGAGCAATTTAAAATTACATCACTGGAAGATGACAAAATGACTATGTTTTAAAGGAAGGCAGATAGAGAGAAGCTAATTTCAAAATCATATTGCCTGCTTTCAAAAACCCTAGTTCACCCACACAGATCACCAAATATTACAAAAGCAAAGGCACAATAAATTGATAACATGTACCAATATTAACACCTTTAAACTGAAATGTCTATCATTGCCTTGGACCATATACTACCACCTTTTGGCCAGGAGGTGTTCAGATCTCCTGCCTACATTTGCCAATTTTCCAAAATGTTTATGAGAGAATTATGCACCCCTGGTGCCTGCTGGGATACTTTAATTCTCATGTCCAGCAGGGGTCACTGCAAGTTTCACAAACAGGTGTGACACTCCATAGGTATGATCACATTTTTCAGTTCATTTTTAGTTTGGTTTTCATTCATTTACTGATTATTGTACAGTTCTTCTGGGTTGTGATAAATTCAGAGAATAAATTATTGCTGTGGCAGTGAGACACGGTTAGTGATGTTCAGGCTGCACCGTGTTCTTGGTTGCTGCACTGATGCCTCATTCAAATGAGCGCGGCTACTTAGAAAGGAGCGCAGTTTCACTGTCTACAATATTACTGGTTGCAGGTGGGTAATATAAGGTTTTAGATCACTAATCATCATGAAATCACAAGGTAACACTTCAGATTAAATGTATTAATAGTTATAGTGCAAGGATGTCTATTTTGTATTATCTCCAAGTTACAAGGTTACGTCTTATTATTTTAAAAGGATGCTGAATTTCCCACCAGTATTTTAATATGAACTACTTTATGTACATTTGTATTACTGTTATACACCCAAATCAAGACAGATTAATAATTTAATGGTTTTTGACCTTATTGTGTTCTGTATTTTACTTTCTGTGTGACATATGTTAACAAGTCCAAGTTAATGGCTAAAGATGAAACTTTAGTTAAACTGTTAAACATCTTGCATAGATACACTATGTACTGTTGTATTATATTAAGTTTTAAATGTTGGACAGTTCAGTTGTGTGCATTTAATAAGTGCTGACATCATAATTAGTACAGAATAAAAGTATACAATATTATTTTAATATTAGTTGTTATGCATAGGGCATGTGTGCATTGAAGTACCATTTTATATTGGATGTTGCCAAAGACAGAAATTAACAGTAATTTAAAACTGGAGCTACAGTATATTTAACAAAGATTCAAATGAGTGCAGCTATACAGAAAGGCAGCACGATTTCACTGTCTCCATGATTTTCCTGGTAGCAGCTTTCATTACTTTACTGCTAACACTGCCCCAAAGCCCGGGAGGTGTAACACAGGCTCCAATTTTCTTTTCTCTGTACTGAAACGTACTGCCCTCTAGAATGTACAGGACCACACTTACTGCTAGTATGGTTGTCTTTCCTCTGAAGATCACTAAGTATCATAGTACTGCTCTTGCCTTTGGCAAAATCTTGTTAGTGTCGTACACCAAAAGATTTACTGTAGAAAAATGTTTTCAGTCCTTCTTTATTTTTTTATAATAATGAAACTCTATATGGATTTCAACTTTGATTTCAAATCCCAACACTCTCTCTATGTTCTGTGAATATTTTTGTTGATCCCCAAGCCACTTACTTTAGCAATTCCAAGCTTCTTCCGCATACAAAAACCAACCGTATATATTAGAATGATTACTTAAAATAAATTAAGCCAGAAAAAAATGGTTGTGGGTAACTGGAGGTGAGTGCCATGTGATAAAATGACACCAGATGCTGCTAGATTGGATTCACTGTAATGAAAAATGAAAGTTTCAGAAAGTAAAGGACAACGTACTTGTATATTAGCAATTAATTTAGGCACTGGGGGGGTAGTTTTGGCAAACGAGCCCAACTTGGTGCCAGTCCCAAACTCGGATAAATAGAGACGGTCAATTTCAGGAAGGGCTTCTCTCAGTAAAGCTTTAGCTAAAAGCATAATGGTAGAAACAATCAAATCAGCTTCAGACTTGTATATTAACCATTCTGCCATTTTTATATTTTACAAAGGAATCACGGTTGTATTTTTTAATTAAATGGAGAATGGCCAGCAATGTGGTGTAAGATAAAACATTTGGCTGAAGTCCGTATATGTCACACTTGCAATAGTGGGCTTGGTAAGGACTGCACATTCAACAGTGTTCAGAGGAAAGGAGTCAGGGTATAGAATTCCCAAGTGACCCATACACTGGCAGCCTATTAAGTGCCAGAGAAAATAAGCCACCTTCAGCAGGAAATAGCATGCCCCAATATGGCGTATGGAGCCACAGAACAAGTGACTCCTACTGCACCAATGTAAGTCCTGGGCACTGAGTGATGATATGCGGCATGAAGTCCACCACGTCATTAGCTAGCACATGACAGCCATTTTGAATTCATGTCTTTTTGTTTTCCAGTATGATGTGTTAATGCCTGGTTGGTTGCCTAGCTCTGTCTGAGAAGGATGGATACCAGGAATGCATGGGCATTTGGGGCCACTAGAAGGAGTTCTTTCAGAATGACTCCAGGAGTTTCCTTGCTCTTTTATGATGCTGTAAGAGGCAGTTGACTTTCCCCTGAAAGTAATTCCTCCTGACAACAGTACCAGTTGAATAAAGAACTGGGTGGAGAATTGACAACAGTTTGGCTGTCAGAACATTCAAGAAAAAAGAAAGGTAGAAATTGACAGATGGAGTTGTAATAACTTCTTATTTCACTTACTGTAGTCCTTTTTCTTCCAAAGCTCAGTACCTTTCTCAATTGCTAACTCTTGGTTTAATAAATACTTTCTTATCTTTCTATTTCTGGTTTCTTTGGGATTTTATAGGTTCAGAGGACAGGGAGATGCCATCTTCTGTTCAAACACTATCCGTTCACTCATCCCTTATCAAAGCTGCTTAATCCATTTCAGGAGCATGAGGCTGGAGCCTTACCCAGTAGTATCAGGCACAAGATGGAAACAACCTTTAATGTTGCATAAAATCAGCATTTTACCCCCCAGACAGATACACTGCTTTCTTTTATTGCAGAGCATGAAGATCACAAACATGGGGGTACACATCAAAACTCCAATTACTTTCATTCTGGGTGTTGTGAAACCCAATTATTATTTTTGTTTAAAAGTTTTATTTAAAGTAAACCAGACTAATAATTGCTCTGCATTTCCCAAATAACTGCCAACAGTATACACAACCTCTGCACGCCTACTGTTTTCAAATGAGGATAATGCAAATTTAATGCAATATTCATGTAAACTAACTCAATCATGATTACTTTGTCAATTAAATATCTCTGCAGATTTTCCATTTAATCATTACTTGCTTTTTCAGTGTTGTGCCCTTGAATCTGACTTATAGGAAGGTGACCTAGATGAGAGCACAGAAAGGGAATATTATTTTAAAATGCCCAAAGCTTGGGCCACTGTTGTAAATGTTGCTGGAGTCCCTTCCAACTGTGTGAGCTGCTTTGCTGAGCTCCTTTCCAGCTCTGAGGGGTATCTGTTTCAACGTGCCAACTGAGCACATTTTCTAAAGACCACTTCGGACACAGACAAAGACACCCATTCTGTAAAAGGCAGCGGTTCATCCTGGAATTTGGAGAACACATCATCTGCTGTGAACTCTGGGAACTGTATCAGTTTATCTTTATTGGAGAGAGTGTGGATTGACACTACCAGGAAGAGATGTGCAATATGGCTGAAATCCTGAAGTGCAAACTGTAGGTGATTACATTATATTATTTAATCAGATGTTTTAAACTTCCACATTTTTCTCTTTTACATATTTGAACAAGGAAATATATCCAGAGTTTTATTAAGACTCTATACAGAATTTACCTTCTTGATGAAAAAACAAAAAATGTAACACTGGTGAGCTATCTTGATGAGGAATACATTTGTATTAATTTGTTATTGGTCCATTTAAAAGGGATTCAGGGAAGCTCATCTTCCAAATCCAAATCATATTATATGATATCATCTACTGTTAAATTCTGCTCCATACTTATAATTTTTTTATTTTTTATACTGTATTGAGGATTTGTTCTGTTCTATGTATTGTATTGTATTGACCCCCTTCTTTTTGACACCCACTGCACACCCAACCTACCTGGAAAGGGGTCTCTCTTTGAACTGCCTTTCCCAAGGTTTCTTCCATTTTTCCCTACAAAGGTTTTTTGGGAGTTTTTCCTTGTCTTAGAGAGTCAAGGCTGGGGGGCTGTCAAGAGGCCCATTAAAGCCCACTGCGGCACTTCTTTGTGTGATTTTGGTCTATACAAAAATAAATTATATTGTATAGTATTTTATCTTGTTTTATGTTTTGGGCTGCATGTTATACCTTATTTCCCCTTTCCTTAGTGATACTAACATTAATTAATTCTTTGTGCAGTGGTGACAGATCAACACCCCCTATACAGTATGCTGCACTATGTGTCAGTTGGATTAGGCAGCATTGAGAGTGTATGGATGTGTGTTTGTGTGCAGGTTTGTACATATCTATTTCCTTAGAGGTGCACTGACAAACACAAACAACTCCAAAGACCCGAGCTCAAATCTGAGCGTGATCCTTGCCTGTGGAGTTGTCCTTGTCTGAAATGTTCATACTTTCTCTGCATCCATATAAGTGTTCTCTTTCTTCAATTTCCCCTTCAATTCTCAAGAATGCAGGCTAGACTACCTGGTGATTGTAACTTGCTTGGGTATGTGTGAGAGTAGATGGGTCTGTGAGTGTGTCCTACCACTGATTGTTTATTGCAAACACACAGAAATAGTACTTGACAGTTTTCTGGCCACTGGTGATTATTATCTTTTTGTTCTACTACAATTATATATGAAAGTACAATGCCAGTAAAAAGTATTTACCCCCTTGGAAA
Organism: Polypterus bichir lapradei; assembly: GCA_026402145.1. Lineage (NCBI taxonomy): Eukaryota > Metazoa > Chordata > Cladistia > Polypteriformes > Polypteridae > Polypterus > Polypterus bichir. The sequence goes on along the minus strand of JANRMT010062861.1, from coordinate 46,689,367 downwards.
TCTTCACATTTTACTGTTACTGTGTACAACATTTAATCACAGTGGATTTCGACACTGATCAACAAAAAATGGCTTTTATTTTTGAAACAGATCTCTACAAAGTGATTTAAATTAATTACAAATATAAAACACAAAATATGTGATTGAAGAAGTATGTATGGAATGTCTTCTTAATCATCACTGATGCAGGCAGCGGGTTTTAGAAGTCAAACAATCAGTTCAATGGAGATCACCTGTCTGTAGTTCAGGGAGTTTTAATAGATTGTAATATATATGCACCTTATCTGGAAGGTCCAACTTGTGCTGAGTCAGTGTCATGGCCTAACCTACTGTTATGTGTGACAGCAGTACACATAAAGATAAAAGGATGGAAGGCCTTCAAATAAGCTACCAGAATAGGCCAGGATCTCCACTGGCATGTCCACCCCAAACCAACGAGCCCCCAACTATTACTTACAGGCTGTAGGTTGACTTGGACAAAAATGGTAAATTAATTTAAAGTTTAACAAACTTTGAATTTCCAAAATGTATTAGGATGCCTTTCAAGGATGAGAAACTGAATAACTAGCTTAAATAAACAATCTGAAGCAAGAGCTTTATATAAATGAGAATATTTATTTGAAAATAGAAAATACAACAAATAAAGCTCAAAAATAATAAAAATGAAGCTGCCTGAAAGGCAATCCAAAGCAAACAAGTCCCAAATCACAATCTGTAAGCAAACTCTAATAGAGCAAACAATAATCAGTAATCCAGAAAATCCCCCCAAAAAAAAATACTCACAAAAGATTTGTATGAACTCCAGTGAACTGCTACTGAGGCCTCTTTACTAGCAGAAGATATGGCCAGGAGGACTCATCAGGGTGGCTCTGACACTTGGGAAACCACCCACAAAGCAAATGGAACATAAGTGAAAATTACATTAAAAATAGATAATAAACAAAATACAAATATAATAATATTATCCAAAGTTAAATAAACCCATGGCAAGTGTTTTAAAATAAACCAAAAAGATTAAAAAAAGAAAGTAAACTTAAGCCCACAGAAAACACCCTGGTTAAAATGCAACACCTAAACGATGAAAACAAAAGAACTAACCCTCACCTATTCTGTTTCTCTTCTCAGTGCTCAAATGTGGCATTTGGTGCCACGGCCCACCTGCCAAGTTGTTTTGCCTGCCTAAAGTAAAGTCATCCCTGATGGAGGATCACAGGAATCGTGGGGTAGAGGGGTCCTTTCATCGGACTGGCTGGCCAAGCAATATTTCAGCTGTGGAATGGTCAAATGGGGGAGGCAGCTTGATGGATGAGGACTCCAAGACTCTAAACAAATCCAAATCATATTATGTGATATCATCTACTGTTAAATTCTGCTCCGTACTTGTAATATTTTTATTTTTATACAGTATTAAGGATTACTTGTGTTCTGTAATTTGTATGGTATTGTGTTGACACCCACTGCACGCCCAACCTACCTGGAAAGGGATCTCTTTTTGAACTGCCTTTCCCAAGGTTTCTTATATTTTTCCCTACAAGGTTTTTTTTTGGGAGTTTTTCCTTGTCTTCTTAGAGAGTCAATGGCTGGGGGGCTGTCAAGAGGCAGGGCCTGTTAAAGCCCATTGCGGCACTTTGTGTAATTTTGGGCTATAGGAAAATAAATTGTATTGTGTATTATAAAAGAACAATTCAAGCAGCTCTGTGAAACGATGATGGAAAAGCAAAAGTCAGGGGATGGAGACAAGAAAATATCCAAGACATGGAATATCACAGGAAGTCCAGTTAAATCAATCATTAAGTAGGAAAGGAAGAGTACGGCATAGCTATAAATCTGCCAGAGCAGGCTGCTTACAAAAACTGAGTGGTCATGCAAGAAGAGGACTAGAGAGGGGGCCCACCAGGAGACCTGTGAAAACTCCGAAGAAGTTACAAGCTACAATGATTCAGACTGGAGAGACTGTGCAGACAAAAACTGTTGCTCACTATTCAAGTTTTATTTATAATATTTACACTATTCAAGTATTCTTTAATTATTTTCATCTTTATGAGAGATTGACAAAGAGGAAGCCACTATTAGAAAACTAAAGGTTCACCAGAGACTCTGATATCAGAAGGTTCTATGGTCTAATTAAAAAAAAAGAGCTTTTTGGCCATCAGACTGAAGAGCATGTTTGGCATAAACAGCACATCACAAGTATACCTCCCCCACCATTATGCATCGTGGTTCCATCATACAGAAAAATCGTGGGTGAACAGTCTGCAAGAAATCTGTGCCTTGGGAGAAGATTTGTTTTGCAGCCATCCAAGCATAAAGGCAAAGCTATACATGCATGGAAGAAAACCAATGTTAATGGCCTGGACTGGCCAAGTCAGAGTTCAGCTCTCAATGCCACTGAGCACTTGGGGCTAGACTTGACAAAGGCTGTTCACTCATAATTCCAATGCAACCTGACAGAGCTTGAGCAGTTTTGCAAAGACGAATGGACAAAAATGCAGTGTCCAGATGTGTAAAGCTGGTAGAGACCTTTGCACACCGACTCAAGGCTGTCATGACTGTCAAAGGTGCATTTACAAAATACTGAGTTCATACTGATGCAATCAATTATTTTGTGTTTTATATTTGTAAGTAATTTAGATCACTTTGTAGAATTTATTTCAACTTTGACATTAAAGAGTCTTTCTGTTGATCAGTGTCAAAAATTCAAGGTTGTATAATAAAATATGAAAACTTCCAAGTGAGAGAATACTTTTTATTGGTACTGTAAATGAAATTTTTATGGCTTGGAAGGTTTACTGATTCAGAGTGGTAGCCCCTGAGGAGAAACATTTAGCTTTATGGTATACAGTAACATAACATAAATAAAAGTAAAAGTTTTATTGGTGGAAAGGAAGAGAAGGATGTCTGAAGAAAGCTAACAGAAATTTGAAAGAAGAGCAGCAACTGTATTAGCCACATTAAAATAAAGTATACTGTTGTTTTGATTGTTCCATAAAATGAAGAAGAGAATCAAGTGACAGACATTTAAGGGCAAGCTGAAGAGAATAGTCAAATGTAAGCAGATGTAAGATAGAAACACTAAAATTCAGAGATTGGAAAGCAAGATCATGGGACAGAGAAAAACAAAAGTCACAAAACAAGCAATGGAGCTCCTGCTAGATCTTGCCTTACTCTATTTATTCATTTTACATAAGATGGCCGCCTTGACATTACTTGCCATCCCACATACAGCACAAAGCAGCATCCTAGCAACCATTTCAGACATTATTTACTCAGTATAGACCAGCGGTTCTCAAACTTTCGTATTTCGCACCCCCCCTTTTCTACCTGGAATAATTCTGTGCCCCCTGCATAAATAAGATAGATGAGAATAACCCATGATACAACTAACAAAGGTATGATACTTGTGCGGTGTCACGATATCCTATCATTTTTACTTCCATAAGATTTGCATGTGTTCGACTAACTTCGATGAAATATTTGCAATTTTTTTTTTTTTTTAAGTGCTTTAATAACTGTTAAAATGTCTTATGTGGTTTTTGGTTGTAATTCTAATTCCAAAAACAAAGAATACATTATTTATTCTTATTTAATAATTTTTTTATGTAAAGAAACGATTAAATATGTTGTAATTTTTAGAAATCTTGTAAACGAGGACAATGATGAAGTCAATCTGCATGAAACTAACTAACATTTTTTCGTCCGACAAATATTATACCGCTGTTAGTTGTATCATGAAAATAACCCAATACGCAGTAAATTATTTAACTCAATTTGGCAAATTGTCTACGCTGCCAATGTGGTGCAGTTGCCCCGCATTTTCACCTGATCTACTGTTACCCGAGTGTTTGCGACAGATACCAGGACATCTCGAACTTTCTGGATTGAAAATACGTAACTATAAAAGCAGGAGCAGCGGCGCCGCTTGTCATAGAAACAAACTTCAAATAGTAAAGGAGCTCAGAGTGTCTATCTCGAATATCAAACCAAACCTGGACAGGCTGTGTACTTTAAAGCAGGCACATATTAGTCATTAGATCTACGCCTTAGAAATGTTTTATTTTAATTTTAGTTATAATGCATTCGTTGTGATTATATGCTTGCAAATTTAAATTTGAAGTAAAAATGTAAATAATTAATTTTGATGTCTTGTTCATTTATTCGACGCTCCCCTTGTAAAGTTTCAGCACCCCCCCTCAGGGGGGTGCGCCCCACAGTTTGAGAACAGCTGGTATAGACAAATAAATAAATAAAACTAAATGGTCCAATTGTCTCTTAAAAATTTGCAACAGTTGGCACTCATGAATATGAATTTTTCTTAAGAAATATTGTACTTGGCCAAATTCAAAACTGGACATTAATTTGGAAAGACAAATTTGCAGGAATGTCTCATGGCCAGGCTGTCTAATAGGAATTATAAAAGTTCTTTTGGATATCAAAAGTATTTTGTAAGGAACACATCTGACATATGTGGATTTTGTTTTGTCATGATTCATAATGTTAATAATTTTTTCTTTTTCTTTTTTTAAACACTGAATTTTACCATTGTTGACTGTAATATTATTTTATCAGCATTTTGTGTTGTTGTTTTTTCATGAATTTAGCCATGTTATTTTCTGGTAAAACATTATTTCTGGACATGTGCATCTGATATTTCTTAATGTTATGGCTTTGCTATAAAAATATTTTACAGTCCCTACCTTTCAAAGATCCAAGAGGACAATGGGAAAAGGATCTCTCACTCAACATATCAGAAAAGGAGTGGAAGGTAGCAATGCAGAGAATTCATTCGAGCTCCATATGCGCAAACCATACAATTATTCAACTCAAAATTATATATCGAGCACATCTGTCTTGCTTGTCCAAAATGTTTCCAGGGCAAGATCCAACCTGCGAATGCTGCAATCAAACTCGTGCCTCACTGGGTCACATGTTTTGGGCCTGCACCAAATAAACATCATTCTGGACCAAAATCTTTTAAATGCCTTTCAGACAGCCTTGGTGTCACAATCCCTCCTAACCCATTAACTGCTGTGTTTGGTGTTCTTCCAGATGGGCTTAAAGTGGAGAATGACAAACAAAATGTGATTCCCTTTATTATACTATTGGCACAAACTGGAAGAATCCTAACTCTCCTCTTTTAAGTCTGTGGGTAACTGATATTTTATATTATTTGAAATTGGAAAAAGTCAAATTCTCACTTAGGGGATCCGTGCAGAACGTTTGCAAAACCTGGCAGGATCTAATCAATAACATTTTAGAATAAGCTCTTAAAGCACTCAGGAAGTAGTTTCTCTCCCCATTTCTTTTTCTTCTCCATTTATCTGTATCCACCTAATAAACTCATCAATGTATTCATTTTGACAAGGGCTCAGAATTAAAAACAATCATTACTCTGGGAATCTTTCTGGAAGTGAGTCTCATTTTGTCTTCTGTCTATGAATTCTGTTTAGCATTTTGGTTTTGACAAAAGATTGTTCTACGAATGTAAAACAGGCCATTGTTGTACTATTTCTTGTCTGTTTCACCTGCAATGAATGTTGTTTTAATGGCCTTCTGGAACTGTTTTGGCAATTGTTTATTTTGTTAAAATGAATTTTTTTTGACATGCAGTTAATTTCACATCATCATAGCATCAAATCAAAATCTTTCAAATCAAATCAAAATCTTTATTGTCATTGTAGCAATGAGACATTGTACAACAGAATTTTAGGTGCAATTTTCCAGTGCAAAAAAAAATAAAATAAAAAACACAATTACTCAAGTTAAAACTAAAATAAAAAGGGAATAAAATAAGTACCATCATTAGTTTGTGCTATATTTTTGGCACACTCTATTAATTCCTGAGGGGAGATTGTCTTTTCGTGTGACATTTGGAGCAATTGCTGGCATTTTGTTTTTTGTTATTCTTGGAAGGGGCCATGTTTTTGTGATAAAGGCATCATTGTTAGTCACACTGCTGTTTACATAGCCACGCCTATCTTAGAGTACATATAGACATACTGTATATGTTATAGCGACTCTGGGATTCACAACCACTCATGCACCACTTTCTTCACGTTGTAATCTGTCTTGAATAGATGACCACCCAGATTTTTTTTAGCCATCCAAAAGGGTGGAAATCACACAGTGCCAAATCTGCCGAATAAAGAGGGTGTGACAATACCTCAAACTTCAGTTTCTCCAGACAAGCCTTGGTGTTCTTAGCAGTGTGTGGTCGGGCAGAGATTGTCTTGCATCAAAAGGACTCCTTGAGACAGTAGCCCACACCACTTAGATCAAATAGCAGGCTTCACATTAGTCTCCAGCAAGTCACAGTAACTTGCACTAGTGACTGCAGTACCCCTCAGCATGTAGATGTAGTGTTCAACAATAACTCGGGTGCACGAGTGGTTGTGAGGACAAGACAGAAACTTTTATTCTGGTGGAATCCAGGCACTTCCAGGCAAGTAGCACGAGTGAATTGACAAGGGTGGACACTACACTGAAAAATGATCTTTAATTTGACTCTCTCTCATACAAGCCAAGGGTTTCTGGTCATCCCTACTCTTGGCTGGCTTTTGTTATGTTTTTGTATATTTCTAGTTGTTTTTCTAGCTCCTCATTTTTGGGCCTGCTCCAGCGGAAGCCAACATATAGTATTAGTAACCTGGAAAGGTTCAGGTGGGCCTCTGCTAGGCAGACCGGTCAGGGTTCTGACCTTCTCCCTTTTTGCCTTGGTGAAGGCTGCATATAATGACAGTGGAAGGCACCTTTATTCCAGATCATGTGCTTCTAAGCCTGTTTCAGTTTTCTTCTTTCATATAGAAATCACCAGCAACTCAAGGACCCGTATACAGATACACACCAGAGCACTTCTCTTCTTCTGTAGAGGAAACGGAAACTTCATTAATTCTGGTTTCATTATTCAGTTTCTCCCCCCTGAGTACGCCTGAATCTTTACCTGTGAGACACTCCTGAAGCTTGCATGTATGAACAACATATATATTCACACACACACACACACACACACACACACACACACACACACACACACATACATTGGGACCATTGGGAGGCACTCAGCCAATCAGATAACAAGTTCAAGGAACAAAGTTTCCATGTTTGATATAAAATGTTTATTACAAACTAGATTCAGTTCAGATGATCTTTGAATTCATGTTTCAGTGACTAAATGAATTAGTTGTCAACTCTAAATGCTGTCTAGGCTATTTTAAATATTAGTCACTCTTCACAAATGTTTATATAACAATATATAGTTAGAGCCTAAAGTCCATACCCTTAGTTTTGGTAGAGTTGCTTATATTATCACTGCAGGAATGAACCAAGGCTTTTACTCTCTTTAATCCTTGTCTTGCCCTGCTATGGACTGTTGCCCTGTTCAGGGTTTGTTCCCCACCTTGCACCCAATGCTAGCTGGGATATGCTACAGAAGACAGCTGCCACCATGTTCAGGACAAAGCGGGTTCAAAAATGACTGACTAATCCCTGTCTCCAGAACTATATGACTGGAAAGGATCCAATTTTATAATTTTTCTCTCTCTCAGTGGACAGTGCTTTCCTCTTGCTGTGTCCCCACTGGGTGTTCCCATCATATGCCAGTTTGCGTACTTCTAAGAAAAAGGAGGAACAAGTCTTGATGTATCAGGAATACTTCCTCTTTTCCATCACATTTTCACTGTGCTTCCAACTTTGACTCATAAGAAGGAGGAGTGATATAATATGTGGGTGTGTGCCGGTATGTTAAATGTTATTCGATAAGGCACAAGCTAATGGGAACGAGTTGTTTACTATGCAACAGTTTAGTTCATTATAAAAGTACTGATACTTATTGTATATTGAAGTTTGAAACACAAAATACTTTTTTGAATGACTGCAATTTTGCTTTATTAAACCAAACTAGAAGTTTTAAATGACAAACAGTTCTCAACATTGTCTGCTATATCCTTTCATTTTTCTTGAGATGCTGAGCTTCAACTATTCAAATTACTAAAGTTAAACTTTTTTAAATTTCTTTTTTGATATTGCTAAAAGTACAAAATGACTTAAAGTCTCATGCCTGGTTTGTTTTAATCACTATAGTGGCCATAATTACTTACCGTACATTATCTACATTAAAGAAATATTTGACAAGAACAGGTCATTCATCTCAATATAGCTGATCGATTCCTACTCATCCATTGCATCCAAAATGATGTCAAGCTGATTTAGTCATCCCCATGGTGCTACTTTATATTACTAGTGATCAAGTTTAATGCAACTGCAGTTCTCTGCATGAAGAAATATTTCTTAACGTTCATGCATCGATTTTTAAACCAATTTAATCCAGGTCAGGGTCATTTGGGCTATCACGGCAGCAGGTGCAAGGTAGGAACCAACCCTTGACTGGCATCCATTTTCACTCATAAAGCCAATTTAGTGTTGGCAATTAACATGTACGACTTTGGAACATGGGACAAACACCAGAATGCTCAGAGAAAAACCATTGCAGACATGATGAGAAGTGCAAACTGACTGAGGAAGGATTTGAACAGAGGAACACAGAGATGTGAGATGTCAGTACAAAGTACTGTTCCATCATGTCACCAAAAGTTAATCTTACCCAGCTTCAAGACTATCCTGATACAACAGATTGCATTAGCCTTATTTATTCCCTTCATTGTTTGGTGATTTCTTGCTTCTACTGGTATTGATTTATTTTAATTACTTTTCTGTGATATTTTCCAGTACTATTATGTCCTTTCTAATTGCGAAAAATTCCAAATATGGCCTGATAAAAGTATTGTACAGTTCAGTCATTACCTTAATAGACTCATACTGGGCCCAGCACACTACGTAAGAAAGCTAGAAGGACTTTTGGTTGTGTTGGCAGCATATTTTAAGTCATTGTCTTGCAACATATTAAAGCATGTAGGCATTTCACGCACTAACCCGACACAAACAGTCGGTAGAGGCAAAAGTCCAAAAAGCACATGTGAATTTTATTTTACAGTGTCCCCAACAGCCCAAACACACACCTTCTTTACAAACATTTTCATTAAAGAAGCTTTGATTCTTGCTAAATCATCCATCACTTGCTTGCGGACACTCAGTTCACTGTTGCTCTCCTCACATACCTCCGTGCAACTAAACAAGACAAGTACGAGGAGGTGCTGCCCTGATACCATTTCCTGGCATCCACTATCATTGTAAACAGACAGCACCTCCAGATGTGGCCCTGATTCCAACAGTTATAACAGTGTCGCACCAGATCATTGGGGGGG
>JANRMT010062861.1:46660387-46680010 GCA_026402145.1 Polypterus bichir lapradei | reverse complement strand
CCCCATCTTGTTCCCGTGCCCTGTGGGCATGAAAACAGGACGGGAAACCCCGCTTCACCACTCACCCAGCCGAGGTGGGTGTTTCTCTCTGCCACCACACAGCAAAGCACTCTGCTGCACCTGAGCGGACGGGATTTTGCTCTGTGCAGTTAGGAGACCTGGTTTTCCCTTTCTGGGTTCTCCTCTTGCTCCTGGGTGCAATGACAGTCTGGGTCTCTATGGGAACATAAGACACCCTGCGCTGTCTGCAGTCCTTGGACTTGAGCGAGATTGCCGACAGCATTTAGGGCGGAGTGCTCTGGCTGCCGGCACTTACAAGCCAGTGCCTCACATGTACCTCTGCCGTATCTGCCCCCACAGCTACTCGCCTTCCTCAGGTTTTTCATCAGGAGGCAATTCGCTCAGAGCTCCCTCTTTATTTACGGTACATGAAGTACTCACCTGTACCGTAACATCACATTAGCCAGAAAGTCCAGTGTCGCGCCACCCCAGCCACTCTTGCAGTTCCTTCAGGGGCGCCTCTGCCGTCCTCTCCAGCCACTCGATGGTTTGCTTCATCAAAACCTGGCACCTATAAAAAGACCTGTATGGAATGGAGCAGGTCCTCCAGCTCATGTACAGTCAAAAGCAGGTTAGTATATCCAGCCGGCGGCGGACAAGGACTTCCCCCCTCCATGTCCGCTGGCCAAGAGCCATTGATGTCATGCGGTTCCTGTGCAGGCACCTTTGGGTGTCCTTGGAGTTCAGGGAGAAGATTCACGTCCCCACCACTACCTATTTTGCACACACCCTTCCCCCATTACCTGTTTCTTGGAAGGTTTCCCAGCCTTCCACCGCCTCTTCCTCCATCGTAATGATGTTAACGGGGTGAGACTCCAGGCACTCATCCTCCAGCCGTTGTTTCTCGGCAAGCAGTGGGCCCAGGTCGAAGTCGCTCTCGCTCTCACAATCGCTCGCCCTGCCGTCATCCCATGGATCGACGTGCTTAGGCCAACAATGCGGATCCGATACTTCAACATCTAGGAAGTAGGCATACAACAACGTGGAATAGCCCCAGGGCCAATTACCCCAGAGTTTCTGTCTTCTGGGTGGCCTCACTCCGCAGCACACCGATCTGTGCTTCCTTCCTTTGCGACGGCGTGTAAGTCGTTGCCCACTGCTTTAGGAGCCCCCGTGGATCACTTCTTACCCATGGATGGCGCAGTGTCCTCAAAGGCACTTTTCTTTAAAGCAGCTTTGGTGTGTGCTTCCTAACGCTGCGTGTGTGCTGCTGTGTCCTTTCGTGTGCGTGCCTCCGCACTGGTTCGTGTGCGTGCTTTGCATTGCTTCTTGTGCGTGCTTCGCGCTGCTGTGTCGGGTCATCACACAAAAGGATTTTTCAGGTCTCTGCCTTTTACTAAAACCAGGAATCCTGCCGAATATGCCACTTGTGGCCCACCAGGCTGGCACCGAGAGCCACGTGACATCCAAGGCCACGAGACCACCCAGCCCCCACTGAGCATTCTACCTAATATAAATGATCTAAATCAGTCCTCATGGCTTTCAGGCTTCACGTGAAACAATTTGATGATGATGGTCATGTGAACATCTGGGGTACTGCCTTCAATCTATCAACACAGGGTCTGCAAGGTTGCACAAGCACAATTACAAAGTCTTCTTCCTTCTCTCTGTCTCTTCCTTTTCCTCCACTCCTCTTCAGCAAGCTTCGTCCTTTTCTACCCAATTTTGACTCATTGAGTGAGGACAGGTGGCTTCCTTTACACTGGACCCAGGAGTACTTCCAGTGCCACCACATTGCATCCAGGCAGCATTTCTGGGTTAGGTGGAACCTCCCTAAAATGATGAAACCTCCTCCCTACAGCTCCCCATGGCAGCTCACATGAGACCCAGCAGGGCTTCCCATTAGAACTCCAATTCCTCTGCAGTCCTGCAGGTGTGTATATGAATGCTGAAAGCTGCTGCCACCCATTGTACGGGAGGCGGGGCACATGGCCCTGGGAGGTGAACACCTTCTACCCTACCATCACCAGTCTGATTGGGATGCCAGCCAACCCTTGTCTTCTATGACAAGTTATAAACGACTACTTTGAAAGTATGAACCAGTCTCTGATGTAGTTACACAGATCTAGAGACCCTAACCCTAACCCTAATTAACCAACTGCATTTCCAATCATAAAGTAATAGGCAAGAATTGTCTGTAGCATAGTATTATTATTTTTGTTTTTTGGTGTGATTCATTCATTATCTTTATAGAATTTGCACTTTTATTTCTTGTCTTCATGGAATTTTTCCCCTGAGTTCTCTGGTTTGCCGACCACATTCTAAAAATATGAAGGGAACATTAAATTAAAACTCCACACAAAAATAATATTTTTTGATATATTACTTACCCCATATAGTTTGTAGTGATGGCTAAGACAATTTATTTAATCTAATATTTCATGCAGAATGGAAATAGCAGAGCTTCTGATATTGTAGATGTCTGTGGTGACCGACGTTGGACAACAGCAAACAATATCAAAATGTCTATGAAAAAAATTTCATGTTACTGGTGTCACATAATCGACATGTCAAGTCATCCAGTTGTAGATTTGCAACATCCCAAAAACATATTTTTAATAAAATATTGTTAAATGAACCACTTTTAGAAAACACTCTTATGGACCAAAGTTAAATACGATCAGACACAAATGAGTTTCTGATTTGTAGACCTGCCTCCTGTTATTTCATTTATGTTCATATCCACAACTACAGTACCTCGGGATTAATTAATAGCAGGCTTTGAAACTGCATGGATAAACTGAATAGTGATGCATTTCAGATATACAAGGGTATGAGGTATATTCACTTCCTGATAACGTTTTCACTTGCTTTCTTTAAGTTTTAATCTTTAGTGTACTGTCAATATTACATAACAGCAAATTTAGCCAATGAATAAGGTCTTCCTAGGCTGACCTCGCAATCAATGAATGAGGCAGAGTAGAGGAGGATCTTAAATTCAAATACTTCGAGCAGGTTCCGTTTTATATCACAAGAGCATTTTCAGAAAGCGATTTACTTAATTATACTGTAGTAAAAATGCAAGTGTTTGGGACATTTTGAGCCTATGACTGAATGACTTGACATGTGGATTATGCAATGTGAGCAGTGTGAAATTTTTCATTGATGTTTTAATATTGTATGCTGTTGTCCAACATCGGTCCCTATAGACCTTTATTCTATCAGAAAATTTGTTATCTAAATTCTGCATGAAATCATTAAAATTATAAATTTTCACAGCTATTACTACAAACTACATGGGGTGAGAAACATTAAAATCTCTAATTTTTGGAGTATGGAGTATTCCTTTAAAATGATAGATGACTATGGAAACTTCTCTGTTGAGTGAGTGTGAATGTGTGGGTTAGATAAGGTTTTGTGCTTGACGCAAGCAGGATGGACTCCAGCTTACTGTAGTTCAAAAATTTTAGAGTGTTGGAATGATTACAAAGATCGAGAACAAAAGGTACATTATTAAACCAGAATTTAAAGTACTTAGTTTAGAGAATCTGCACATGTTATGCAATAACAACCAGTAAGTTTAAGGTACGCACTTATCAAGATGCCCTAGCACTGCCCTGCCCACTTACACTTCCAGTGCCTGGTTGAGATGAAGCCATTTCTAGGGGCAGATTAGACTGGTCATGTGACAAGTAATGTTTTCTGAAAGGCTTAGTTAAGTTCAAAGTAACAGACTTAGAAATTCAAAGTGTCTGAATTCCAAGCAAGTTATTCCCACTTGCAATGCTGGAGTTTGAATTTAAAGAAAGAAGTATGGATTGAGAGCTAGCTGCAGGTTGTATTATTAAGAGAGAGTTTGTTTCTTCCTGGACCTTATGAGAAAAACTATAATGTTGCCGCAAGTACGCCTCTAATGTTTTTTTATTTTGTGTCCAAACTTAGGGCTGAATTTTGATCTTGTTTATTTTATTTGGGGATTAATTTTTTATTTGCCCGAAAGTCTTCTTTTATTAATAAATGTTCTGCTGCAATGGTTTTGGTTTCAGTCCAAAGCCCACAGCTATGATCTGTCACTTTCCACCATACTAGAATAAAATGAATAACTGATCCTACCTGTTATAAAAAAAATCTCTGAGTGTAAGAGGAGAGCAAAACTAAATGAATAAATCGCTGATTTATAATTAAAAAGGGAATGCATTAAACTAAACATTGGTAAATCAGCAAAAACTGACTTAACATTTTTTTTTATAACATCGCGAATGCTTTCCTTTTCTGAACATCCTCATTTTCTAGATTTACTATTATATCAGCATGTTTTATTGTGAATGAAGCAGAATTTTTCTAAGCTGCTTTGAACATTTGAAGTTGTAAAGTGTGTAGGAAACCCAGAGTTATAGGAGACAATGGAGGTTGCCACCAGATTTGTGTTGCAAAGAAGCTGCTACGCTTTTAAAATGATGGACAGATAGAATCAGTCAAACCCCCAAGCCCTACAGTATTTCCACCCTGACTCCAAAATATTATCAACATATCAAAAATATTGTCCAAATAGATTAAATATGTTCAGCAACAAATATGTATATTCCTTATTTATTACAGTAAGTAATTACAAACATGACAAAGAAATGTGAGGACTAAAAGTACTAAATGGACACCACAAACAAACCCCCCGACAATATTTACAGTCCTGGAAAAGTCTTTACGGTGGGTGATGAAGGTGGAAGTGCAATCACTGGTTAACGGACAGAAAGATGTGGCAGAATACTCCCCGTTAGTAAACTGCTTCCCAGAACATGGATAGAGAACATAGTCCTGCCAGAGTCCAGAAGATAAATGGTCTTTTGAGGTGTGCCTCTTCACAAAGGTTTGGGGAAAGAAAGAACCCACTGCCATGCCTAAGTCTGGTGGCCATGCACAATCTTACTCCGCTATGAGCGTCCAGTTAATAAAGTGGTTTAGCTGCTGCTGAAGATGATGTCAACCAAAAAATGAACAAATCAAAAAGTGTCTCATCCTTTTGTTTTGGTTTATGTGTACAGTGCCTACAAACCCCAAACTACAAATCCCGCAAGCCACTCCGCACCCATGCATACCTGGAATCTGTGTGACCAGTGTTGTTATTAACATTCAAAAAATGGCAAACAGGATATACTTATAAACAAATGAAACCCCCTTTTGTGGCACAGCTACAGTGTATCTTGCATTATAAAGAAACAAATAAATAAACAGTGTGACATGCAGGCAGACACCGATGAACTTGGACAGGATAGGAAGTATTAGAGTTACTTCAGTTGGTGTGGCTGGAAGAGGGGATCTTGACTTGCAAAGGGCAAACTCACTTCTTAGTGGAAGGGTGACAAAGAGAAGGCATAAGCAGAAGGAGAAGCTCAAGATTCAAGGAATTGGGAGTCAGGAGACTGGAAACAGTAGGCAAAAGTTAAGAGTAGTTGCAGTAAAAATGAGAAAGTGAGAGAATCAGGACAAGTCAATATGAAGCTGATCTTCTTTTAATTGTTTGGAAAGTTTGCTCTTTAAACCAGATTATGGCGATTATGCTTGAGCACTAATTGTTAGAGAAGACATAATAACAACAAAGCATTGCAGCTATCCTTTGTTCAACTCTTTCAGGACTGATGTCGACTTTTATCAAAATTCAGGAGTAGTGGACAGTAATCAGCTGTAAACTGCAACAAAACTCACCCTTACATTTTAGTTTGACTCTCTTTGCTAGAAGGAAAGTTACATAGCTTTGTTGGTTTAACCTCGATTCCCTACACGTGCTTTACTAGTGAAGAGCTAACAACCTCTAAAAAGGCACTGACATCTGGTGAGAGACTAAAGCAAATGTGCAAAGCAAAATACTCCATGGACGTTTTACGTTATTTCGTTGAACAGGACTGACTCGTCGATCTCCGAGTTGGAAGCAAGTGATCTGGAGGTGGATATCAAAAACAAAAGTGAGGTACCAGCATCATCTGATCGGTCCCCAGCTGATCGTGGTGCTGAACACTTTCATGTAGCTGATGTGCCTATAGCAGTGTTTGCCTGGGAGGACCACCACTTACGATGACAAGAGGTACAAACCATATTGCCTCACACTGCAACCGCCACCACCACCCACCTGCTGTGCAAAGAAAGGCTGGCAGCTGGCCCACTGTGCATTCCTGTTGACCATCATGGTGCCCCCCTGCAATCACTGCTGCCAGAGATGTCGGACATGTGCCAACAACAACCATAGCACATAGCAACAGACATTTTAAGTTGACTTATGTGTGAAACTATTGCTTTTTGGAAAAATATTCAGCCCTCAAAGAGGTAATATATAGATATTATTTAATAGTAATTATTATTTTACTTATTGACTGCTTGTCTATGTGTCTTGGTGAATTTCATGGTAGTAAAAGGTTAAGCTGCACTGACCAGACATTCTGGACCAAGAGCAAGGACCTGGAGCAGCATTATACAGTATACTACAATCTTAAGGGAAAAATTTGGCAAACAAGGTCACTGGTGAACCCAGCAAATTTGCTGCAAAAATTGCTTTGGAAATTTTGCCAGTCAACACTAATGATAACACTCTAACTTTAAAGATGATTGGTTGAAGGCACATGACTGTCCAGGAAAGAAAAAAACAAAAACACAATTTTAAGGAATAACAGAAACCTATCAGATCTATAACAACTAGAACTGTTTTTGCATCTTGCTTACATTGTTGTGTTTGTCTTCAGAGGGTACGATGGACAGCGCCACAGCCCCTTGCATTTCCAGTCTTAACCATCTATGGTTTCTTCTTGTTTGTTCTTGTAGCACAGTTTACTAGTTAAAACTTCATATACAGTAAGAAAGGCATAATTTGTTTATGCAGGGCACGTTTATAAGAAAGTTATGGAAAAAGTGTTTAATAGTTGACTCATTAAAATCAGCCATTGCAAGTAAGATTAGTTGCTTGCTAATTTTTTGCCGCACCCCCAAAGACCTTCTGATCATAAAGTCTCATGAAAGGGCAGTGTGCATTTATTTGGAGCTAACTTTTGAAAAGGTCACAATGCATAATATGCCTGAAGGCTGATGAGACGCTATCATGAAACACAGGCTTAAGAACGGTGAGAGGGCTGAACACTTGTCTCTAACAAGCTGCACCGTTTATTATGCTTCTTGTTATCCTGTCTAAGTGAACGGCTGTCTAATTTCTCCGCTAACTTCTGCAATGACAAATTATGCTGACCTCCTAACCTGCAGGGTATTATGCGCATGATAGCTCATAATTTCTTTCTCTCTTTCCGCATACCCAAAACTCGCCTCCTAAAACATAACCTGTCACTTCCCCTGAAATTAATTACCTCAATTAAAAAAAATGAGAGAGTAAGTGAGCAAGACAGAAAAGTAGCTTGCTTCAACAAATAAATGGAGCAAGCATGGAGCACACTGTTAAAAATACATAATGAATTACTTGGGCATTTCTCTGGCTGCTGATGGGCTCCTAAATTTAAGTCCGTGACTCCAGTCTTTGAAAAGTACTTTTTCTCTAACAATTTTGCTCTGTCTCTTTTTAACCCTTTCACTATTGTTCAATCACTCTTTCTCACACACTGATTTTCTCAATCTGTCACTCTCTGGGCCCCTATATTTTTCCATCTTATTCAGATTCTCTCACTCTGTGTTATAATATTACAGCCTTTGGTTGAATAGTGGACACCACAAACAGATTATAGAGCAGCCCTACATGCTAGATGGGACCACTCACAGGGTACCAGATAAATCCAACCACTTCACTGGGCTTAAGTGGGCTGTTATTTATTAAATCACTTTAGAAAGGCCCAGTGTGAAACTTACTTCATCCAATTTCCTAATATTATTCTGGAAGTCCAGAAGTTCATTCAGTGTTTGTTTAACATCTTCATTATGCTTCTTGTACATTCCGATTAACTTCTGTTTCAACTTTAACTTATCACTTTGATATTACTTTGCATCTTTAAAAGAGGTATTACTGAATTTAGACATTGTAAAGTAAAGCTGAAGTCATCTCAAAGATGTGAAGATTCAGCAGTGGTGAGTTGAAATTGTTCCAGCGTAGCCCTACAATGGACAGGCAGGTTTCCCAGGGTTGATTCCTGCCTTGTGGCTAATGCTGTCGTAGTCCTATGCAACCCCCCAGGTTAACTAAGCAGATTGTAAAATTGACTACTTGATGGACACATTTGAAGCCTGAATTTAGAAAATCTAGTTTTCTTACATGAAAAATGAAAAAAGAGGCACTAACTTAAATTAAAATGTGCACTATATTGATTGTTGTTAAAAATCTGATGTGTGCAGCACACAACTTTCCCTCATAAAGCTGTCAGTATAGCAGTAAAGTATTGTAGGACAGTACTTTATTGTGTCGAAGGAAATGGAAAAATCTTACCAAATTGAAAAATGTATGTTCTCCTTCCTAATTATTTTGCATTGTGGGCACAGGAGTGTGTAAAAAAACAAACAAACAAAATAAAAAAAATCATTGTATCTCTAGACCATGGAAACAATTTTGCTCAAAATTAATAGGCTTCTAGCATTTTACAACACTAATATCTTTCTCAAGTTTCTTTCAGACTCAGTAAATTTTTTTTCAGTTAACATAACGTGAAAAAAGGATACAGACACACAAGGATAGACACAAAGTGGTAAAATTGTCTTCAGGGATGCTTAAAATATTTAAATCTGTACAAAGTTGAAGGTCAAAATTTTGATCTGGTCACTGTTTATGTATGGCCAACAAATGATCATTTAAAGACATTTTTTAAAGAAATCTCACAATAATTTAAAGATATCTTTAAATGATAATTTGCTTGAAATAGTTTATAAGTCTGTGTTTAATGAAGGGAGAGTAAAGATTGGAATCAAATGGAAAAAAGACATTTGTAGAAAGTCAAATTTTGAACTGAAATTTGAACTGAAAAATTTGATTTAAATCAAATTAAATTAAATCAATCCTGAGATGGAGGATGAATTCTTGCCCTATAAGGAGGCCATAATAAATTGAGTAAACGAACATGCATACCAGGAGCAGTTCAAAACCCCACACAACAGGTGGCAGTGTAAGTCAGGGCTGGACCCGATTAGGAGATCCGCACGGTGGTAAGGGAATTGGAGTCTGGAAATGCAGACCTGTCTGGTTCTTTGGGTACTGTCAGAGTGCACTGCTGGGGAAGACAGCGGGCTGCAGACGACACTCTACTGGAGGTGCAAGGAGAGGATTTTTATTTGTGTATTTTAGCTGGTGCTTGTATAAAAAAGTGTCGGAGATGAATAAAAATATTTTATTTGAACCTGGAATTGTGTTGGTGATATTGTGTTTATGGTTTGGAGGTCAGTGGAAACCCTTTGTACTTGCAATATACATATACAGTACATATATATATATACAGTAATCCCTCCTCGATCGCGGGGGTTGCGTTCCAGACCCCCCCGCGATAGGTGAAAATCCGGGAAGTAGAAACCATATGTTTGTATGGTTATTTTTATATATTTTAAGCCCTTATAAACTCTCCCACACTGTTTATAAATATTCCCCGCAGAGTTATACAGCATAATCCCTTTGTATTCTCTTAGATATTAGGTAAGATTCATTGAAATTATGTATATAAACACACTGTTTATATACAGTAAAACCTAAATATTATTTTAAAGATATTGAGTGTCTCCGATATCACATATGCTACAGCCATTACGATAGACAGGCCACCAGCAATAAATACATACAATGCAAGAAAAATAGTATACAGTAAATGTGTGTACAGTGACACTAAACGTACATACATGTACTAAGCACTGTAAGAAGAAAATTAATTATGGTTACTCACCAACAATGACACGATGACTTGTCCGATAACAATGAGTTTAATTTTACTGCACAACAAAGGCGAGCGTTACAGCCCTTGTAAAGGAGCCACTTCAGGCGATTGTGTAGCACTGCCGTTGTTCTTCTTCTGGCAGTCTTCAATCCAAATCCCTAAAGCAGATTCCATCCAGACTACTGCCTTATTACATCCACTTACAACTCGTTTTGCACCCTGGTTAAAAGGACACTGCGGCCGTAGATCTTATATTCCTTTCCTACTTTTTAAATAAAAAGAATCGTAGCCTTCAACAAATCCAAAATGTTTACCTTTTCGGCAATCGTTAACATCTTCTTCTTGCGCTTGGGCACGGCCCCTGAAGCAGTAGCAGATTGTTTTGGAGCCATAATGAAGGGCTTGACTATGCACAAAGATAAACACAAAAGAGCACAACTCTTTACACAGCGAAACACGTTGATGCTGAATGAGCGAGACGAGACTTCCTGGTTAACACTGCATTCAACACGCAGGAACTCAACTGCGTGCTCTGATTGGTTAGCTTCTCAGTCAGGAGAACTTAACTGCATGCTCTGATTGGTTAGCTTCTCAGCCATCCGCCAATAGCGTCCCTTGTATGAAATCAACTGGGCAAACCAACTGAGGAAGCATATACAGGAAGTAAAAAGACACATTGTCCGTAGAACCCGCGAAGCAGCGAAAAATCCGCATTATATATTTAGTTATGCTTTCATATAAAATCCGCGATAGATTGAAGCCGCGAAAGTCGAAGCGCGATATAGCGAGGGATTACTGTATATATTATGAAAAGGAACAGACTCGACACACGTAAAAAGGTTTGGGGCAGCCACCCGTATAATATTCCTAGCTGCAAAGGTTTCTTTTGTATTCAACAGAGTTGTTGATCGTACAGAGTCCAAGACAGAACTGATGAAGGTTGACAAAGATGGTGGTTTTAAGTGGTCAGACAGGAAGTGATGTAGGGTAGCCGGAAGTGATGTAGGGTAACCAGAAGTTATATTTTTCTGGCATCAGCCTGGGCGCCAGAACTGGAAGTGACGTTCTCTTGGGCACCTGAACCGGAAGTGACACTCTTCTGGGCGCCAGAACCGGAAGTGGCGTTCTTGACTCAGATAGGTTTTGCTGCGGCTGGTCTGAAGAGATAACAGGAGAAGGTTTAGTGCACCCCACCCTCCCCTAGCCTGCTGTGGAATTACCTTTACTTGGTCCACACAACGTCCCCCTACTCGCACGTGTGTGACATGGCACCCCCCAGCCCAGATCCGTTGGGTCGGGCGTACAAGTCCAAGAAGTCGTGGCATCTAGAAAGGGCATCGCCATTGGCTTGTAGAATACCCTGGCGATAAACGACCAAATACTTATAAGGCTGTAGATCCAAAAACCACCTCATGACACGTGGATTGGACTCCCTGTGCAAGGCCATCCACTGTAATGGCTCATGGTCTGTCACAAGAGTGAATTAATGACCCAGGAGGTAATATCTCAGCTGAGTAATTGGCCATTTAATAGCCAAAGCTTTCCGCTCCACTGCCGCATACCTAGCTGCGCCAACAGTTTCCGGCTCAGGTACATAATGGGGTGTTCAACTCCATCGACACTTTGGCTCAGCACGGCTCCAAGAGTCTGAAGCATCCGTCTGGAGAATGAAAGGTAAGGAAAAATCCAGTGCCTTTAATATAGGAGCTGACGTAAGGGCCATTTTCAAGTCACTGAATGCAGCCTCTGATATATCATCCCATACCACGTGATTAGGTCGACCCTTTTTTGTGAGGTTTGTCAAGGGCATTGCTTTCTCAGAAAAATGGGGTACAAACCGACAATAGTAACCCGCTAAGCCGAGAAAGTCCTGAACCTGCCTCTTGTTTATCGGACGTGGCCAATTCACAATGGCATCTATTTTAGAACACTATGATCTCACCATACCCCAGCCCACGAGATAGTCTAAATATTTGGCTTCAACCAACCCAAAGTAACACTTTTTCGGGTTGATACGAAGCCCAGCTTTTGCCAGTGTCCGCAATACAGCTCCAACCTGCTGTATGTATTCCTCCCAGGTGTTGGAATAGATGACAACATCATCCAAGTAGGCAGCACTATATGAATTATGAGGACAGAGCACTTTATCCATCAGACGTTGGAAGGTCGCAGGTGCCCTGTGTAGTCCAAATGGGAGGACACGATACTGCCAGTGCACGCTAGGGATGCTGAACGCTGTCTTTTCCTTAGCGGAGTCCATTAAGGGAACCTGCCAGTACCCCTTAGTCATATCTAAAGTAGTCAAAAATTTGCCACTTCCTAGCCGCTTGAGGAGGTCGGCACTTGCAGCATCGGATAGGCGTCAAATTGGGAGACTTGGTTAAGCCAACGGAAGTCATTGTAGAACCGCCAACTTCCATCTGGCTTACTGACCATAACGATAGGCCTGGACCAGGGACTATAACTTTCTTCAATCACACCTAGTTCCAGCATTCGTCTGATCTCCAACTTCACTTCAGCCTTTTTTTCCTCGGGAATTCTGTGCCGAAGTTTTCGGACTATAACCCCACATTTTGTCACAATGTCATGCGCAACCAGGAAGGTCTGACCTGGATTTACACTAACTACCTCAGAGACAGACAGGACAGCTGCTTCGAGCTCCTGACGTTGTTGGCGAGTCAAATTGTCTCTGAAATTAAGGTGTAATTGATGAGCGAAGAGAGAGCGGAGCTGTCCGGAGTAGGGCTTGGAATCCCTGTACTTCCATGGTTTCAGCAGATTGATATGATAAATCCACTTGCTGGGTCGACGATTTGGTTGTTTCACCAAATAATCGACCAGGCCCTTCCTCTCCTTAATTTCATAAGGGCCTTGCCAATGAGCCAGTAATTTGGAATGAGAGGTAGGAGCTAAAACCATGACACAGTCTCTGCAGAGACGTACCACAGTTATAGCATCGGGGCTGAGCTGCTTGCGCCTTTCCCATGTGCGTTTTCAATATGTGTCTAATTTTCTCAAATCTGTCGTGTAACTGCGCGATATACTGTAATATATTTGTTGACGGGAGGGCCTCTCCTCCCATCCTTCTTTTAAAACGTCTAATATGCCCCTGGGTTGTCGTCCATATAGCAATTCAAAAGGTGAGAACCCCGTGGAGGCTTGTGGGACTTCCTGATATGCAAAAAGGATGAGGGAGAGGAGCTGATCCCAGTTCCTTCCGTCCTCATTGACTACCTTACACAACATCTGTTTGAGAGTTTGATTAAACCTCTCTACAAGACACTGGTTTAAGGATGATATACCGAGGTCTTTAAATGCTTAATTTGAAGTAGCTTGGCAGTCTCCCTGAATGTCTACAAGGTGAAAGGAGTCCCTTGATCCATCAGGATTTCTTTAGGGATTCCGACTCGTGCAAATACCCCTACTAATTCCCGTGCGATAGCTTTTGAAGTAGCTGAGTGCAACGGAACAGCCTCTGGAAACCAGGTAGCATAATCTACCAGGACCATTGTATATTTATGACCTCTGGCTGAGGGGACTAGAGTAGCACGGTCCCTCCTAGGAATTTACCTCAATTGACATTCTGGACAGGATGTGCAAAAGTGGCGAACCTCCTCATTAATCCCAGGCTAAAAAAATCAGAGTTTAATTCTCTCGAGTGTCTTTTCAGGGCCCAAATGGGCTCCCAGCAGATGGGTATGTGCTAGTTCACAGACTTGTCGCCGGTAAGTCCGTAGTATTAATAACAGTGACCTTATCTGCCCCTTGTGCTCTGCCACCCGGTACAATAAATCATTATTGACCACAAAGTGAGGACCCTGTGGCATCGGATGTGCGGTGTGTTGGCCATCTATCAGAACAACTGCATTCTTTGGAGATTTAAGGGAGTCATCATTCCGCTGCTCCCTTTTAAATGAAGCCAGGGTTTGCCTGAATTGAAACTGCAGGCATGAGAGAGGATCGGACTTGACCTTAAGGGGACGGGTTTCGTCCTGAGCCGTCTGAGCGCTTGCTGGTGACGTCTAGGGTTGCGACGTGTTGGGTGTTTCTTCGTCATCACTAGATGCCGAATTCCACTCCTCAGCCAGCTGTATACATGCTGTGGAGGAAGTTGAGGGTGCTGAATCAGCGTCCACGACTAGACCTAGTGATCGAGGAGAAGAAGTGACTGTATTACCGCTATTTATGTCAGCTTAATCTCTTCCTAGTATCACGGGGAAGGGAGGATTATTCATCACCGTCACTATACCGTCCTGAAATATATAGCAGTTAGAGGATCGATAATACCAGACGTCCCCGTGAATACAGGTAATGCGGGTCTTATTCTTACACCATTGTCACGGTAATATCAAATGGAAAGCAACAATGGAAATGTTACTGCTGGAATCAAATAAAGCGATTACTTTAATTCTATTGACTAGCACTTCTCCCATATGCAAACAGGCCAGTGGATTAGAGAGAGCGCACCGTGCCTCCTCCGATATCACTCCGCAGATCCCTTTGTCGCTTCGCAGGGCCTGTTGGCACGTCCCAAGGTCCACTCGAATACGCTTTGCATTATATATTTTTCCAGGGAGTCTTCGGAGCAATAAAGTGCAGGCCACCTGCTCCGCTATTTGGTTGCTGGATCTTTCATGGGGTTGTAGCCAACCAACCACCTTAGCCCATAAAGCCACGGCCTGTTTCTTGATTGCCTTAGCAGGGTTAAATGTCCAGGCTATTATGTATCTCACCTGCCAGCCTGGGTTTCTCCCACCTTTATTAAAGGGCTTGCCCTTCATGGGATATGTAGAGTCATTCCCCACACCAGGGAGGCCATAATAAGCATTCAGTGCATTCCCTGATGCACTTGGCTCTAGCCTGTAGGTCCCAGGGCAATTTTTCCCCGGACCTTTAACAGGATGATGGGTCGAAGCATACTCAAGCTTTTCCTCTGCAATTTGGGAGCGGTACTTACCCATCTGATATTTTGTTGGATTATAAGTGTGTGTCGAGCCTAGGTTTAGGCTTGCCTTCCGTTCTCTCCAGGAGGCCATCATCCTGCCGACTACGCCACTATGAAAAGGAACAGACTCGACACACTTAAAAAGGTTTGGGGCAGCCACCCGTATAATATTCCTAGCTGCAAAGGTTTCTTTTGGATTCAACAGAGTTGTTGATCGTACAGAGTCCAAGACAGAACTGATGAAGGTGGGAAAAGATGGTGGTTTTAAGTGGTCAGACAGGAAGTGATGTAGGGTAACCGGAAGAGATGTTTTTCTGGTATCAGCCTGAGCGCCGGAACTGGAAGTGATGTTCTCCTGGGTGCCAGAACCGGAAGTGACATTTTCCTGGGTGCCAGAACCGGAAGTGACGTTCTCCTGGGTGCCGGAACTGGAAGTGCCGTTCTTCTGGGCGCCGGAACTGGAAGTGACGTTCTTCTGGGTGCCAGAACCGGAAGTAACGTTCTTGACTCAGATTTTCCCGTGGCTGGTCTGAAAAGATAAAAATAAATAAATAAATAAATAAATAAATAAATAAATAAATAAATAAAAATAAAAAGGAGAAGGTTTAGTGCACCCCTGGCCTGGCGTGGAATTACCTTTACTTGGTCAACACAACGTCCCCCTACTCGCACGTGTGACAATATATATATATACGATATATATACACACACTGGGGTCCTCAGGTTATGACACAGTTCTGTTCCTACAACAGTGAATTTTAATGTAAGTTGAAACACACCCTAGCCTAAGTCACTTACCTATCCTAACACATTTGCAAAATCATAATCTAGAACATAAAAACACAACTAAGCCATAGAAAAAGGAAAAGGACATACATATACTGTACTGTACACTGTACTGTAGTGACATAAAAAATGAGTGTAAAAAAAATCCTTACCTTCATTCCTTCTCACATCTCAATTTTTAAAAGTTTTTATGGGATTGAGCATTGTAAACTCGAAACGTTGTATGTCGAGACGTTGTAACCCGAGAACCCCCTGTATGTATATATATTGTAAAATAAACAGAACACAGCGTAAAGGTTTGGGGTTTTTAGCCCCGTATACTGTAAACAAAAAGATTATAGCAGTCACAATATACATAAACAGAAAAACGTCTTCAACAATACGCGACCCTTTTACAGGGTCGGCGGCCATTTTTATACTGGTGGAGGAATGCTGGGAAGGAGGCGTGAGGGATGACGGGACTGCTGACGTCAGGGAAGATGGCGGAGGAAGGGCGGAAATGGACGTAGTGCGGTCAGGTTATGATGGTGGAGGATCCTTTTTCCTGGAAGAAAGAGCAGAAAGGTTAGTACTCCGCCATTCCCTACCGGCAAACGTCCTGTGCAATGGTTTCGGATCCGTCCGCGGTCTCCCACTCGCGCATGCGTGACAATATATATATATATATATATATATATATATATATATATATACACTAGACATAATACCTGTCAGGTAATGGAATAACTTTAAAATACTTGCTATCTCTTGTCCTACATGTACCTTCAGTTTCTTTCTTCTGTTTTTATGTGTATCTGAATGCCCCTTCACTGCCGCTCATTCTACCTAGCGCTTTCCCATAAAGCCTGCTCTTTTTCCTGACATCTTTCTTGTCTTCTGTCCAGTTTTATACTTTCTGTGTTTGAAGGCAACTCTCTCAGTATTCCTCCTAAGCCTTTACTATGGTCTATTCACTGGTGCTACTTAAGTTGAACACTGGATAAAGGGATTTTTGCCATGCTAATGTTAAATGTAAGTTTAAACATCATATCTTAAATTATAGCTCAGATAGACATTACACTGAATTTTCAGAATGTAGAAGACTATAAAGCCATTATGCAATTTTTTCAGTGAGCAAAATTTATCATTGAGCAGCTTTGATAGGCAAGTTTAAGAAGTTATTTACCAAAACATAAATCAGAAATGGTAAAGGAGCACCAGCACATGTGGCATCCTAAAAGTAGAGCGTAGCTGCATTTGTCGAAGCTCTCTAAAATAGTTCCAAATGCTGCTGTTGGAAAGGTACCAGCATCAAGCATAATGAGTTATCAACAACATTGTGAAGGGGCATCTGTACATGTTGGAATATAGCATCCTAAACGTGGAGTTCTGCTGTGTTTGTTGAGAGGTTTCCAAAATAGTTCCAAATAAGGCTACTAGAAAGGTTGGAGCATAAAGTATAATCAGTATAAAAAAAAATCCTCAGTCTACTGTAAGTGCCTCAATTTCAAAGTTTTTACTGAAATTTGCTTTGAGAAAGTTTGCTTTGAGAAAAGCTGTTTGCTGTTAATAATACACATAAAAAATAAAACTTGTTGATAATCCACATAAAAATAATAACTTCTTGTCTATAATTTTTCTAATTAAGGCTTATGCATCTTAGTTACATTTCATAAGGTTTCTGTGTTATCACATACACTATGCCATAAGGTCAGAAAACCATATGCTTCTATGTTTTTCCATTTACAGGCACACAACCTAATCTAAGTAATATTTCATATTTCAGTCTAACTGTCAAACAATTTGAGATGATTCTATTGTCACGCCAGAAATATAGCAGAGTATTAAGAACATTCTATTACAGTAACAAGTTACCTTACAGGTAATATCTATGCAGCTGTATGAAACTTACAGTACATTGTGCTCAAATTAAGCAAACGCTTACTGTATGTGAATTTACCATTAACATTAATTTTCTAAGATTAGCTGTAACATAGAATATTTCTTTGTTTCAAACTTTTTCAGATATAGTGAATACTATATGTGCTATATTTGTATTTTAAATGCTGTTGCCAAGTGCAGTAATGACAGCCTTGAAAACAGTGAAGAAATTTTGGGGCGCCAATCATGTCGTCTTCTTTATTCTCTGGAGATAGAAATTCAAAATAAAATTCAAAATAAAAAAAAACTGCTTGTAAATGTTTATCTCTTCAAAAGAAAAAGGGTTCTCACTTTTAGCAGAGCTCCGTCTGGTAGGTTGCTCTAGCCAGTAAATGACACCTCTTTCTGGGACGCCTGGGTGTTTATGGCTGGTATCCTGGAAGGGGTGAGGTTAAGTTACTTTATTGGGTGGCATTTTGGCACTGTGGAAAAGGAAGGAGAAGACAGTGTTAGTGGCAGCCTTCCCTTTTTGTCTCACCGGGATTTACATAACTCAAATTAGCCTGTGAGGAGGTCCTCTGACACTCCTACGTTACAATGCACAAAATTTCATTTTCTGTAATGATAATTAAAAATGCTCAAAGAATATACAAAGAAGATATAAAATGACTTAAGGACAGCACAAAATGCACTTGTTTTAATGTTCCTTTGCTGTTGTGTATTTGTAGTGTTTAGCATAGTTATATGTATTATGTCTTTTAAGAACAGGTTTGTATTAGTGACTTAAAGAAAGAAGCCATTGTAATTTCCTTTCCCCATAGTTTTAGAAAAGCCTTTGTAATTTCCTCCCCCCCAAGTCTTTAGGAGATAGTATTAAACACTTACTCACGTGGTGACATTTATGGTGGGTGGTTTTGGGGGGGGTGCGAGCATACATCAAACTCCTTTAGCAAGAGTGACTGTGTTTTGACCTACATGAGCCTACAAGCCAGAAGGCTATAAACTGCCTAGCTAGCAGTGACAGGCTACAAGTAAAGAAAGCAACTGATGGATGGATTTCACCTGTGCTTTTCATTGGTAATGCCCAGGAAGGGACAGATAAACTTTTTCTAATGGTCATTGAAACCGTATTGCGGCTAAAATAGGACTGGATGAACACAACGATTTGCCTACACCCATTGGTGTGGGATTTGGATAGGAATGGTATAGATGGTATTACCTCTCTCTGTCACCATCTGTCCATTGAGTGAAGACCATGATGAATACAACTCTGTTTCGGAGCCACATTAAGACAGGCTTGTGGCCTGTCTCAATACTCCATTCAAACGTCATGTGGTAGCAAAGCAAGCTAGACTGAAGATAAACCAAGAGCCACCTATGGATGCAAGATGTACTGCTGCTTAAGATGTAAGGGTATAGTTTGCCAACATTTACATTGTATGCAGCTGCCTTAATATTTTTGGGCATATTATAAAAATGTGTCACTTAACCATTGCATGCTCCTTTACTTTAACTAATTACCTCCTTCTTCTTTCAGCCACAGCGATTCATCTTTTTCAGATCTTCCTGTCCTCTGTATCTTGCTAAGTTACACCCACAACCTGTATGTTCCCTCTCACCACATCCATAAACCTGCTCTTGGGCCTTCCTCTTTTCCTCTTACCTGACAGCTCCATCCTTATACTGTAATCCTTTTCCCAACATACCCAGTGTCACAGTCTCCAACCCATATAACATAGCTGGTCTCACTACCGTCTTGTAGACCTTCCCTTTCACTCTTGCTGGATCCCAGCTGTTACAAATCACTCCTGACATTCTTGTCCACCCACTCCATCCTGCCTGCACTCTCTTCTTCACCTCTCTTCCACACTCCCCAAGTATTAAAACTCATCCAACTTCACCAACTCTACTCCCTGCATCTTCACCATTCTTCTGACCTCCCTCTCATTCACACACATATATTCTGTCTTGGTCCTAATGACCTTCATTCCTCTCCTCTCTAGAGCATATCTCCACCTCTCCAGGGTCTCCCCAACCTCCTCCCTACTTTCGTAACAGATAAAAATGTCATGCACAAACATCATAGTCCATGGGAACTCCTGTCTAATCTCATCTATCTATCTATCTATCTATCTATCTATCTATCTATCTATCTATCTATCTATCTATCTATCTATCTATCTATCTATCTATCTATCTATC
>JANRMT010062861.1:46637577-46648946 GCA_026402145.1 Polypterus bichir lapradei | reverse complement strand
TCGCAGCGGAGAAGTAGTGTGTTGAAGTTATGAAAAAGAAAAGGGAACATTTTAAAAATAACGTAACATGATTGTCAATATACAGTAATTGTTTTGTGAGTGTTATAAGTGTTGCTGTCATCAAGGATTTGATTATCATTATTTCTTTCGATCAGGTTCGTATTTGTAGGATGTGTTGTGTTCAAGTCACATTCCGTGTTTGGCAATCGTTGTAAAGATAACAGGTTTCATTCATCGATTCGTTTCTTACTGCATCAATAAACAGCTCGTCTTCCTCTTTATCTGAGACGTGACACACTGCATGCACAGGTTTTTTTTTACACTGTCTTCCTTTAGCGGGACATTGACTTTTTCCACCGTGTGCTTTGTTTCGGCAGTAGTTGCACTTATGAATATGCTTGTATGTGTCAGACGCTTCATATTTTTTTGCTGCCTTCTCAATTGTGTAATTCGGTTTTTGTTCAGCACTCTTTGGAACTGTTGCTTTTTGTCTGTGCACTGCGTCAGTTCACGTGAGCCGCTCGGTGTACATGCATCGAAGATTCCCACCTGTGCTGGTGCCATCTCGTGCGATGTCCACAGCTGTATTTAATGTTAGCTAAGACCCGGCACTTAAAAGTTTCTCTCGCAGTTTCGCTGAGTTTGTGCCAAACATCACCCTGACACCACCCAATAGAAACCCGGCAGTGTTTCTATTGGATTGCCGCTGACGGACGACCTTATATGGGCAGGCACTAAATTACGCCTCCCACGGCCATCGAGCAGACGCCTATCATAGTATGTGGACGAAAAAATAGGTTACAGTTATGACCATTATGCGTAGAATTTCGAAATGAAACCTGCCCAACTTTTGTTAGTAAGCTGTAAGGAATGAGCCTGCCAAATTTCAGCCTTCTACCTACGCGGGAAGTTGGAGAATTAGTGATGAGTGAGTGAGTGAGTGAGTGAGTGAGTGAGTGAGTGAGTGAGTCAGTGAGGGCTTTGCCTTTTATTAGTATAGATATACCTTTTGTGAAAGTGTTTATTTAATATTTGGACAGTCTTCACACATTATACACTTAATGTCATAATTTTGTCATTAGTACTATAACATGAAAAAAGTTTCTCTTTTAGACATGTGTACATTTCTTGCATTTCTCACATTTCCTGTCAATCTAAATTTACCCAGATCATTGGAGACATGGAACACACATGAAATGCATGTGTTCCAAATAACAATATAATGTATTATTTACCCTATACATCTCCATGCACATCGCACACAGATAAGGAGCCTTGGCTTGTAGCTGGGAGAACTTTTTGCCAGAGTTGAGCTGCGGCAGTGGGAGGATGGGATAGCAGGCTGCTTGTGCTGATCAACACATTTACAAGACAAAAGACACTAATGGAGAGGTGCGAAGGAATTTAAAATGGCCCAAGATTACAAGTTTTTTCGTAGGCTTCAGGGATTCTAGTGTTAATGTGAACCTCCAGGTACGTGTAGCTCTTGCTTCTCAGGTGCATACAAACCACAGGTTGCTCTCATGCTAGTATTCTACTTTCATTTGGTTACAAATAGTTCAGTATATCTGAGGTTAATTTTTCATGCACAGCAGCTTGCTGTAAGAGTTCTTCCCTTATCAGCAAATATTAACTTTTGACCACAAAAAAAATGTTCATGTTTTTCTTCTGAGTGCATTCTTGTTGTTATCAGCAAAGAAATATATTCATACTGCTTTTTTCATAAAATTGTTATTGATTTTTATTTAAGTAATATATAATACACCAATCAGTCACAACTGACAGGTGAAGTGAATGACTTTGATTATCTCATCACAGTGGCGCCTGTCAAGGGGTAGAATATATATTAGGCAGCATGTGAACAGTGAGATCTTGAAGGTGATGTGCTGAAAGCAAGTAAAATTGGCAAGCGTAAGGATCTGAGCAACTTTGACAAGCACCAAATTCTGATGGTTAGATGACTGGGTCAGAGCATCTTCAAAGAGCTGGTCTTGTGGGGTGTTCCCAGCTTGCAGTGTTTAAAACCTACAAAAAGTGGTCCAAGGAAGGTCAACTGGTGAACCGGGCGACAGGGTCATGGGTGCCCAAAGCTCTTTGATGTGCCTGGGAAGCGAAGGCTAACCTATCAGGTCTGATTCCACAGAAGAGCTACTGTTGTAGAAATTGCTAAAAAATCTAATGCTTTCCATGAGAGAAAGGTGTCAGAACACACAATACATTACAGTTTGCGTTGCTGCAGAATGGTCAGAGTGCTCATGCTGACTCGCAATCCACTACCGAAAGCTCATACAATAGGTACATGAGTGTCAGCAAAACAATGGAAGAAGAGTAACTAGTCTAAGGAATCATGTTTTCTTTTAGACTATGTGGACAGTCGTATGCATGTGTGTGTCATTTACCTGGGGAACAGGTGGCTGCCCAACAGTGCTATAGGAAAAAATCAAGCCAGTTAAAGAAGCAATGTTCTGCTGGAAAAATGGGGTTCCTAGCATTCATATCGATTTTACTTTAATGTAATCCAAATACCTAAAGACTGTTGCAGACCACATACACCCCTTCATGGCAATGGAATCTCTTAATAGCAGCGGCCTCTTTCAGCAGAATAATGCTCCCTGCCATACAGCAAAAATTGTTCAAGGGTTTCCACAGATCTCAATCCGATCTAGCATCTGTGGGATGTGCTAGAAAATGAAGTGTGATCTGTGGAAGGCCCACATCACAACTTATAGGACTTAAAGGATCTGCTGCTAACGTCTTGAAGAGTGCATGCCTCTGAGGGTGAGAGTTGTTTTGGCTGCAGGTACATCCTGTTTGTTGTGTCTAGAACTTGATTGGAGTCCAGGACAAACACCTGTGTATGCAAGGTCCCACAATTCGCACTGCATTTCAGGACAAAAACAAGCCAGGAAGTCCAAGGAACTCTCTAAAGACCTCTGAGATAAAATTTTGTTCAGGCATAAAATAGGGAACTGTATAAAGTCATTTCCAAAACTGTGACTGTTTCCAGAAGCACAGTGTCCTAAATATGAATGAACTCGTAATTGTGAAATGGAAAAAGTTTCAGACCACCATTACTATTCCTAGAGTTAG
Organism: Polypterus bichir lapradei; assembly: GCA_026402145.1. Classification (NCBI taxonomy): domain Eukaryota; kingdom Metazoa; phylum Chordata; class Cladistia; order Polypteriformes; family Polypteridae; genus Polypterus; species Polypterus bichir. Next base: position 46,645,856 of record JANRMT010062861.1, on the reverse strand, counting down.
CTATACAGTCAAAAGAAACTGTATCAAAAGTAACTGAGCAAGAAGGTCCTTGGTCAAAGAGGTGACCAATAACCCAATGGTCAATCTAACAGACCTTAAGAAGTCATCTGCTCAGATGTAAGAACCAGCATTTCAGTCGCACTTCATCAGTCAGGTGTTAATGGTGCAGTAGCTAGAAAGTAGTCACTCTTGTCAAATAGCATTTAAAGGACTCAAAGAGCAAGGAGAGAAAGACTCTGGTTTTGGGCAGAACTCTAAGTATGATGTTAGGTGAAGACTAGGCAATGCTCATTACCTGCCTAATACCATCCCTATGGTGAAGCATGGTGGTGGCAGCATCACGCTGTGGGGTGGGGGTGTTTCTCAGTGGCAGGAACAGGAAGACTAGTTAAAATTGAGGGAAGGATGAATGCAACTAAATATAGAAAGGTCCTTGAAGTAAATCTGGACTGGGGCAAAGGTCACTTTTCAGTACAATAATGACCCAAACTATACAGCAAGGACCACAACAGAGTAACTATGAGACAAGTGTCTAACTGTCATTGAGTGGTCCATCAAAGCCTGGACTTAAAACTCATAGAACGGCCATGGAGAGACCTGAAGATGACAGTTTACAGATGCTTCCAGCCAATCTAAAGGAGTTTGAGAGGATCTGCCGAGAAGAATTGGATAAACTTCCAAAATGGGAATGCGCAAAGCCTGCCAAGGCTTACCTAAGAAGACTCAATGTTGCCAAAGAGGGTTGGCAGGGGTTATTGAGTAGAGACTGATGGGCAAAAATGGCAGATTTATCAATTTAAAATTAAATCTACAAAACAATAAAGTGCGTAAAAGGTGAAGGGGTCAGAATAATTTCTTAATTCACTGTATATCCATGCACCTAAAAATAATTACGTATGTTTGAGAAGGCTGTGTTATGTAGTGCTTGCTATATACATAAACAAATACGGTTAAGTGAGAAATACTGTCTCATAAATTTAAGCATTAGCTAAATTTATAAAAGTGTACAGTGCTCTTGAATGCACAAAAGGCTACCTGCATGCTTTGTTATCTACCTTTTTTAAAATACTAGTTTTAACATGCATCCCAGCACTGTTTCCAATTAGGGAATGAACAAGAAAATGACTCCCATAATATTACTCACTTTCCTGCAAATCGGTTTTTATCTTTTTTGACTTGCGCTGCTGAATGCATTTTTTTTCTACAGCTTCAAAGACAAACATGACCTTTTTGCATTTCCTGCTGTCACGGGAAAAGTCAAGAATAATGAAATAATTGTGAAGTAAATTGAAGCTCATAAAATGACTACATTACTCTCCACTGATAACAGCGCTAATTATCATAACACATACATAGAAATTAAAGCTCTGTTTTTTAAGAGTGATGATTGGGGATTAATAGTTAAGACAGCTAAATAAATGGGGCCTGTTTGAGTAATATGCCTATCTCTCTCGCACTGCAGCTTAGTTTACTGTTGCTAATTAACATTTTTCAAATATCGAAATCACCTCTGGGTTAATTTTATTTATTGTTTTAATATTAACAACATCCTCTACGCATCTAGATGTAATTAGTAAGCAATTATATTTTCTCTACTGTAGAAAAAAATCAGACTTTTATATTATATTTGCATCTTTCATAATAACTAATACAAGGTGCATAATAAAGCAAAGAAAAATACAATACAAAGCTGAGAAAGAATCCCGCATTCACAGTATGTAACGTATTTAATACATGTTGGTATTATACAGTGCCTACAGTACTCCACCCTCTGGCTCAACCCAGAAAGTGAAATAAAAAAGTGCAATATTTTTTTCCTGATTGTTTTTTATTTCATCTAGCTCTATTTGCAGATGATCTGCATCAAGGTAACAAAATAATATAATTTAAGGGACACAATTTGCAATATATTTCTGAATTATTAATTATATTCTGTTTAATTGGAGTTCGTGATGGAATAGTGGTGAGTGCTGCACAACTCCACAGTCCTCAGTTTGAATCACCATCTGTGTGGAGATCGCTCCTTCTCCCTGTGGGCTTTTCTCTGGATACTTTGTTTTTCCTGTCATAAGCCTTAGATGTGCATGTTATCTTAATGGGGGACACATGCGAGTCTGTGTGCATGAATGTGCTCTATGATAAACTGTCACCAGATGCTGCCAGGACAGGCTTTTACTCCTTTCACAGAATGCAGCATCTCAAAACACTTTTTTTATTGTTCCACAGAAAAAGGAATCTGTTTGGCACCTCTGTGTACAGTCAGAATAATGATTCAAAAATGAAGGAGGCTGTACAGTGCCCTCCATAATGTTTGAGACAAAGACACATTTTTCGTTCATTTACTCCTCTGCTTCATAGTTTCAAATTACATATCAGATAATTCAGACATGATTAAAGTGAACATTGCAGACTTTTATTTAAGGGTATTTGCATACATTTGGCAAAACCATGTAAAAATTTAAACACTTTTTCTACATGGTCCCTCTTTCCAGGGCAGCAAAATATTTGGGGCATAGCAATGGGAGGTCTATTAAAGCAGTCATATTTAGAACCTTGCTGCATACCCTATGCATGCAAAGACTGCTTGAAGTCATAGACGTCATGAGGTGCTGAGGATCTTCTCTGGCGATGCCCTGCCAGGCCTTTAACTCCTGCTTGTTTTGGGGGCTTGTCCCCTTATGTATTCTCTTCAGGATATGGAAGGCATGTTCAATTGGATTTAAATAGGGTGACAGGCTTGGCCATTCAAGAATTTTCTATTTTTTAGCTAAAAAAATCTTCCTGTGTTGCTGTAGCAGTATGTTTGCAATCATTATATTGTTGTAAGGTGAAGCACCATCCAATGAGTTTGGAGGCATTTACTGGAACATTAGCAAATCAGATGTTTCTAAACACATCAGAATTCATTGTGCAACTGCCGACAGCAGTTACAACATCAATGAAGATAAGTGTACCAGTACCTGTGGCAGCCATACATGTCTAAGCTATAACGCCCCCATGTTTAACAGATGAGTAGTATACTTCGGATCTCCACAATTCGCTCTTGCCATCACTCTGATACAGGGTCATCTTTGTCTTGTCTGTCCACAAGACCTTTTTCCAGAATCGTGCAGGCTCTTTTAAGTACTTAAGTACAAACTAACTTTGCCATCCTGTTTTTGTGACTAACTAGTGGTTTGCATCTTGCTGTGTGGCCTCTGCATTTCTGTTCATGAAGTCTTCTGTGGGTGGTAGTCTCTGACAAATCCATATCTGCTCCCTGAAGACTGTTTGGAACTTTTTCTTCATCATAGTGAGGATTCTTCTGGCATCAGCAGTGGAGGTCTTCCTTGGCCTACCAGTCCCTTTGCAATTACTGAGTTCACCAAAGAGGGTCCTGGATAATAGACTGTCTGTTGGGCAAAACACAGTTTGTGAGATTCAAGGACTATGTTTCTGATACAGATATGAGCAACACAGAGGAACTATATAACAGAGGGCACAGCAGGCTTTTTTTCTTTAGGGGGCTGTGTTCCTTTAATGTTTTAAGTTGACATCCTTCACATCTTTTACGACTCTGTGATGGCCAGTGCGATCTTCTATGCTTTTTGTGCTGGGATGGTAACATCACTTCAAGAGAGACCCACCAAATCAACAAGTTAATTAAAAGCACAGGATCAGCTATGGGGCACACTCTGGACCCCCGGAAGCATTGGAAAGGAAATAATGATAACAAAACTGAGTGCCATTATAAACAATCCTACACATCCTCTCTATGACACACTATCTTTAATACTTTAAAGTCAATGTAGTATTTAGTAGAAGTGTGTCAAAAAACATTAGTGTGGCTCCTTATACCAACGGCAATACGCCTCCATAATGCATCACTGGGACTTCTTCCTTAGCATTTTATCCCACGTTGGCGCAGGGTCCGCTTTTCTGCACGTCGATCTTCACTTCTTTCGATCGAGGGTGTCGTCGGGGGCAACGTTGGTGTGTTGCATGTCTTCTTTAAGTCGATCAGGCCACTGTTTTCTGGGTCATCCACAGGATCAGCGTCCGTCTGGGCTGAGATGGAGGGCCCGTCTTGGTCACTGCCTGCTCGCTGCTGCGCATGATGTGGCCATACCAGCGCATGTGGGCCTCCTGCATTTTCTCTGGTATTGGCGCAACACCCGTTATTTTTCTAACATCTTCAAACGTGATATGGTCGAGCCACATGAGGCCAAGCACCCACCGGAGCATGCACATATCCATGACATGCAAGGCTTACTCGTGCTTGGTGGTGGCCACCAAGCATTCAGATTCATTGAGGATGACTGGGAGTACGACGGTCTTGCAGACCTTGGGCTTCTGGTGGACAGGTATCTTGTAGTCGCGGAGGACTCCAGTGACCTGTCCCTACTTCAGCCAGGCCACATTGACATGAGTGGGGGCATCGGGCAGGGCATCGGCATTGGCATAGACGGGGGAGCTGAGGTTTTTTGAACTGGCCATCGATTAGGATGGTTCCACCCATCTGCATTCCACACTCTGTGTACTCCATCTTCTTGACATTCAGCCGCAGCCCATGCTCTGCCAGCCTGGCAGCCCACTGATGCATTTGCTCTTGGAGATTCTGGCCTTCCGCCTTAGCCAAGGAGACATCATCGGTGTACAGGAGTGTCCATGCAGAGGATGAAGAGCAGGGGTGATGTGGATGCTGTCCATGATGTTGTCCCAGAGGCATCTACTAGTTGGCTGGGGTCGAAGGAGAGTGTGTTGAGTGCAGCTGCCAGCTCCCTCTTGTGCTCAGGGAGTTTCCACCACTTGATGTGTTCAAGTCCAGTCATGCGTGGTCTCCCTTGCCATCCGATATTGAGCTGGAAGTCGAGGACAAGGAGGCAGTGTTGGGGGGTGATGTTGTCCGAAGGGATGACATAAGCTTCTATCATCAGCTTGAGATCGTTTTGTCGGAGCAGCCAGTAGTCAATTTGGGATGTCCATCCACTGCTATTGTAAGTGATTAGGTGGGTTGGCCATTTTCTGAAGTAGGTGTTGGCAATGATGAGGTCATGCACCACAAAGCAGTCGAGGATGCGGAAGCTGTCATCATTATGAGTGCCATAGCCTTACCCACCGTGACACAGCGGGTAACCGTCCCGTGATGATCCTTCATGGCCATTGAGGTTGACGTCGATAAATATGCGCCCATCTGGAGCAATTGATCTTCAGTGTCAATTACTTCAATTGGTTTTCACTTTTCTGTTAATTATTTTGTAATGGATTTTGTAATTGCCCTATGTTGTTTCATTGCTCTCTTTTGCCTCTTTATGTTGAACCTAAGGGGATGGAGCCTCCTTATTTTGCAAGTTGACAAGGCTGGCCTACATAAGGGTTTTATACCCTCACTGCTGTTAGAGTATTGAGTTTTTCTCTGTCTGTGGCTCCCCTTTGTCTCCCCTCCTTTGGATTATTTCACTAATGATGGTCTTTCCTTTTGAGCTTTGTTTGACTTTTTCTATTTTGACTTTTTTTAATTCTGTGTTTAGATACTTTGGTCTTTATGTTCAAGGTTGTATATTTGATTACTGATTTTATTTTTATTTTTGTACATTGTTTATACTTGAATCGCTTTGCCTTTTCCTTGTTACTGATATGCGGTTTGTTTTTTAGGATAAGCAGTTAATAAACTAATTAACACTAGAATTACCAGAGCCTACGAAAAAACTCGTAGATCCATCCCACCTTAAATTGCTTCTTAAATACGTTCGCACCTCTCCACCAGTGTCTTTTGCCTTCTAAATGTGCCGCTAAAGACAAGCTGCAAGCAGCCGGCTATTCCATACTCCCCCCGACTTAGAAAATGCACAAACTGCTCCCAGCTCATGCCTTGATTGATTATCTGGGAGTGAAGTGGAGTTTTAGAGTGGAAATAATAGATCGTTATTTGGAACACACGCATTTCATGTGTGTTCTGTTTCTACAGTAATCTGTGTAAACACATTTTTAAAACAGAAACGTTTTTCATATTCTAGTAGTAAATGACAAAATGTAGGCATAAACTATATAATGCATGAAGCCGGAAGTCCAAATATCAAAGAAACACTTTCACAAAAGGTACAAATATAACAGAACAAGTTCACTTTTATTCAAAAATATAACTGCAGAAAAAAAGCCGCTTTAGCAAGCGACATTGACATACATTTACTACAACTGCCTCAGTGGCGTAATGGTATCAGCTGCTGACTGGTAATCAAAAGGTCACGAGTTTGACTCCGTTTTGAGAAGTGAACTACTCTTATTCTTACTATTTTAGAATAAAAACATACATTTGATTTCAGTCTGTAACAGCTGGTATAATTTATGATACTTGTAAAGGTTAGCTTTTTTTTTTTTTAAATTCACTTTTTATTCTCTCAGTCACGTTTAGAATCCTTCCCAATCCTAATCTGACACTGCTGTTTTTACATAAAGACGTGCTATAGCTCTGCTGTGTATCACGAAATATACTACCGCCCAAAACCCCCCCCAGGGATCTAACACACAAACGTTGACGAATATGCCTTTTTCGTATCTCACTGTTACTTTATTTTCTTTTTATTCAGTTTTATTGAGTGTTCCTGCTCACGCTGAATTAGTATGCACCTTATGGTCTATGATGTCAAAAAAAAAACAGAAACATAGGTATATATATTTGGAATTATTCGTTTTATGACCTGTATAGTACATTTCGGAAAACTTTGTGGCACGGATGCAACATTATTCATATTATTCATATTCATTCGCATAACATCTTGCGGTTTGTAATCAGTGACCGTGTGTTTTTTTCCCCAATCTTGCCAGTCCCCACATGTTGCTGTATGCTGTTTCTTTTGTACTCCAGGACATGCAGAGGAAAGAATAGTAAAGAGCAGTACTATTCAGCACTATATGCAATCATCAGACACTCCCCATCTGACACTGCTGTTTTCACATAGACGCGCTATAGCTCTGCAGTGTACTTGTGACTGCATTCTCTTACCAATGCTTGCGAACTGAAGTGTCTGCGTGGACTTTTCGTGGCATTACACGTGTATTTTTTGAGCATGCCCGTGTCGCTCAAACACGAGAACATATGTTGGTGTACAAGTATAACAAAACAAGTGCACTTTTATTCAAGACTATAACTGAAGAAAAAAGAAAGCAAGTTACAGTAGGCGGTTGATACGACAGCTTGTGTGGTGCAATGCTAAGAACTGCTGATTTCTGATCCGTGCTATATAAAATCATCACATTCAAATATTAACGGTTCCTACACATCCAAGGGCCGCCCTTCCTACATTTACGACGTGTATTTGTTGCAGTGTACACACCTCTCTGTGCTATGGTTCCTATTACACTGAATGAGCACCTGACACTGTACTTTCTTCCCTTCATAAATAACATTCGAGCTATAGCGCATCTCCAAATAAATAACATTTGAGCTATAGCGCGTCTTTATGTGATCCAAATAAATAACATTCGAGCTATAGCACCTCTCCAAATAAATAACATTCGAGCTATAGCGCATCTTTATGTGATCCAAATAAATAACATGCAAGCTATAGTGCGTCTTTATGTGATCCAAATAAATAACATTTGAGCTATAGAGCGTCTTTACATGAAAACAGCAGTGTCAGATGGGGATGGGGGGGGGATCGTGAACGTGACTGAGAGAATGAAACTGAATTAAAAAAAAAAAAGCTAACCTTTACAATTATCACACATTTACACTGGCTGTTAGAGAGTGACTGAAATCAACTGTATGTTTTTATTCTAAAATAGTACAGTACATGCAATATTATTTGAAAACAAACAGTGTCAGATCGGGTTTGAATACACGCTAGCGCTGTTACAGAAGGCGTGAGCTCATTCAGTGCAGCAGTTTCAACACACAGTACATGCAATATTATTTGAAAATGAACAGCATCAGATCGGGCGTATATTCAAACCTGATCTGATGCTGTTCGTTTTCAAATAATATTGCATTAGTGTGATGATGTTTTCACGTATATTGTCTCTTTCATCTTATGGTTTATAATCAGTGACTGCATGTTTTTTTCCCCCAATCCCCACATGTTGCTGTATGGTGGTGTTTCTTTTGTACTCCAGGACTTGCATAGGACAGAATAGTACAGAGCAGTAAGTTCAGCACTATATGCAATCAGACAGACAGACAGGCAGAGAAGTCACTAGATATATAAATAAACAGGGAAGGCACTGTATAATAGATATATAAAAAACAGCTAAGGGGATAGATAGATAGATAGATAGATAGATAGATAGATAGATAGATAGAT
>JANRMT010062861.1:46604441-46637567 GCA_026402145.1 Polypterus bichir lapradei | reverse complement strand
TAGATAGATAGATAGATAGATAGATAGATAGATAGATAGATAGATAGGAAAGGCACTATATGATAAGCAGACAGTGAAGCTGCTATATAATAATAAAATTACTGTTATTACTGTATAGATAAACAGGGAGTTCAGGCAGGCAGGCAGAGCAGCAAAGGTTAAAAAGAAAAAAAAACAAACATTTTCTCCCCAGCAGGGAATCAAACTTGGGTCTCCGAGGCACAGCAAGCTTGTTGCACTCTGAATCAGCAAATCTTACCAGTATGCCACAGAAGCTGTTGTATCCTCCTTGAACCTTTTGTGAAAGTGTTTATTTGATCTTTGGACTTCAGGCTTCACAAATTTTATAGTTTATGCCTACATTTTGTAACATTTATTACTAAAATATAAAAAAAGTTTCTGTTTTAACAATGTGTTTACACAGATTACTGTAGAAACGGAACACACATGAAATGTGTGTGTTCCAATTTCCACTCTAAAACTCCGCTTCACTTACAGATAATCAATCAAGGCATGAGCTGGGAGAAGTTCGTGCACGTTCTAAGTCGGTGGGGGGATGGAATAGCCGGCTGCTGCACACACTTCCCTCAAGATGTCATACGTCCCTGAAGATGCAAATAGTAATCAATACCTGAACATAAAATAATCAACAAAAACATCATTGAACAATCATATACAACACTCATGGTCTCCTTTTCTCTTGTAAAACTGGAATCGTAATAATTGCGAGTTGCTTTCAAAAGCCTATTGTAAGTGCCACGGAGGACGGACAGTGGTGGAGATTGATTTCTTGCTCGTCCAGGAGGTCATAATAGAGGAACAGCAGGAGGCAGGAGTAAAGACACAACTGGTCTGGAATGCCTTGCAGTCTTCAATGAGAACAAGGAATAAAGGATGGACTCGCCAAAAGTTTAATTGCCCACCAAGAAGGTGGCAGTGTTCCTCTAGGCTAATCCCAGTCAGAACACCTGTTGTGTTGCATGGGAATTAGGGTGCATAAGTGCAGCCCTATCGGGGTCCCAGGGTGTTGCCAGACGGTACTGCTGGCGGGGCACAACACCAGTTTCCTTATGACTAGAGAAGCATTACCATAAGTATTGACTTAAAAAAGAGTCCACCACCTCACATCAGAGTGTCAGAGTCAGAAGGCAGTGGGCAAAACTTACCAAGAGGAGTGGAAAGCGAGGAAAAATATTTATTTATAATTGTGACATCTGTTTCTGCGTGTGTTTTCTCTAGGTGTTAAGGTTAAGGTTTATTCCCACAGCCCAAAGGCATGCAGATTAGGTGGACAGTGACCCTAAATTGACACTAGTAGTGTGGACTTCTGCCCTGCACCCTATGCTTGCTGGGCTGGCTCTGGCCCACCGTGACCCTGCACAGGATTGTGTGAGCTTCGAAAGTGGTATGGTATTTGCTGTTTCATATGTATGAACAATTCCCAGCGGGCAACTTTCTCTATGGGCTATGCTGTTGGGCCATTAACTGTGAAATAAAACAAGCAAATGAGTGGTCTATTTTATACATGTTCCATCACATGATCTTGCTAACCCCTGAGCTATCTCCACCTTCCTAACCTAATTTTGAGATACAGATGAGAGGAGAAATGAAGAAATGAAAGAAAAAATACACATTCAAGAAATAAGAGGAAAAAATGTAAACCACTTCAACAAGGGGCAATAACAGCTAAGAAACTAGTATTTTATGAAAGATGGACTGCAGCAAGCTTAATGTGTTGAAGCGGTCATCTCAGCAGCCCGTTTATTAGTCTGCTTATGATGGCATGCAAACCAAGACGTTTCATCAGAACACTTAAATCAATAGGAATTCTCAGTAATTTAATGTGTACACACATTAGACCCTCACAGTTTCTTAATCTTTTGTCAAGATTCAGCGAAGTGCAGCATCAGCAGAGTAGCAAGGCATAGTAGATGACCAGTAGAAGGACTATGTAGCTGTAGGAGTATTTGCACTCAGTCACAGAGCATCAGGGGAGAATACAGCATCTGTACAGCAGTACAGTAAGGCAGTCACTTATAAACCAGTTAGGATTGTTATGTGAACATACCCTGAAGGGGAGTGCAAGAACGGTTGGTGACTACCTGGTTGTGGTGAATGAGTCTGTATAGCCAATTTTTCATCCCAGTCCATAAATTTAACATGTTTATGTTGACAAAAACAGTGCCATGGTGTTCAGTCCATTGAATTACTATTTAAGGGGATTTCCTTCTAAGCTTCTATCATAATTTTCAATTTTGTCTTCCCCAACTGTGTGATGCACCAATTTCACATCACAAATTAAGCACGATTAAGAAGCCATTTATAACAGCCTTTCGAATAACATCATGCAGAAACATACAGAGTAAAGCAAAGTGTGCTCAGATCCTTACAGAATATTTTTCTCTGTTATGGAAGGATTCAGGATTTAGACCTGGCCTGACTTCATTGAGTGAGAAATGTTCAATTGCTTTCATAAAAGTTGTTTGAACTGTTATATCCCATGGTGAGCTCAGGTACTGTGATATTTTGTGTGCTCTGGAGAATCGGCTGACATCTCTTATTTCAGACGATATTTTAATGTTGGACAGGATTCATCAGACTGAGTGGAAAAGGCAGGAGGAGGCCTAGAGATTTTTGTGAATGTGCAATGATGAAAAAGAGAGCACAGTACAATTAAAGCTAAAATGTGTGATCAAGACATTGAAATGCGGACTGAATTCAAGCAAGTTACATCATCCTGGCAGACTCCACAACAGAAATGACTCACTCTGCACCAATATCTTATTGACGATGCATTTTGAATACTGGTGATTTCAAACAACGAATCAAATGTCTATTAGGCATGTTCCATTTGTGGAAACTGCAAGCTAGGCCTGCTCTATCCAAATAATTAGTGAGTTTAAATATAAAGCTGCGGTAAAATCTAAGCAGGTCTGACCTCATCTTAATGCCACTTACAAGTCTGTGACTGACATCAGCAGCTCTCTGTTATCCAAGGCAGAAGGTTTTATGTGCGTTTAGGAGGGGTTGTTGTTTATTTTTATTTCTTTACATTTTTGGAGAACCCAATTTCCCATTGGGGACAATAAAGAATAATCTATCTATCTATCTATTTTGTACAGTTTAGATGATTTCAGTCTGATACGGACAGGCAAAGATTTTAAGACAGGAAAAATGAAAGATGAAGGTGTGTTCACTTTCAACAAGAAATACCAAACCAAATGCAGGTTGTGAGAATTACTTCTTCACTTTTTAAAAGCATGGCTTTTATTTAGGACAAATAGGTGATTGTTGTATTCAGTGAAGGTATTGAAAATGTTTAAAAGACATGAATGAAGACATGTTTTCCATTCGGTAAGTTACATTTGTTTTAAGGTATGGTAAGCAACATTTTTTAAATATTTTAAGTTATTTTCTGTGTTTCTGTTATAATGACATCATAAGCAAAGTTTGAAGTGATAAAGAAAGTCACTGCAATTTGTGCATACACCCTCCCAGCTCTACACCCTCCAATTTATATTTTTAAACTGAAGTCACTAGAAAACCTGAATCAATCATGTAGGTTATGTAGGTATGTCAAAGGTGTGAAGTTTCGCTTTTGTGACCCCCCGTCTAACGGGATGACACTCTGAAGCGCGATTGCCGTGTCTGTGGAGGGCTGCTTGACCACTTCCAGGGCAACTGCAGGTTCTCAGCACAGCAGAATAGTGACCCGGAGGCAACTACGAGCCGATCACAGTTGCGCTATAAGCGGCTGTCATTGATGGGTGATGCAAGGAACATTATAAATGCAGGGAGCAGTATTACTTGGCCACTAACCTGGCCATGACCCTGCCTGTTTGCTGTGTCTATGTATCAGAGAGAGTGGTAAATCCTGCTACAATAAATAACTGTGCTGTTTCTGTTTCAAGCTAAATAAAGCTGGTTTTGCTAAAGTACTGAGACTCAGCCACGTGTTTTGGGGTGCAAGACAGGGACTCACATGTCACAAAGGTATAAGAAAAACACACAGAACATAATCAGACATAACATAACATGTTTTTTCATGTTTTTTGTAATGGAGAACCACTTTTTTTATTGATTTATCACCTTTTCCAATGATTTAGTAACTAGCTGCGCCTGTACACTCACTCTCCCCATTAATCTGACTCACAGATGGGCCAAGTGAATTTGGTGACTTACATACTATATGTTGCATCCCAGTTTACCATTATGAACTAGTATCCAGTTGTATGTTTTTGGGAATAATCAAACTGCTTCTTTGTCCAGAATTCCAAATGATCATCTCACTCAGACACAGTATTGTCTTTGTTGTGGCTATCAGAATATTCTGTGTCTGTACATGTACTGGTATAAAAATAATTCATATGAAGATAATAATATTCAAAGCTCAACATTTCTGAACAGTTCTTTGATCATTATATAAAATGAGAAAATTGACTGAAAAAAAGATTGTGAACTGTGTGAACTAACACTGATTAACCTGCCAGCCATAAGTACACCTAAGCAAACAGCCAGTAATTAGAAAACTTGCATTTTTTAACTTTATTTGAATGGAGTCTTCTCAGACGTTTTAACTCTGGACTCTTTAATATAATTCTAAACACACTATGTGCTATAGATTGATTTTATATTCTATAACTTCTAATTTGAACCTTGTATCATTTGGATCAGTGGTTCCCAAACTCGATCCTGGGGACCCACTGTGGCTGCAGGTTTTTGTTCCAACCAGATTCACAATCAGTGATAATAATCGATAACAACTGATCTAATTTAATTAGCTGGTCTTTTTTACTCTTCTCTTATTCTGCATTCAGAAAAACACAACACTATGGTTTTTACATTTAGAAATATTTCTATTTTTTTCTAAAGCAATAAATGCTTAACTCTCTTTTGTTGTTTTCCTATTATTTTCCCCTTTTTCTGTGTAGTTTTCTCCCTTCATTTAGCCCTAATAGTGACAATTAAAAACCAACATAGCAGATACCCGGGATAATGAAAGCTGCAACGACTTCAGTGTCAGACTTACTAATTAGTGAATAATCAATTAAATAATCAGAACACCTGGTAAAGCACAATGAAAATTAGGTTGAAATACTGAACCCGACTTAAAAAAAAAACCTACATATTCCCCACATAACTACAACTTCTCCATATAACTGCTTATTATATTTTAATACAAATCTATCAGATTTATGAAAACACAGAAACTGGGAAACAATGACTCACTTAATTAGACTAAGAGTCCAATGAAAAACAGAAGTTGGCTGGAACAAAAACCTGCAGTCACAGTGGGTCCCCAGGAGCGAGTTTGGGAACCACTGGTTTAGATCATTCGTTTAAAATCTTAAACAGATTATTAATTTATTAGACCTTGGATAATTAGGATCAGACTGGACAAACAGCCTGAGAAAGGTAAAACTGATTGATTATTCTGGTAATCATTGTTAATGCGATGTGAAGTTGGGTATTGAAGTTTGGGTTGCATTCTAGGGAAGATTGGGAAGAAAGGAAGGCAGGAAGAGCAAAACAGGGGAGTGAAAAGCACAGAGACATAAGAAGGCAAAGAGCCTGAAGAAACTGACAAGGACCTCTGCAGACTGAACACCAATCTGAAAAAACTCTGTACCCAGACTTTAAAATATTCATCTTCTATCACCTTAATTTTCTGGATAAGTATTTTCAATAAGACTTTTTGAATACTTTTGTTAACCTTTAAAATCGATTTTTAAATATATGTCCTACTTTTGCTACTGATGGTTTTAGTGTGGTTTTATTTATATTGCTTTATCAAAATATTAATTTTATACTGTTTGACTGGGTCAAGCTGTATTGTTAAGTTCAGCAGGGGTGGGTGATTGCCATCTTCCTACAGGGGTTTTCAGTTGAGAAGAAACATCCTCAATACGAAGCAACATGGTGAGCAGGCACCTGCTCTGGTGATTGGCACAAGTGTAGCTCAGGTCAACCATTTGGTCTGCTTGTGCAGAGTTAATAAGTCTCTATGCTTTAGACAGCTTTCCACATGCAGGTAAGGCTGTACATCTGGGGTGCTACAAAGCAGGTACCTAATACTCATATAAGCAATACAGTTAACAGGAACTGCAGAGTAGGCGAACCAAAATAACAAACATAGGAATGTTTATAATAATATATTAAAAGTATAATGATAAGAGCACCTGGTGTGGGTAAATGCCATATTCACACAGGGTAGCTAAGTACAAGACCTTTTTCAATAGTAGCAGTGTGGTGAGCCGACACCTGCTTTGGTGACTGGCACAGGTATAGCTTAACCGTTTGATCTACTTACGCTAAGCTAGTAAGTCTATTTGTTCAAAGCAGCTGTCCATGTTTAAATAAGACTGTACATGTGGAATGCAATGCAATAAAGCAGCTATATAAAGGCACAATTCCATGATAATACAGTACCATTAAGAATTGTGAGAAGGTTTTGTAAGGGATGTCAAGTCTGAGGTAATATTGCAGCTGGCTCTGCCTCCACCTTTTTTAATTTCTTTAAACATGAAAGGTTGATTTTGCATGAAATTTACAGTAACATCTGCTACATGCATACTGAACAGTTCTACACGGTGAACAACGAACCCCTCCCGTATATTAAATTGGCCAATCTGGATCTCTCAGGATTCCACATTATCAAAATCTACCAATCTGTGAATTAGTATGGTGCTTTAAAGGTTGATTGTTTCAAAGTGTATTCCACAGATTTGACACCCAAGGAAAAAGTAGCTGGTAATCTTAAAACATCATGGTACTTGACAGCACTGTGTTTACTATTGAGGGTTAGAAAGTGAAAGAATTGTATGAGAAGTGGAAGAATGTGAGCAGAACTGCATGTCTGACTGTTTCCACCCACTTCAGATAATGATCTTGAGGACTTCACTGTGTATTGTACTACTGCTAAGTACACCACAGTGTGACATCATAGCAAGCAGGACATTAAAGTGTTGTTTTCAATAGCATGGTTAAACAATTCAAGACAGAACATTTCTTGACCACAAATAAATAAGAACAATTAAAGATTTAATGTTAACATTAAATTCCCTAATCAAACTTTAATCTTGTGTTTTTGGTTTCAAACTCTACATGTTCTGTACACAGTTGTTCTACAGCTTGCAATGCATAATCTTTGATATTTTAAACCAATCTGTTTAATCCAGAAATTATTGCATTTTTAGATTGATCCTTTAGGTATTACCAGCTAGTGCAATTTTGGCAGTTTATGAAACTTGAACACACCTTATTTATTAATAAATGCATCTTTAAAATTGTTTTATTTTGGTGAAAAGTTTTTGTACCAGCCAGCTTGTATTTATCCTTTCAGCTGAATATAATTCCCATACATGGTGACATTGTTGGTGTGACATACTAATAATTGAGCACACTCCCTGTCTGTCTTAATCACTATCAGGAATCAGTGTGGTTCTCCATTTTACTGAAGAAACCAGAAGAGGACTACCTGTAGTGACTCTTGGTGTTCCTGTTTTTTAAAAAGTTAGGTTTCCAAGTGGCTCAGCCAGATTCTTGCTCTATCAGTTATTGTGGACACATTCGGCACATTGGTTTCTGTATCAATTGACAGTGGGATAGATGGTCTCAAGGCAGGATCTTAACAACTTTCTTTTGTTTTCACCTTAGGGACTTTTGTGGCAACTAGGAAGAAGAAGGCAGAGCCATGGCTTTACACCATCTACCAGGCCACCAATAAAATGTGTCCCAGCCCAGAACTTGGCAGTCTGGAGATTTAAGAAGTATTAGGGACGGACTCCATGATAGGGAGAGAGCACTATACAATATAAGGTTGTCACCCAATAAATGAGGATTTCTCATTAGACATGCAAATCTTTCAGTTTGTTTTTACAGTCTATTTACAATTTTTATACTTACAAAAACTCATCATCATTTAGTATGTAAAGGTTATAGTATATAAACTGCTGTATTGTATTAGGATATAAATGTAAAAAAACAAATTGTTATCAATCTACAATTTTGTATCAATTTTTAACATGAAACATAGAATTTAAATGTAAATATAATCACCTAGAATTTTATCTATTCTTATAATAAGTCTGAGTTCTGCATGAATTTTTCTTTTCTTAGAACTGATAGTACAATTTTAAACATCAAGTACATAAACTGACAGATTAACAGACACATTCTAGATTTAACTACCAAAATCTCTCCATGGATTGGGTTTAAAAGTCTGATATTTAATGCTTTAAGACAATGTACCGCAACTTGAACATTTACAAATAAATGTTAGGTAGGAGTAAGAATTTAAAAGGCTCTTAAGTTGCTGTAAAAATCCTTGATGTTTTTGACCATCTTTGTCTTGAAACACTGTTGAGCAGCATTGCTGATAACATGGTTTAAAATGAGAAGTCATTGACATAATAAACCTCCATGGTATCTCCATCCATACCCAGTACTGCAATAAAATGTCCTTGATGGAATCACTGATGCACTGCAGGAACATTAAGGGTTTGTATGTGCACTTCGTACTCAAAATCAACATGTAGAAGACATTTAAACTGCATGCCAGAAAAAGGGCATCTTTGCAGTATGTAGCTGAACATGTGTGTGTAACCTTACCTTCAGTGGCCTAATATAAATAAAAAACAAAAGAAGTTATCAAAGATTTTTAATATCATTTTCATATTCATTGAAAAAGCAGTCACAAGACATGACAATCTGTGTATGCAGTACTGGACTATAACAAACAAATCTCCACAGCAAGCATAAAATTATCCCACCTTACAGCAGTGCACATGCTAAAATGGCACCATATTAGACAAAGATTAGGATCCTCTGCTTTTAAGTTCAATGCTGTTTGGTAGGTTTTGGTCTGCCTTCAACTCCTTGCATTCCTCCTGTAATATTATAGTACACCATCATCAGTCATATTCCATTTGCTCAGGTCCTGTAAACTGTGGTGTCCATGAGAACGACAATATCCATTCAGAATGTGTTCAATCCAGGTATTTCTGTTTTATCCAAAATTGTATCTAATTTCTTTCTTTTTTCAAATTCTCCAGTGTTTCCTTGTATATGTATGGTATCACTATTCACTGCTATATCCACTCTAGTCATTTATTCCTATTTTCCTCACTGTCCATGTTTCCTGCACATAAAATGTTACTGTACACTCTGCAATAGTTTCTTGATCATCCTTTTCTGCTGATTCTTACTTAGATAACCTCACAGCAGCACCTTTCTTTTGTACAAGTAGGATGCCTCTTTCCCAAATTGTCTTTTTCTTGTTTGGAGGCATTTAGAGTTCTTTCAGATGAGTTGTAAGTACACGTCAGTGCTCGACCTGTTCTGTATTTTCTCCCTCCATGATTGTTTGTGCTTTGATCTTCCCCATATTGTACAGTGTCATCAACACAAAACAAAAAGAAAAAAAATTGCACAGAAGAAACTTTTTCTTAAGGTATATCATTCAAAAGAAGAACAAGTGCAAAATATTCTGGTCATTTTTCATATAGCACTCTCGCACTGTTTCCTACTTTTTCCAACCCTTAAGTGAATTCACAGTTAGTCTGTGTACAATAAATATGTTTTAAAGAATTAAATCTGTGAGCACTTTTTGATATTTTTGTAAAAGAATCAAAAAGACCAGAGTTGTAATCCACATCCAAAAAGTAACCGGTACCATCCTATTATTTTTTGTGGCATGGTATTCCCAACTTTTAACAATATAATTGCATATGTCTCTGTAACTCACTGTTAGCGCACAGTGGTCATCCATCACCATTATCTCTGCTCAAACTGCCATCCTAAACATGCACAAGAATATTCCAGGAGTAAGTAAAACACAGTCAGTTGGTGACAGCATGTTCGAGCAACTCTTAGCAGGGTAAAAGAAAATATAGGGAAATGTATAAAGTCAGAGCTGCATCCAAGTGGTTCAATTATGACAAACCCAGATTTTTCTTCATAAGAGACTAGGGGGCTCAGTCCCCTGCTCGCTAGCTCCCAGGTGGGCGCTATGCGCTAGCCACTTCGCAGCTCTGCTGCTTGAGTATGGAGAAGCGGATGTGCAATTTAAACAGATTGTAATTTTCATGGGAATTGTTAAATATGCATAATAGAGTTAACTATTTTACATTACGAGTAATTAGCCATAATAAAAAATAGTAAAACATAATAAATTGAAAGAAAATTATGTTTCATGTTGCATTAGAGTTATTCGTCACGTTATACATTTTCATTCTGTTTGGCTTTGAAATTAACATGCAAATACTTTTGAAACTTACACTTTTACTGAAAAACATCAGTAAAAACAATATTTGGACTTAACTTTTCTTCTATTTCGGATTGAAATTTGATTCCATGTTTGGACTTACATCGTGACAACGGATCCTATAACTGCCCATGAGTAAATATCGTTTCTTTCTCTCTAATAAATAAACTGACTTTTTGAATGTTTGTCCTTGTGATTTGTTAATTGTCATAGCAAAAGCTATTCTAACGGGAAACTGTAAATGTTTTAATACAAATGACATATCAAGATCTCCTTTGTGTCTAATGTTATCTGCGGAATATGTACTACATGACCTTTCTTGTCACCTTTTAAAATTTTACATGTTAGAATTGTTCGACCAATTTTCAATACAACTAATCTTGTCCAATTGTAGAGCCCATCACTCATACACAAATTACGCAGTAACATTACAATTTGGCCGGTGGAAGACCGGAAGGTGTTAACGGTTGGAGATATTCTACGGGATATTGTAAGTTGATGTTTTCTTCTTCCGCACCATCACCACTATTTTTTTCAGCATAGTCTTTTGATATGCATTTAACCAATTTGTCGTGTGACCGATCAACAATTTTCACGTTAATTTATTTGACTTCATCGTTTCTTAGTGCTAGGATTGCCCATGTACTCATTTCTTCTGTTGATAACGCTTGGGATACAATTTTTCAATAAGAGTTGGCCATGATACTATTTCTTTTATTGGGAACTTAAAGTGAGGAAAATGTAAAAATTTATAAGAGCTGAGAGCGCAAGAACAGTGTCTGACAAAAGCATTCACACGAATGAGACGTGAGAGGACCGTAGGCTGTGGGCCGTGAACCGGAAATGGTTGAGAGGAGGGCGGAACCCAGTCTACCAACTTGAAAAAATCTCTTGACAATAGTCTCATCTTGTCTCAAGATTTTCTTTTATAATAGAGAGATATACAGTGGCTATAAAAATATTCACTCCCTTGGTAGCCTTTACATTTTACTGTTATAAAATATTGAATCTCAATGCATTTAATTTGGCTTTTCTGCCATTGATCAGATCATTAAGGTGTTGTTACATAAATGTAAATGAGTAATAAGAGGTAAAGTGTTACCAGAAATTCAGCTACTGGGAAAAGACAGACATGTAAATGGCAGACAGAAATATGAAGTGTATTGCTGTGCAATCCATCACACACAATCACCACAGTAAAACTCAGCTCTCCATCTAAATGTTACTGGAAAAGTCTGAGAACATAAACTAGCCTCTATTAATTTTCAAGGTAAAATGTAAAAATAATTCTTTCACTTTTGACTAAAACTAAAGATAAGCTGAAACTAAAGAGCATTTCCAGCTAAACCAATAAAAACTGAGAGGAGGTTTCGGATTTATTCTAACATTTTAGCATTACTGGTGATTTAAGTGCAGCAATGGTATACCGTATATGGATAGAATCATACAACTTGCAGTTTAAGAATTAAAAAATAACATAAAATAAATGTAGAAATAATGTACTCAGTCTTTAGAGCATTTTAAACTGATTTTAGGGCATCATGGTGGTGCAGTGATTAGCACTTCTATAGTGTAATTCCATTAGATATCTGCAGAGTGCCTCTAAAAATGAAACCTTAGCGTGTACTTAAGTTATTATTTAATGAAATTACACCGTATAGCCAGTATTGTTCATGGTGTTTCTTTGAAGAGATTCGCTATTACCATACAAAATCTTCAATCCTAGATATAACATACAATCATGCTTGACACTAAAGTAACTGAAAATGAGTTACGAATATGCTGTATAGACTCCATGAAATGAATGCCTATACAGCAAGTAGTTTCCTGATGTCAACATAGTAGTTATTTTAATTTGGTAATTTTAATAATAATAATATATTTTATTTATGTAGCACCTTATGCACCGAACTATACATGAAGCATTCAAAAATTGCAAGCATAACTGAAAGCCACTCCTGAATTTGAGAATTTAACACTTAGAACTTCAGATTTTATTAAAGTGAAAATAGACTTACAATATGTTCATGTTTTGGCACTATGTTTTCTTAAGCAATTTTCCATCATGTGCTCAATGTAACTTCTTATTTTGATATTGCTTTTTGTAGTATATCAGACTACCTTTATGCCAGGTGCTGCAAGCCTGTCTATAGCTTATAGCTCTAGATCTATTGCCTGTGCAGTATTCTAGGCTTACGTTTGTGTGTTTGTGCATGTGCAATCTGAATTTTCCAGTTTAGCAAAGTGGTTTGAAGGTGACAGTCACTTATTCTTGGTATTAAAAATGAGAGCCACATTTTTGTTTTTAATTTTGCAGTTACACTGCTTGTTTGAGCTTTTCCCAGTCATGGCTATGCAACTCAAGCCTGTAAAAAAGGAATGAAAAGTCTAGTATCTTAAAGGTAGGCACAATAATTTGAAAAAAATAGATAAATAAAAGAAAGTGGATTAATTTCAGAAATGCACCAACAACAAAACATTATGCTGATCAGTATGAGGCTGAGTGGCCATCTTCATCTTCACCCATCACTAAGGAACACTGTCTAATGACACTAAATGTTTATAAAAGCCACCAAGGAAGCCTTATGTGTGTTCCTTGCACTTTGTGGAAGTGAGTGGTATGTTGTCTCCATTCCAAACAAGTGTAGAGTATAAAACCTAAACTTGGTGTAAAGCCACACACATGTTCACGGTAGCTCAAACCCTAGTGTACGCAAGTTCTCCGTTCTGTTTTGCAAACTGGCAGCACCCAGAGTCAAAGCAGTGCTTTTGCTCCAGTGTGGTTTCCCTTTCCACATCCCTGACGCGGCTTTATCATATACACTGAGATTAACTGCATATTGTTTATTAGTTTAAGGCATCTGATAGTTATTAACCTGTAACAATATAATGTTCCACGGAATGGCCAAACTATTCCAAATACCATAGCTGCTTTAGTTTTGTTACTCTCACTGCACCTTCTTCTTGTTCTTTCAGCTGCTCCTGTTAGGGGTTGCCACAGTGGATCATCTTTTTCCATATTACTCTCACTGCACCACTCGGAGTATTTATATCATTGCATCTGAGTGTGGAATCACAGCTTTACAGCAGCTGATTGGAAAGAGAATTATCGGTATACAGCATCAAGCACATGCTGCCTCAGCCATGCGCACAGTCTATTGAACTGCTTCTATACGACAAATGCTTCAAAGCCTTTCCTGTACAGACCTCGCGGTTCAGAAACAGTTTCATCCCAAGAACTATAAACGCACTCAATCAGTCCATCAAGTGCTCCTTGTAGAACTGTTTGTACTTATTAGTACAATTACCTCACTGTAAACTTGCGATACAGTTATATTGCACAACCTGAGCCACTTTATAAAGCGTGTATTTACATATGATGACAATATCATTTTTACGATGAAATGCAGCAAAATATGTTTATTGCATTATACAGATAAAATGTTAACATCATTTAAAAAATCTGTATTGTTAATAATTAAACATGTGAGGACACTGTGGAATAGCGCTAGCTAGTTCAGGGACTGTACCTGCCTTGCGCTGTATTTTTGCTGGGGCTAGCACAACACTGGAAGGATAGATGGATAGAAAAATTAAACATGTACTATGAAGATATTTCAATGTTCCTTAAAAGTTCTGAAGAATCGGCATTCTAAGCTTACAGATGGCTTAACATCTATTACAGAGCCGATTGTGTGGCGATTGGTTACTTGGAGAAAGCAAAGGAAGGACAGGAATACTGCTGCAATAAACTATTTCATCGAAGGTCGCACAAGGCGCAGCAAGCATCGTGCGGGAGGCATGAACAATCTCTGGACAGGGCGTCAGCTCATCACTATCACTACGCCGTGTTCCCATGTTTAATGCATGCTTTAACTCCTATCATCAAAAAATGATATCACGTATTTTAATTATCCAGAGAGCTGTAATATCACAAATGTAACGAATTTCGTGTCCTGTCGGAGGAAGAGAGAGCCCGTTTAAGAAGCGTGTAGTGTTTCACACACATAGAGCACATAGAAGATCAAATACAAGATCACACACTTTAGTGACAAAATAAACTATGTGATTAAAGTGGAAATTTCGAGATTAAAGTTAACATTTCGAGCTTTTTTCTTACTGTGTGCCTATTTTTTAATCTTTTCTCTGTACCCTCATAAGCTTTCATATGACACTCAGATGGTGGGCTACGACTCGCCTTTTCACGGCAACTTTGATATCTGACAACTTCTTTTTTATTTCGGGAACTGTGTGACTTTGTGAAGTTGAGTTTTCGAGTTTTTCCGACACTCTATGTCACTCGATCAACTTCCTTTTGTCGTTTATACCACTGTTTAAACCAACAAATAGTACGTTTTTTCCTTGCCTCCATTTGGTATTCGCTGAAATTCTTCTATTTTCCCCCCTGCTTTTGCCATTGGCTTTTCACAAAATGCTTAGCTTAAGGGCTATTTATATTGATTTGCATATTCAAAGAGGTGTGTTTCTGGGAGGAGTTGGGGTGGAGCAGCAGGCGCATGCATTACTTTTCATGCTGACTGGGATTTATGCTGCGGATGAATGTAGAAGTTGGCAAATGCACAGATTTATGCATCTGGATTTTTTTGTGCATACGCACATTTCCACTTTTGTTCTTGTGCCATGTTTTAGTGTGAATTCTATGCACGCCGTTATGCATGAGGCCCCTGGTGCAGAAAGAAAAGGTATGTAGAAAATTATATTTTCAATTGTTTGAATGCCTCACTCTTTTCAGAAAACACCAGGCCACATAGAGGTTAGTTGTTCTACTACACAGTGCCAAAGTCATGTGTTTGACTTATGCAGTGTGTGTAGTCTATGTGTTCTTTCCATGTTATTGCAACTTGTACTTTTTAAATGAAAGTTGTTTGATTATAAACTTAAAGTTTTACAGTTTCAAGTTATTAAGTTATAATGAAGAGTGTTTCCTGGGAAGCGGATGTTTTTAAAACTTAAATTTATATTGCTGTATTTTGTTCGACATGATGATGTCAAAGGGCGTCACAATGATCTAAATTCTTATTCTAGTCAGACTTATAGTGAAATTCCTAGGAGTAATTCTAAGATGCTTGATAAATAATGGGAACAGGAGATAAAATGGTCTAAAGGGAGAAGGCAGAGTCACTGCCAGAGGAAGAGATCAAAGGTCAAAAATACCAGAAGAGACAAAATTCATGATCAACTATCCCAGAATCAGAGCACCAAAATCAAAATCAAAAGCTTGCAACAAAAAAGTCAACACCAAACTAATTGAATCTTTAGCAGTAACTAAAAGAATTAGCAAAAATGTCTTGTGTTGTTTTTAAAATTCCAAAGACAGGCTAACTGTGTAACATTTTATATAGGTAGGCTGTGATGAAATAAAAATACATCACACGACTTATATCATGTGACTGGCCATGCCTATGAAGAACAAATACAAAATGGTAGCATCAGCATCATGTAAACATCATCATTAAAATGATAATAATTTATATCTAGAAATATACAAAAATTAATATGCTTAGAGGTGGAGAGATAAAAATTGAAAAAAAATATCATGACAAGTAGTTGAATATTAAACAGAGAGAAAGTGGCTTCTCCAAAAACATCAGAAAACCTGATGATCTGATAATGCTGCTGGTCTACTTGTATAGTTTCCTAAAAAGTCCATGATACAAGTCTGACCCTGACATGGTACATACTCTCACGCCATATGACCACCACATAACCATGCAAAGCATCTGTGAAGTTACAGCATGGTGCTGCATCTGTGATAAATGGAACCAATGGGAAATTACCAGAAAACAAAAGGTGTGGCAGGCAGCTGACGTCCATTCCAAGCCGGGACGCCCCTGCACACTATATTCAGGGGGAGCAGCCCTGGAGAGTGCAATACCTCCCCTGGACGCTAGATGGCCGCTCCCCTGGGGTGGAGCAGTGCCTTGGTTTCCCACAGGGCTCCCTGGGAATTGGAATTGGGTGCAGCCCTGTTGGGTCCCACAGGCACCACCAGGGGGTGTTGTGTTTGGGACACCTGAGCCCGTGTAGGCAGTATATTCATCACACCTGGAGGTGCAGCCAGAACTCCGGGTGAACTATAAAAGGAGCCAGCAACCACCACTCAGCGGCCAGAGTCGGGTGGAGGAGGACAAGGTTGCTTCGGAGGAGTGGTGGAGCCGTCAAGGAGAAGAAGAGTGCTTGCTGTACTGGTATGCTTTATTTGGGACTGTGTATTGCCTCCGGGACACTAGGAAGATGTGTACCCACAGGTGAAGAAAAATAAAAGTCTATTTATTTTACATGTGCCTCCCGTGTCCAATCTGTGTTGGGCTGGGCGCAATACAGCGTCCATCTTACAAAGGATTAAGAATTACAAAAAAAAAAAAAAAATGCACGAAACAGCCCAAAAAAAAACCCACCATCAAATAGCTAAAGGCCCTGGCAACAGAATTTGCCATTTCGGTAAAGCACATCTTAAGAATTATGGATATAGATCAAGTTACAAAATGTTGCATAAAAGGTTATAGTGTGCTGTGTTTCATAGAGATGCATCAAGAAACAGGAAGTTCACTCCAAAAATCACCCAAAAAGCAAACAAAGTATTGTAGGCCTTATGATCAATAATCATTATTATGTGGACATTGAATCCCTCCCTAAATTGCACTCACCTACGCCATTTCATGAGTAAATGTCAGCTTTTCTAGTTTCCAAGAAAATGTTCCGCCATTATTATGAGAGTTGTGTACATGTAGCCACTAGCTATGCTGAAGCAGCTCTGAATGATCTTTACAGTGGCATTAGTAATCAGGATAACATGCACCTAGAAGCTGAATCATCACGGTAACGGCCTTCAGGCTTTGCAATTAAAAAAAAAAAGGAATCAATACATTCATTTCAGTATGTTTTCCTTCCTGTCAAGAGGATCACCTCCCTGAATTGTTGGTATTTGTTCATTAAAAAAGTGTACGGATAACAAATATTCTTTCAGCTTTCTATTTATACTGTGAAAATTGCACATCACTGTGTATATGTTGATGAGTAGCACAGACAAGTACTTTAGATTTAAAGATCCTTTAAACGATCTTACCAAGTATGCAGAGTCCATCATATTCAGCATGAACATTTCAGCTGTAAGTTATGAGTCAATGTTCATGAAGGGATCAGCACCTTTAAAGCAGTGGTTTAGTATTTTTCAAGTCGAGTTATTTCTTCATAATCATTGCATACTGAATATTAATTTGCCACATGAAAATGTGTTCTAAAGTGAAGCATTTGTTTTATAAATTTCAAAACAAATGTACCTAGCCTTCTCATGTACTTGATGTACTTTATAATGGAGGCAAAGGGCACTGAGGTCCAAAAACATAAGCATTAAAAATGACCAAGTATGTTATTACTTATTATTTGACTGCCACCTTTATCCAAAGCGACTTACAACATTTGAGATACAATTAATGGTAATAATAATACATTTTATTTAAAGGTACCTTTTATGCTACTCAAGTACACCTTACAATAGCAAAAGAAAACAATGTAATAAAAACAATTAAAATAACAGTATGTAAATATAATAATAAAAGTGCAAAAACCATACAGTCAAGAAGCAAAATCAGGGAAGTAAGTAAGTCTAAAAACATAAGTTTTAAGTCTGAATTTGAAATTGCGAAGAGAATCAGTGCTTGAGGGAGGGAGTTCCAAAGACGAGGAGCAACAAAGCAAAATGATCTAAAACCCAAGGTGGATAAACAAGCAGAAGGTATAACAAGGAGGTTTGTATAAGAAGATCCAAGTGTACAAGCATCAGGAGATATCAGTATGCCAGATTATGAAGAGCTCTGAATGTTAATAACAAAATCTTGAAATCAATACAATATTTAACAAGAAGCCAATTAAGTTCCTGAGTAATATGTTCTGTGGAGGTGGTTCTAGTAATAACATGAGCAGCAGAATTCAGAACCAGCTGAAGCCTATGCAAAAGCTTGTGAGGAAGACCAACCAGTATAGAATTATAGTAATTAATGTGAGATGTTACTAAAGCATGTACTATGATAGCAGTAACATTAGGTGTAAGATTAAAGTGGAAATTTCGAGATTAAAGTTAACATTTCGAGCTTTTTTCTTACTGTGTGCCTATTTTTTTTATATTTTCTCTGTACCCTCATAAGCTTTCATATGACACTCAGATGGTGGGCTACGACTCGCCTTTTCACGGCGACTTTGATATCTGACAACTTCTTTTTTATTTCGGGCACTGTGTGACTTTGTGAAGTTGAGTTTTCGAGTTTTTCCGACACTCTATGTCACTCGATCAACTTCCTTTTGTTGTTTATACCACTGTTTAAACCAACAAATAGTACGTTTTTTCCTTGCCTCCATTTGGTATTCGCTGAAATTCTTCTATTTTCCCCCCTGCTTTTGCCATTGGCTTTTCACAAAATGCTGAGCTTAAGCGCTATTTATATTGATTTGCATATTCAAAGAGGTGTGTTTCTGGGAGGAGTTGGGGTGGGGCAGCAGGCGCATGCATTACTTTTCATGCTGACTGGGATTTATGGTGTAAGAAATGGACAAAGATGGTTTATATTACGAAGGTGAAAATATGTAGACTAGGTAATATTATTAATGCGAGCTTTGAAAAATAGAGTGATGTCAAGGTTGGCATCAAAACTCTTAACCTGAGGAAAAGGAGAAACTGTAGAACCAGCAATTATCAAATAAAACCTGTCTAGTCTAGTGAGAGCAGATTTAGGGCCAATGAGGAGAAGCCACGGTTTTATCATTAGTAATTTTGAGAAAACTGGAGGAGAACCACACTTTTATTTCAGCAAGACAATCAAAGAGAATGAAGGAAAAAAGGACAGAATTAGGTTTGGTAGAATAATACAGCTGGGTGTCATCAGCGTATCAATGAAACTGAATGCCAAATCTCCTAAAAATATGGCCAAGTAGTAGAAGGAGATATTAAATAAAAGTGGCCCCAAAACAGAGCCTTGGGGAAAACCACTAGTGACTGGGATGAGCTGTGATCTAAAATTCTTAAGTTGAACAAACTGTATGTGACCAAAGAGATACGAAGCAAACTACGTGTAAGAAATACCACTGATTCCAATAGAGGCTAACCTATCTAACAAAATGCTATGAGACACTGTATCAAAAGCTGCACTCAGGTCTAGTAACACCAGAATGGTCAACAGCCCAGAATCAACATCCATTAGCAGGTCATTAGTGATTTTAACTGTCTCTGTACTATGGAAAAGGCAGAAACAGACTGAAACTTTTCAAATAAATCATTATTAGTAAGATAGTCATGCATCTGTTTAGCTACTGTCTTCTCAAGCATTTTTGAGAGAAATGGCAGGTTTAAAATTGGTCTAAGATTATTCCAATTATCAGGATTGGCACTAAATTAAATAAAATGGAAATTATAGCAGCCATCTTAAGAGCTGAGGGAACACCACCAGAAGAAGCAATGAAAGTATAATGTCAGTTATTAATGAGACAATAGAAGGAAGTGTTTAGTGGATCTAACTGGGAAGTAAAAGGTTTAGATGTTTTATTGAAATCAGAGATTTCAGAAAGAGTAGGAAGTGTAAAGTAAAAAAATTGGTCACATTTCTTTTGTTTTTCCAATTAGAACACAAGCAGGTGAAGTGAATTGCTCATGGTCACACAGTAGCAGTAGCAAGAACTGAACACATAGCCTCAGGGTTTTACAACAACAACAACATTTATTTATATAGCACATATTCATACAAACAGTAGCTCAAAGTGCTTTACATAATAAAGAATAGAAAAATAAAAAAACACAATATGAAAACAAAATAAATCAGCATTAATTAACATCGAATAAGAGTAAGGTCCAATGGCCAGGGGGGACAGAAAAAACAAAATAAAAACTCCAGATGGCTGGAGAAAAAAAAATAAAAAATCTGTAGGGATTCCAGACCATGAGACCGCCCAGTCCCCTCTGGGCATTCTACCTAACATTTAAGTCCAAAGTCTTATCCACAGCACCACACTGCCCACCTGTAGGTTTTCTGAGCCAAGAGTGGTAATCGAGTATTGATCTGCATATTGAGATTGCACAGATATTTCAAGACAGCATATCCATGGGCCTCATGTATAACGCTGTGTGTAGAATTCACACTAAAACATGATGTACAGACAAAAACACATGTGTGCGTATGCACAAAAAAATTCAGGTGCATAAAACTATACTTAAGGCAAGTTCAACACACTTCCCCTTTATAAATCCTAATTAATGTGAAATTTAATGCACGTGCACACACCTACAGCCCCACCCCATGCCTATAACAGTGGTATAAACAACTAAACGAGATTGATTGATACAGTGTGGCAGAGAAACTAAAAAGTCACAGTTCACTGTCTTTTTATTCGGTTACAGACAATATTACAAAAGCTGACCCCCGTGCCAAGGACGCGAGTCCAGGCAGTGATGGTGCTGCTTTTCACAACACATCTTCAGGTGCTGGCTGCACACACACCTCTACCTCGGAAACTGCTGGGTGATCAACTGGCTGTGTGCAAATGGACGCTGCTCTGGAGTCACAAAATGCAATAGTGGATGCTGTAAGAGATGTGGCCAATGAACTAAGGAATATAAGGGCCATACTATGTGATATTGACCACAAATTAAATGAATTGGTTACAAAATAAATGCTGCATCTAATTACCTGTTTTTACATTTTGATGTAATGCTGTCCGTTTTGGCTGATAATTTGGTGGGTTAGGGTCAGGTTCATCATACCGCATCTCTTCAGGTATGGGTAATGTGTGCCACATTATGCAGCATGCTACATGCTTGCACAATGTGACACACTTTCTGTGGACTATAGAGCAGCACATTAATAGAGTGTAAATGCTTTCTATTTACAAAACAAAATTCATTCTCTGAATGCACCTTCATAGTGTAGCGGTAGCGCAGAGGGCCACACCGGATAGATTCTCTGCTTTTCACATGGCTCTTTGAGGTGACTCGCTTGCCTTTTGCCAGCTGACCACTCCAATTACATTTGGAAAACCGTATGTTGCTGCAAACTGAGCTTTAATGTTTCCCAGTTCAACCACAGTGTAAGGAAATCTTATATATCTGGATGACAAGCAGATAATACCATTCTATACAGCTGGCATGATGCAACTTAGTGATGTTTTTGAAATACCCGATCGGTCAGCAAGTTAACGTTCGAAAGCTCCTGTGGCTAAAAACCTGAGAGTGGACAGAACATGCAAAAGAGGATAGCTCCCGGAAATCGAATTACTTAGAATTAAGACCTCTCTTCTAATTCTTCCGGTTGCGATGTCTTCTAACAATGCAAAATTAGCTATGATAGTTGGAATGTCCAGTCTGTGCACCATTAAATAGTTAAAGAATGATTACAATAAAACTGCAGTGGGAGGCTGCTGTGAAAATGTGCGTGGCTTTAATCCAAGTTTAGTTTTTATACATCTCAAAATGTGCGTGAAAAGGAAAAAAAAAAAAAGAAAAATCAAACCATTTTTGTGAGCTTTGGCCATTTTAAAAGGAGACTGGTTGTACGTTTTACTTTGCTGCTTGTCCTCCTCCACAGTGTATTATCAACTTAAAGATATGTTCTCAAGGGCTGTTATTGACATTATTGAATGCTGATGCCCAGATGTAAACTGTTGTCTGTTCTGTAGAACAGTAGAAAGTAATTGCTGGAAAAAGTCACACTCACCTTCATTCAATTTTACATTTTAATGAAGCTTATTACTACCTACTCAAAAAACTTTCAATTACATTTTTTCACAAACATATTGCCTACTGCTACTGCTATCATCATGCACATGTGTGCTTCAGCAGTCTAGCGAGAGAAAGTTTAAACATGAGCATAGCATGAAACCAAGTAACAAGAACTGAATGGCATATGTTTAGTTTTACTCAGGTAGCAGTTTAGTAAGTTTAGTACAGATGCTGTAGTGATAGCACAGAGCTGTCATTCCTGCCTCACAGTGTCTGGATTTGAGAGGAATTTGTACATTCTCTTCATGTGTTTATGAATTGATTGGTGTCAGTGAGTTTACTTACTCAAAAATCTTCTATTTAGCTTTTTTTATTGCCATATCCTCAGGAAGAATGACCCAGCATGCACTATAAAATTCAATTGGTTTATGGCACCTCAAATCTGTTTCATCATGGTTTGATTCTATTGTACACACTGACTTTTACAAGACACACCACAGGAAGTAATTTTGAATGTTTATTGGCTTTGTGACCTTACCCTGAGATGGTATCAACGTGCCGATGGCATGGCCCTTTCAGAAATCAGAGGTTTTTATAAATAAACGTAATGCAGTATAAATTGTTCAGTTCAGATTTATTGCTATATGTACAATGACACTCTTACATGTGGTCTTCATTACCACACAGGCATTTAGCATGACTCTTGCTCTGTTGACTTTGTAAAATAATAACACTTAATTCAACAGGCACTGTTTAGGAAAAAATGATCATACAGTGGGATGCAAAAGTTTGGGCAACCTTGTTAATAGTCATTATTTTCCTGTATAAATCATTGTTACGATAAAAAATGTCAGTTAAATATATCATATAGGAGACACACACAGTGATATTTGAGAAGTGAAATGAAGTTTATTGGATGTACAGAAAGTGTGCAATAATTGTTCAAACAAAATCAGGCAGGTGCATAAAATTGGGAACAACAAAAAAGAAATGAAATCAATATTTAGTAGATCCGCCTTTTGCAGAAATTACAGCCTCTAAACGCTTCCTGTAGGTTCCAATGAGAGTCTGGATTGTGGTTGAAGGTATTTTGGACCATTCCTCTTTACAAAACATCTCTAGTTCATTCAGGTTTGATGGCTTCAGAGCATGGACAGCTCTCTTTAACTCACACCACAGATTTTCAATTATATTCAGGTCTGGGGACTGAGATGGCCATTCCAGAACGTTGTACTTGTTCCTCTGCATGAATGCCTTAGTGGATTTTGAGCAGTGTTTCGGGTCGTTGTCTTGTTGAAAGATCCAGCACCGGCGCAGCTTCAGCTTTGTCACTGATTCCTGGACATTGGTCTCCAGAATCTGCTGATACTGAGTGGAATCCATGCGTCCCTCAACTTTGACAAGATTCCCAGTCCCTGCACTGGCCACACAGCCCCACAGCATGATGGAACCACCACCATATTTTACTGTAGGTAGCAGGTGGTTTTCTTGGAATGCTGTGTTCTTTTTCCTCTATGCATAACGCCCCTTGTTATGCCCAAATAACTCAATTTTAGTTTCATCAGTCCACAGCACCTTATTCCAAAATGAAGCTGGCTTGTCCAAATGTGCTTGAGCATACCTCAAGCGCCTCTGTTTGTGCTGTGGGCGGAGAAAAGGCTTCCTCTGCATCACTCTCGCATACAGCATCTCCTTGTGTAAAGTGCGCCGAGTGGTTGAACGATGCACAGTGACTCCATCTGCTGCAAGATGATGTTTTAGGTCTTTGGTGCTGGTCTGTAGGTTGACTCTGACTGTTCTCACCATTCGTCGCTTCTGTCTATCCGAAATCTTTCTTGGTCTGCCACTTCGAGCCTTAACTTGAACTGAGCCTGTGGTCTTCCATTTCCTCAATATGTTCCTAACTGTGGAAACAGACAGCTTAAATCTCTGGGACAGCTTTCTGTATTCTTCCCCTAAACCATGATGGTGAACAATCTTTGTCTTCTGGTCATTTGAGAGTTGTTTTGTGACCCCCATGTTGCTACTCTTCAGAGAAAATTAAAGGAGGAGGGAAACTTACAATTGACCCCCTTAAATACTCTTTCTCATTATAGGATTCACCTGTGTATGTAGGTCAGGGGTCACTGAGCTTACCAAGCCAATTTGAGTTCCAATAATTAGTTCTAAAAGTTTTGGAATCAATAAAATGACAACGGTGCCCAAATTTATGCACCTGCCTGATTTTGTTTGAACAATTATTGCACACTTTCTGTACATCCAATAAACTTCATTTCACTTCTCATATATCACTGTGTGTGTCTCCTATATGATATATTTAACTGACATTTTTTATCATAACAACCAACGATTTATACAGGAAAATAATGACTATTAACAAGGTTGCCCAAACTTTTGCATCCCACTGTATCATTTGATTGTGCATATGTCTGTTGTTACTGGCCATGGCAGAACATAAATGTTGAAAATACAGAATTTCAGAGACGCAACTAGCTTAATACGTACTGTCACACACAGGAACTTAGGGGACAACTTCAGGGTTCGTCTAATGGTAATTCCACTCCAAGTCAAGGGCTGGAGCTGTTGCCTAATGCTTCTTCCTTCCTTCTCTTTGACAGACCCAACGACCAGTTACAGTTAGACATCCGTCATCACTTCCAGGTTTCCGGCCCCTTCATCCCATCCCTTCTGCATTGGCTTCCTCTTTAAGGGTTCCACCACCATCATTACTTCAGTCATCACTGGGACTGGCGTTTGAAAAGATGTTATGTTCAATGATTTAAATTTGTTTTTGTTATTTTTACAATATATGGGATTTGCCTCCAGGTGCCCCAAATGTTTATCATCTCCCTTATCTTTTATTCTCTTACAGTAAAGCTTCCAAAGTTTTATGAATTGGGTAACAGGCTGTGTGGTCAAAACTTCATCCATTGAATCCTGTTCCAAGAAGACAAGGAAGAAATGTATCCTTATCTCAAGAAAAGAGTAAGTTTTAAGGGTTTGTTTTCATGTTGGACCCCAGTGACCTTTACTTCCATTATAAAGTCCAAGAGCAGGCTAGGTATTTTTTAAAATGTTCAAAAAATGCTTCACTTTACATCACAATTACACATAGAAAATTAATACCTGTACCATGATTATGAAGAAATAATTTTGACATGAGAAATACACAATTTATCCTTAAGAATTTCAAACTACATATATTAATTGGACCAGATAGTGTTGTTAATTCCTGTCCTTGGTTCCCAGCTCAGGCCTGTTCACATTAGACCATGAATGACACAAAGTCTGTGATGCTACTCACTCACAAGTGAGATGGTGTGTTAAGATTCCATTCATGACTAAAGCTATGTTTTTAACACAGCTAACCCCCTTAACTTGGTCAGACATAGGAATATGAGCCAGAGAAAGTCCCTTTAAAACTGAATGCAACATTTCCTACCCATGTTAAATCCCAGAAGCGCCACACTGCTAACAAAGACCAAACTTGCACTTGCTGTTTACCACTCAGTATAGTAATAAATGCATCACATCCCATGTGTTATGGATCTCCAACATTTTAAATGCAGTAAAAAGTGCATAAAACTGCCTCACTGGCATCAGAAATTGTGCATTACTGTTAAATTTTTATTGTGCACCACTGAAAATTTCCTGATTAGTGACATTGCAAGTGTTGTGATTGTTGCTCGGGTAGATGTAGGATGTCAATTTCCAAGAAATATATTTTCCAAGTTTGCAATCTGTTGCACAATTCTACTCATTGTAGAAGAGCAAAAGTTCCATGAAATACTCAATTTTATACAGTCGGCATTCAGCAGAGACCACATAATTTTTAGTTAATATATAATCTTTCACAATGTATTACAAGTGTAAATTGTAATCTTTTACAATTTATTACAAGTATTATATTAAAACATAAGGAAAAGGACTGAAGGTAACTAAGGGGTTAACTAAATGTGGCATAAAGCTTGAGCATGTCAGTCTGCCTCACCTTAGATAAACCAGCAACTTGATTTTCCAAGGTTAGAATGTGGTAAAGAAGTAACAAACACCTCTCTAGAAAGCGAGGATAACCTAATGGGAAAGCCCAATCACCCCTCCTATGAAGCAGCACAAAGATCAATATAACAGTCTACAAAGCACCCCATTAGTGAAATGACATTCAGATTGATGGGATCATTGAAAGAAGTCAGAAAATATTGGTGTCACTAGATGATTGGATAAAATAATAAAGCTATGCATATTAAGAGTCAGATGAAGTGATATATTAGATGAAGTAATGATAGCAGAAAAGCAAATACATTATATTATTGATTGTTCACTACATGGACCGAAAACATTTGTGCATATCTATGTGCAAATGAAGAATTGTTCTGCATTCTCATCTGGTCTTCGTGAATGACTTCTTTGAAAATAGAAGAACATTTTTTTCAACAAGGACACTTTAATAAAAGGACAGTTTATTATCAGGAATGATACAAGAAGTAGATAGATCCTTGCTGATTTTAAGACTAAGCTACAATTAAATCATAAAGATACCAATAAGCACCAGTGGTAAATCAACCACACGTTGAGAGATAGATTTTTCATGTCAACTTCTGTGATAGTAATAACAAAGAAATCTTGAGTAGAACTGGTGCAAAAGAGTTAGAAGACATTGTGAAGAAATGCAGGTGGAGTCTGGCAGGCCACATCTTATGCTTATCAAACAAAAGACCCACCAAATTGACAATGTACTAGACTTAACCAGAATAAGAAGGCATGAATGAGAACTTTCACTGAAGACCTGCAGACATCCTGTACTGAACAGCGTGATGCTGGAGCTGCTGCCAGTGACCGTTCCAATTGGGGAGACCTTGCCATAAGTCAGTGTTCTCAAACTGGAAGCCCTGGCTACTTGAGGGGGCTGCCAGGCTGCACTTAGTGGGTATAGCAGTCCCCTCCTAGCAGTGAATATTGCCTTTAATTCGCTTCTTGTAGTTTTTAAATAATTATAACTCAAGATGTCCTTTAATTGTTACATAAAACTAGTCATTGTCAATGTAGTTATTAACTAGAACTGTGGTTCTCAACCTGCCCAATACATGGGCAGCTATCAGATGATACACAAGGGAGCACAATAAATGATGAAAGAAATAACTGGGGAATATGTGTTAATTAGCTAATTAGGTTTGGTGGACTCAGGATTGGGTCACTGCTTTCTGCAGATGATGTTGTCCTGTTTGCTTTATCAGGCCGTGATCTTCAGCTCTCTCTGAATCGGTTTGCAGTTGAATGTGAAGCGGCTGGGATTGGAATCAGCACCTCCAAATCCGAGACCATGGTCCTCAGCCCGAAAAGGGTGGAGTGCCCTCTCAAGGTTGGGAGGGAGATCCTGCCCCAAGTGGAGGAGTTCAAGTATCTTGGGGTCTTGTTCACGAGTGAGGGAAGAATGGAGCATGAGATCGACAGGCGGATCGGGGCGGCGTCCGCAGTGATGCGGGCTCTGCATCGGTCTGTTGTGGTGAAAAAGTAGCTGAGCCGTAAGGCAAAGCTCTCAATTTATGAGTTGATCTATGTTCCTACCCTCACCTATGGTCATGAGCTATGGGTAGTGACCGAAAGAACGAGATCGCGAATACGTGGCTGAAATGAGTTTCCCCTGCAGGGTGTCTTGGCTTTCCCTTAAAGATAGGGTGAAAAGCTCAGTCATCTGGGAGGGGCTCAGAGTAGAGCCGCTGCTCCTCCGCATCGAGAGGAGTCAGATGAGGTGGCTCGGGCATCTGATCAGGATGCCTCCTGGACGCCTCCCTGGTGAGGTGTTCCAGGCACGTCCAACCAGGAGGAGGCCCCGGGGAAGACCCAGGACACGCTGGAGGGACTATGTCTCCCGGCTGGCCTGGGAATGCCTTGGGATTCTACCAGAAGACCTAAAAGAAGTGGCCGGGGAGAGGGAAGACTGGGCCTCTCTGCTCAAGCTGCTGCCCCCGCGACCCGACCTCGGATAAGCGGAAAAGGTTGGATGGATGGATGGATGGATAGCTAAACAGTGGCTGAATCCAACTCTCCAAGCTTGGCTGTGTTTCAGTTCCACTTCACTGTCTTTATGTATTCCGGCAGCAAGACTGTCTACTCCAAATCGGAGTCTCCCACTTTTCACATGGGATGACAGCTCCCTCCCACTCCAAGCCACAATGAGCGGACCCATGCTGTGTTTGAGACTGGACGGCATCCACGCATCAAGACCAGTGGATTTTTGTGAGAGGGATGCTGTCTTTCTAACTCCCTCATTGCAGTGTCTCATTCTCTCTCAGGTCCAGTCCAGTTTTGTTTTGTAATACCATAATTATTAGATCAGACTAATTCTGTAGAATATACAATGAGGAACAAAGAAGCTTTGGATAAAGGCATCTGCTAAATTAATAATAATAAAATGTTAACTATTATTAATATTAAAAAAAACATATCTGGGTCATATTATTTTAATTCAACACATGGCCCTTGCATCTGCATTTTTGCATTTTGATGAAACTTGGCATAAAAATTACATCTACCTTCCAAAGCTCAGAAATATTTTTTTGTTTATTTTTTAAAAATTTCCCCTTGAGATACAGGCACTTTTCTTCACCACTGAGACAGTAAAAATAATAATTTAGAGCATTTTCTTATGAGCTATAACTTTTTTCCTATAAAAGCTACATGGCTCAGCTATAGTTCATTGGAAAGCTTAAAAACATGGGCTCAAGATGAAGTCTGACCCTAAAAAAGTACTCCTGAATGTACTCAAAAGTTAATATTAAACATGGGCTATAGTTGGGCCATGAAGCATGTGCTTCGCTATTCACAAGGGCTGATGACAACTCAGTGTGTGACATCCTCACCCCTTCACTACAAAAGAGGGCAGCAGAGTTGGGAAGGTGTCCTAACTTTAAATAAAATCTATGGGAGAACCTTACTAAAAATGTGTCTACCAATGGCTGCATAATAGTTTTTGACTGCAAGTTTTGGTTAAAATTTTGGTTTTGTTAAATAAGTGACTCTTTTTTTACTGTGTTGAATACTCCCTCCAAATCAAATTTAATTCTCTGCCACTCAACCCAGGTATAAGTTTCTTTTGATAAGCCTAAGTCCAAAATGTTCTTAATACTAGTCATTCTTCATTTGGAGCTCTCATGTTCCCCCTATGTTTGCATGCATTTTCTCTCGGATACTCAGATTTTCATCAAACAAACCCAAAGGTGCACATTAGGTTACATTGTCTGCTAATTCTGAATTGGCCCTGGGTGTGTGTGTGTGTGTGTGTGTGCGTGTGTGTGTGTGCGTGTGCGTGTGACTGGGCCTAGTGATTGACTGCTGTTCACGTTGTACCTTGTACCTAATGCTAATGGAATAAACTCCAGTCTGTAATGGTTGAACTGGATTAAGTTGATTTTAGAACAAATTATGATCTGGAATTTGGGGCATTAATAAAAATACATAAAATTTAAAATAGGTTGCTCTCTACACTTTGGCACAGCCTGATCTGCCTTATCACTCTGACTCACAGTAGAATCTATATAATCAGGGACACTGTTCTATTCTTTTTCCTAAATAAATAATGATGAGTGAAATGATTTGTGTAAAACTGAAGTGACAGAAAATGATTGTGCTTCGCTTTGCATAAAAATTTGCGAAATAAATTGCGTTACATTTCCTCCGAAATCTGGGCCATTGACACAAAAAGAAAGATGCTTAGTTCCTGTCTGAAAGCGTTTACATGTGTTAATTCTGCATATCCTGTCGCTTAGTATTTAAATAAAGAAGAAATAAAAGAAAAAAAGACCACCAGACTAATTTCCTGTCACATATAGACATTTCATCAAAACACCAGACAGGTTCTGGTAGCATGATCTTTGTCAATTATGATGACAATCTTGGCCATTGCAATCTTAAAGAGACAGACTATCTCAGAGCACACTCTCTCAGCCTCTTCTATAGGAATCGAGAAACAGCATAGGGCAACTGCTGGGTAATGGCTGATATGGCAGCTTCTCATGTACTGAGATATTCCTTGAGCATAAAACATAATAATGTGCATGATGGAGTGCTTTGGTGTGTCTTTATGTGGAAAATGTATAACATGTTACTTAAAAAACACACACACACACTGTGAACGAGTGGCATAAATAGAACTGATGTTAAAGGGGTCCAACAGATTACCTCCATTGCACAGTTGCAGAAAAGAACACAGCTAAACACAGAATAATAAAAGAGGCTATTGGGAACAGTCTTCTTTATTTTCCACCCCAAAACACTTCCTAAAACTCTTTTTTAGTCAGTTTTGTGTTTCACAATTTCGAAAAGCCTTTGACACAAATGTTATTGTCTGTTTTATATTACTGTATGTATCTATATAATTCATCACTAGTTATAAATATTTAATCATGTATCCACTCTTTGAAGAATGCAGTGAGATATAGATAGTTGAAAGCAATACATGCATTGAAAATAAAATACTACATACATAGTCTCAGTCAGTCAGTCAGTCATTGTCCAACCTGCTATATCCTAACGCAGGGTCACAGGGGTCTGCTGGAGCCAATCCTAGCCAGCACACGTACATAGTCTTATAATAGCATAAATGGTCTACTGAAACACGTGCAGTTGCTTCATTGTGTTATTTCACGTGCTGTCCATATTACTCAGGAGCCTAATTTGATCATTAATGTGCTTATCCACGGCCCAGTGCACAAATGTAGGTAACAATTCAATTTCAACTTTTGTGGATCAGTGCTAATTACAGTATAAAAAGTCTGACAGGATAAAGAATTGCTGTTTCGCCACTGGCTGCATGCCAACAGGCTATCTATGGTTAGATGTAGTCAGAGCTGTGCATTCCTAATAATGATATACCAAACAAAATGAAATGTAATGTAGCCCTTTCCAGACTATGCTCCACCCAAAATGCTTCAAAACTGAAACTCTGCAGGTTAAGTAGTCAGCTTCAATGATATGTGAATTCAGATTCTGAAACTTACTGCCCGGCCCACCTACAAAGTGTTTGACATCCTTAACTAAGACCCTTGTGCAGCAGTGTGTAAAAGTTAAGGAGACCATTTCAAAGCTGCAAGCATTCATTTTGCTTTTATTGGATTTTTTTCCCACTCTGTTGTGCTGATGCTTAAAAAAACTCACTCTGTAGCTACACTACTATCATAACAGGAGAAAGAATTTTAAAGAAGACAGTTGTGGTCAGTGAGGTGGAATTTGGGCCTTGGGAGTCCATTTAGAAATGTGATAATAAGACTTTCACAATCCCTACCCGACTCTTGTTGCTACACTTGAAAGATTTCAAGAAGAGCAGACTGCTAATCCAAAGGCTAAAATGTACACTTAGGATTGCCAGTTGAACAACTTAATTCTCTTCCTTCTTTAGAGAGGAAAACTCTGAGGCAGGATTTAAGTTTCTAAAGTCCTAAATGAGGGCATGAAAGGATAAGTCCACAAAGGTATTGCTTTAAGTCCACTGTGGAAAGGAGGAGAGGAGGAAAAGGTGCAAGGTGAATAGAAGGCATTAAGAACAGAAAGCAGTGCCTTGTGTAGCCGGTAATTGTTCACCAGGCTAAGTCATTTATGAAGCAGGGCCTAACTTAGCAATTGCTGATCTTAACCCAAGCCAGTATAATGCCTCCTGAAGTTGATGCACAATGAGCAGAAAGGAAGTGAACAACTCATATCTCAATCTGATGGAGCAAATTGTTATTTATTTAGTATGGTAATTGGGGCACAAAAAGTTCCAAAGTACAAAAACTCACAAAACTCCCAGAACGCATTCACAATTAATAGCCAGGAACTATGGGAGACCCTCCAGATTTATATGCAGTTCTTGGAAGTAAATGGCAGATGGCCCTGCCTCTTGGGGGACCACCCATAAAACCATGAAACAAAGCCAAAAGCACAGTACACAATGCAAATAATAAACAAAAGAAAAATGAATATAAAGAAATTATTCAAACCTTTAAAAAAGGACATTAAACAAAGATTTGATCCACAGCCGGGTAGGAACTCTGGCTGAAATGTAAAATCTCCATGTCCCAAAAGATTTGAAAGTTATGTTAATTACGGATTCTAAAGGTGTAGACACTCATAGTCTGTTTGCTTTGTTCTGGGGGGGGGGGGGCGATTTATTGACTTATTTCAATTTCCAGTTAGTTTACTTGCGCTCCACACTGCAAACTTTCAAGCAAACTAAACATACTGATAAAATCCTGTGGGCTTGTCGTGGACTTCCTTTATTGGGCAGAAATAGTTCTTTACTTGGGAAACACATCATGGAGGGTTGACAATAGTTCTTTTTGTGCACCACTGTATTTTCCATAAGTATTTGGTTTGTTCACAAACTCAACTGCTCTATTAGAAAAACATCTATTATCAAACAAGTGAAAGACTACTTGAAAGTTAGGGTACAAAAAAGACATGATTCAAATAGGCGAGTGTACATCGGAAGGCAAATTCTGCCAAGGGAATACACCAATGTGCTTAACTTTTATGACAGTAGACGTATTGGGTGAGTTTTCTTTAACTGTATGATGTGAATTTACTCTTCAGTAGCCACCATATTACTGTAACCTTAATTTAGTTTATCTCAAATCACATGGCTACTGTCTTAACTCTTATAAATATTTCATTTACTTATTTATAGAGCACTTTTCAAGCAATATGCACAAAGTGCTTTACAATGACAAAACAAAAACGCATGAAAAAGAATAAATGTAAAATAAAAAAATACAATATTTCATATAAAATTGGATCAAAAAAAGAAATAAATTAGCAAGTCATAATAGCTAAAATAAGTGTTTTTTGAAAATTTTGCTTAACCTTAAAAGTACAGGGTGGGCCATTTATATGGATACACCTTAATAAAATGGGAATGGTTGGTGATATTAACTTTCTGTTTGTGGCACATTAGTATATGTGAGGGGGAAAACTTTTCAAAATGGATGGTGACCATGGTGGCAATTTTGAAGTTGGCCATTTTGGATCCAACTTTTGTTTTTTCAATAGGAAGAGGGTCATGTGACACATCAAACTTATTGGGAATTTCACAAGAAAAACAATGGTGTGCTTGGTTTTAATGTAACTTTATTCTTTCATGAGTTATTTACAAGTTTCTGACCACTTA
>JANRMT010062861.1:46566681-46604041 GCA_026402145.1 Polypterus bichir lapradei | reverse complement strand
TAAGTGGTCAGAAACTTGTAAATAACTCATGAAAGAATAAAGTTACACCATTGTTTTTCTTGTGAAATTCCCAATAAGTTTGATGTGTCACATGACCCTCTTCCTATTGAAAAAACAAAAGTTGGATCCAAAATGGCCGACTTCAAAATGGCCACCATGGTCACCACCCATCTTGAAAAGTTTTCCCCCTCACATATACTAATGTGCCACAAACAGGAAGTTAATATCACCAACCATTCCCATTTTATTAAGGTGTATCCATATAAATGGCCCACCCTGTAGTATACCTCTGTATCCACATTATGTCCAAAAAGCAATTGCATTAAGAAGACATCCCGTTGCATGCATCACTTTTGTGGTCTAAGATTAGGGGGTTTGATTGTCAGTTTCACAGGGCACTGTTATTTGTTTCCTGCCACCTCTCTATGTATTTTGATTAACTTGATCACAAGTGAATAGAAAGTTTTGTTTGTTTTTTTTTAATAAATTGCTGTTGAATCGCACATATGAGAGGTTCTGAGTCTGAGGCCTCAGCAGGTGCGAGATGTGCTCTGACTGACAGGCAACTCTGCATGCTTTTTTAATGCAAATTGTGCCAGAGTTGTACCTATGTGCATATTTATTTTTACCTTTTAATTGTTTTTTTGTGCTGCATGTTAACCTTCCACTCATTTTGATGGATCCCTAATTATCAACAGCAGATGTAAGCTTGACTACCACAGCACACACAATTTTACTCATAATGCACAGTATTTCCTGTGATTATGTCAGCCCCGTGTCAGATCAGATTCACACCTCACGTGAACTGTATCGAGACAACCCTTTCTAAAGGGTCTCAGTACAGCTGTTTTGGTCCACATCAGACTGTGAGTGGTATATTTTCATCTACCAGAGCATACAGTACATCCGGAAAGTATTCACAGTGCATCACTTTTTTCACATTTTGTTATGTTACAGCCTTATTCCAAAATGGATTAAATTAATTTTGCTCCTCAGAATTCTACACATAACATCCTATAATGACAATGTTAAAAAAGTTTACTTGAGATTTTTGCAAATTTATTAAAAATAAAAAAAAACTGAGAAAGCACATGTACATAAGTATTCACATTTTTTACCACGAAGCTTAAAATTGAGCTCAGGTGCATCCTGTTTCCTCTGATCATCCTTGAGATATTTCTGCAGCTTAATTGGAGTCCACCTGTGGTAAATTCAGTTGATTGGACATGATTTGGAAAGGCACACTCCTGTCTATATAAGGTCCCACAGTTGACAGTTCATGTCAGAGCACAAACCAAGCATGAAGTCAAAGGAATTGTCTGTAGACCTCCGGGACAAATCTGGGAAAGGTTACAGAAAAATTTCTGCTGCTTTGAAGGTCCCAATGAGCACAGTGGCCTCCATCACCAGGACTCTTCCTAGAGCTGGCCGGCCATCTAAACTGAACGATCGGGGGAGAAGGGCCTTAGTCAGGGAGGTGACCAAGAACCCGATAGTCACTCTGTCAGAGCTCCAGAGGTCCTCTGTGGAGAGAGGAGAACCTTCCAGAAGGACAACCATCTCTGCAGCAATCCACCAATCAGGCCTGTATGGTAGAGTGGCCAGACGGAAGCCACTCCTTAGTAAAAGGCACATGGCAGCCTGCCTGGAGTTTGCCAAAAGGCACCTGAAGGACTCTCAGACCATGACAAACAAAATTCTCTGGTCTGATGAGACAAAGATTGAACTCTTTGGTGTGAATGCCAGGTGTCATGTTTGGAGGAAACCAGGCACCGCTTATCACCAGGCCAATACCATCCCTACAGTGAAGTATGGTGGTGGCAGC
The DNA here is from genome assembly GCA_026402145.1 of Polypterus bichir lapradei. Classification (NCBI taxonomy): domain Eukaryota; kingdom Metazoa; phylum Chordata; class Cladistia; order Polypteriformes; family Polypteridae; genus Polypterus; species Polypterus bichir. The sequence continues at coordinate 46,602,216 of JANRMT010062861.1, read as the reverse complement.
ATCATGCTGTGGGGATGTTTTTCAGCGGCAGAAACTGGGAGACTAGTCAGGATAAAGGGAAACATGACTGCAGCAATGTACAGAGACATCCTGGATGAAAACCTGCTCCAGAGCGCTCTTGACCTCAGACTGGGGCGACGGTTCATCTTTCAGCAGGACAACGACCCTAAGCACACAGCCAAGATATCAAAGGATTGGCTTCAGGACAACTCTGTGAATGTCTTTGAGTGGCCCAACCAGAGCCCAGGCTTGAATCCGATTGAACATCTCTGGAGAGATCTTAAAATGGCTGTGCACCTACGCTTCCCATTCAACCTGATGGAGCTTGAGAGGTGCCGCAAAAAGGAATGGGTGAAACTGGCCAAGGATAGGTGTGCCAAGCTTGTGGCATCATATTCAAAAAGACATGAGGCTGTAATTGCTGCCAAAGTTGCATCGACAAAGTATTGAGCAAAGGCTATGAATACTTACGTACATGTGATTTCTCAGTTTTTTTTATTTTTAATAAATTTGCTAAAACCTCAAGTAAACTTTTTTCACATTGTCATTAAGGGGTGTTGTGTGTAGAATTCTGAGGAAAAAAATTAATTTAATCCATTTTGGAAAAAGGCTGTAACATAACAAATGTGGAAAAAGTGATGCGCTCTGAATATTTTCCGGATGCACTGTATGTACTTATGAGAAAACCGCACTAGAGTTTGAAAAAACACCTTAAATTGTCATGTAAGTGAAAGTAAGTGAGATGGTGGGTCTTCTTATGGACTGGTGCCTCCAAGTATATCTTTGAACCAATTTTAATGGTTTTGAAAAATCACATCATATTATTATATATGTGCTTCATAATTTGACTTATTTTTGCATTTAAGTGTGATTAGCATAAACCATAAAGTGTAAAAAAATGATACAAGAATTGGTGATCATGCCCATAGACTCTTGCCAATGATTGTTTAATTACTAGTCGTGTATTCCTGGACAGCTCAAGGGGCAGCATGTAAATAATTAAATTGAAGATACCTCAAAGTTGTTGCAGATGGTGGACTCAATTTAAATTAATAAGTAATCTACTAGGTAGCCATGTAAGACTATAGTGATGTGAAAAAATGATTTGCCCCTTCCTGATTTCCTCTATTACATTTATGTTTTTGACGCTGAATGCTTTTGGGTTTTCAGTCAAAATCTATTTCCTAGTGCACACAACCACAAATGCCACCCATGACAAGATACATTTTATTTTTAGTTATGTGATTTATAGAATGGATTAAATTATCTAGCACTAACTGGAGAGGAGTAAAAAATTAATTTTGTGTCTATATTTAATAACTGGTTCTTCTAATTTAATAGGTCTTCTACATTGCTGTGGAGAAATATTAATTCTTCTCTCCTGCTAATTCTATCAAAGTGCCTGTTTTAATTCAGAAATATTAGGTTTTTGAGCATTAACTACTTGTTTTTTTAGTTTTCTGGTATACTTTGTTAATCTCTGGGAGGAAATTGCTTTTTTGCATGACCTTTGGGATTCAGAGCACAGAGTCAGCCATTGTACATCAGTTCTGGAGCAATTTTCACGTTAAGGGCCCAACTGAGCCGAATCCGTTCTGGAAGTAACAGGATTTGAATTGGCAACCTTCAAGATATCAGCACAGATCCTTAGGCACCACTCTGTTTTACTCTTTTTGTTCACAGAGCCACAAAATGTTTGGTGGATTTAGGTCTGGATTTTGACCAGTTCTTTCCAAAACTTTAATTTTGCTATTTTTCCTTTTTTCAGCCATTCAAGATGGTGCAAAACAGAGAAGCTGTCACTCTAAGTCACTACAAAGCCTAAAGAATAGTATTTAGTAAATTACTCTCATGCCAAAAGAAACAGATGAAAAAGTTAGATGAAAAAGTCAATTTGCCCCACATTCCCCATAATGCAGATCAGCAGCAGCACACCTGAAGCTGAAAACTGCAGCATATGCAGCTCATCCCCGCTCCCAAGCCTGGCTAGTTTGATCCAATTAGTTCTCCTATCTACTCTGTAGACTGTAAAGATGTCCATGTTAGGTATGATTGTTGTGCGGACCCTAGACCTTTCGACATCTGAGCACAAGAGATCATTTTGCCTCTCTAGTGCAAATGTTATGAATATACCTTGTCAGTCTCTGTGAACACAGGAGCAGCAATACTGGCAATGAAGTGGTCAGGCTGGTGTGAAAACATCCACTACTGCAAGTCAAACATGTTAAAAGGAGGACTTTGTGTCCCTCCTACAAGCCATAAAAAAGACCCCTGCATGAATTATAGACTCGCTAAAAACACATGTTAGTAACAGTATCTCTTCTTGTTAAACACTATCTGTACAGCCATGTCTTCCTGAAATGTTTGATCTGGCCTTACTTAATATCTGAGTTTTCACTAGTAACATGTTTTTATAAATGATCTTATCACCGACAAGAAATTAGACTTTTTAATTCTGTGTATAACATGGATCAGCAGTGATGGATCTACAGTACTAATTGAACCTTTCCTCCTGAAGTTTAACATTTTTCACTCGATTCATCAAGGGAAGAGAGTCAGTGGCCTAAGAAATATCTTCCTGGGCCGTGTAAATTGTAAAGACGTCAGTCTTGGCAGTTTTGAATCTTTTGAGTATGTTGCCATCGTTGTTAAAGTGCCACATTCACTTTTACTAACCATTTATCATCTGCTAAAATATAATGCCCCAATTATTCATGAATTTACAGATTATCCATAATAACTAGTTATGAAAAATTTCTAATAGTAGGTGACTTAAACTTTTCATTGATAATATTTGTGATCCCAAAGCTGCCAAATTATTTTTTGAACTGTTTATATTGTTCTCTCAGCACACAAAGGGTGTCATATGTTTGATCTAGTTATTTCAAAGGGGCTCAAAATTGATTTGACTCAGATTCTGGATATTGGCATATCAGGGAATTATTGCATTTTCTTTAACATAAAATGTCTGCAACTAGTGCTAAAGAAGAGAGCATTTTTAGAAGGTACAGCTCACTCTACCTTTTCTGGTATTATTAAAAGTAATGTAATGCCTATTCTAATACAACTGGCATGGCTTATAATAAGATTAACATTTTGGATATGAAGCTGAGGGCAGTGTCCAGTGTAGTAGCTCTGAAAAACTTAAAAATCAACCATACAGTCCCCCAAACTGCAACATGAGGTGGCTCTGATTGTTATAAGTCTTAGCACTTAATCATTTTTTCTGCTTTTCTCACCCTGTAGTGCGAGTTTAGTAATGATTTAGTTTGTGTTATGCCGTACTGAAAATTTCTATCATTGTTTAGCAATTATTTTAACTTCTGTTTAATATTATTTTATTTTTTACCATCTCATTGTACCATTCTATTATTGTACCATTCTGTGAATGCCAGTATTTCATAAACTTTGCTCCAAGGATGTTGCTCTGAGTTATCAGGAGGCAGGGCTCGTAACATATGACATTCACCATCAATTGCATGATGGTATTTATATTGGTACAATACATAATGCATTGGCTGTGATTTGGATTCAAAACAAAAAAACTCTTTCTAATGTGCATGTCTTTTTTTGGTTCTCGTTAAGATTTCTTGCTACTCCTCGACTGCAGTTTTTGGTTCGCATTTCATTTTCTGGCATAATGGTTTGGTCTTATGATCTGGACCTCTTTTGTAAATTATGTCTGTATCTTCTTACATTTCCTGGTCCAAAATGTTACAATTTTTCTCTCTGCTCAGTCCACTGGCATAACATCAGTCCCTTAAATCAACATAAAGGGGACAGAAGGCACTAATGCATATGATATTACTAAAGCACAAAAATACAAATAGACAAAATACAGATGTACAGATCAATAACAGAAACAGAATAACATGTTAAACAAAATTATATGAAAAACAGAATGACAAGAAAAAAAAAATACAGGCTTGAGTCAGGGCAAAAGCCTGGACTGATCCATGACAAGTACATCAGCGCACTACACCTATATATGATGGTGGTGCACAATCACAAATTTTCATTTAACTTTATTATAATTAGGGGGAAGAAACTTTGATATGATTAGGTCTTTTGGCTTAGTTTATTTATCACTGATTATTGATTACCACTTTGGTTACAGTTGCAGATTTAATCTGATTTTTTCCACTGATACAGACTTCCTTTTTTTAACTGTTGTCTCTGTTTTTTCCCCAGTTCTTTATCTCAAAGTTCCAGCTCTACTTTCTGTTTATTTTGGGCTGGTCATTCTTAAATTTGACCCCAAATATGACTTTTTCCACATGTCTTTTCTTGCCACACCTCCCACTTGAAGTTTCTTGGACACTGCAATTACATATCAATCACCTGGGGCCTCATGCATAATGCCATGCGTAGAATTCACACTAAAACATGGCGTATGGACAAAAGCGGAAATGTGCGTACGCACAAAAAAATCCAGATGCATATGCCTGTGTGTACGCCAACTTCCACGTTCTTCCGCTACATAAATCCCAGTCAGCGTGAAAAGTAACGCACATGCACGTGCCTGCCACCACTCCCCAACTCCTCCCAGAATTACACCTAAGTGTAGCTCACTGTTCTGTGAAAAGACATTGGCAAAAGCACGGGGGAAATAATTTGAGCAAATACCAAGTGGAGGCAAGGAAAAACGTACTATTTGTTGGTTAAACAGTGGTATAAACAAACAAAGGAAGTTGATCGAGTGACATAGAGTGTCGGAGAAACTCGAAAGTTCAAGTTTACAAAGTCTCTTAAAATCGTTTATTTTACTAGTTTCTCATATACCATTATAACTAAAGTAGCATGTTAAATGCTTCTTTCTATGTGTTTTTCTATGTGCTCTATGTGTGTGAATCACTACGTGCTTCTTAAATGGGCTTTCTCTTCATCCGACAGGACACAGAGTCCATTACCTTTGTGATATTACAGCTCTCTGAATAATTAAAATACTGAGATATATATTTGATATCATTTTCTTGATGATAGGAGTTAAAGCATGTTATTAAACATGGGAACAGAGTGGCGCAGTAGTAGTGACGAGCTGGCGCCCTGTCCAGAGATTGTTCCTGACTCTCGCAAGATAGCGTTAGCGCTGCGACACTGTGTCCTCACATGCTTAATTATTAAAAATATAGATTCTTTAAATGATGTTACCATTTTATCTGTATAATGTAATAAACATATGTTGCTGCATTTCATCTTAAAACTAATATCGTTATCATATGTAAATATTCGCTTTATAAAATGGCTCAGGTTGTGCAATATTATAACTGTATCGCAAGTTTACAGTGAGGTAATTGTACTGTGAAAGAAAAATTAACTGCTTGCAAGATACTAAGGGTTAATAGCTGACAAAGCCGTTTTGTTATAACGACATAGTTATTCACACAGGTGTCTGTCATAAGACAGGGTGCAGTAAGCTGACCAAAGACAATTTCCAGTTTCTTAGGAGCACACCTATTTGACACAAGAGAGCTGACCTTTCCTTCTTTAGGGTCAATCTGATCAGTGAAAAAATAAGAACAGATGTCCCATTAGTGTACTAAAACAAAATGCTGAAGTAAACGATATTGTGTTTATTTTTATAAAATAAGGGGAAGGGGGAGGAAGAAGAAATTATAAAAAGCCAATAGAAAAAAAATTAACTGCTCTTCTGCCTTGCAACGTAGAATCCATGTTATCATCTGTGACTGAATAAAAATCTAATTAATTGAACTTGTCCTGTCTTCCTCGGGGGAGTTTTTTCATCCACAGCACTAATAAGTACAAACAGTTCTACAAGGAGCACTTGATGGACTGATTGAATGCATTTATAGTTCTTGGGATGAAACTGTTTCATCAGTCAGTACAGGAAAGGCTTGATGCTGTATACTGATAATTCTCTTTCTGATCAGCAGCTGTAGAGCTGTGATTCCACACTCAGATACAGTTGTATAAATACTCTGAGTGGTGCAGTGAGAGTAATATAGAAAAAGATGATTCACTGTGGCAACCCCTAATGGGAGCAGCTGAAAGAAGAAGAAGGTGCAGTGAGAGTAACAACGCTAAAGCAGCTATGGTATTTGGAATAGTCTGGCCATTCTGTGGACCATTATATTGTTACCGGTTAATTACAATCAGATGCATTAAACTAATAAACAATATGCGGTTGATTTCAGTGTATTTATAAAGCCGCGTCAGGGATGTGGATCTAAAAAAATAAGGGTAACCACACAAGAACAGTAGCACTGCTTTGACTCTGGGTGCCGCCAGTCTGCAAAACCGAGCGGAGAACTTGCGTACGCCAGGGTTGGAGCTACTGTGAAAATGTGTGTGACTTTACGGCAAGTTTAGGTTTTATACATCACAATGTGAGCGTGGAAACGGGAGTATGCAACATTTTTGTGCGTACGCACCGTTTATACATGAGGCCCCTGGAATTTGTCTGTGGTAGCATTTTGCTTGCATAGATTGTTGATCTTTTTGTGTTGTTTGCCATTTTTCACTTTTATGTTTTATGTTTCTAACTCGCTATCTTACTTTTCTCAGTTTTTAATTATGCATTCTCATAAAGCTTATAAATTTAACAAAAGCATTTGTGTTTGGAATAGGGCACCAGCTCAAAAATGAGCATACTTTGGGTGCAAGAGTGCGAGTGGTGATTTGTGGTGACCTATATTGAACATGAAATAATATATTCCCAAATTAGTGCTTAGCCTTTCTGACTTGCTACCAATACCAATTTCGGCATAGGTTGATACTCTGAAAATAATTTAATTTATTCTGCATGAAAATCACACTTGTTTCCATTTATAATATGAAATGCAAAAATTATGTTTTAGGAATTCTTGTGTATGGGATACAAATAATAAACATGTGAAACCTGGAAAATATATTTTGTTTTAGAGGACCAGTATATGGTAAACCACATGAGCTAATACACAAATTCAACTCCTTGATTTGAGAATAGTGTTTTTTCTGACTATGCAGGGCATTTAAATAGGTTATCTGAAGTAAACATTTACATACTTTAGGTAATTTGCCTGGTAGCAGAAATGTATTTGTCTTTTTATATCTTATCATAGAACTATCGTTCCTTTTTTAAATAAAAATGCTTCTGTACATCTTTGCAATTAAATATTTTTCAGAAATTAAAAGGCTGAGAAGCTACTGCATCTTGAGTTCAGGTCAGTCAACCTGAGGAAAACTTTTTTTTTATTTCCCCTGGATAGTTAATAAATTTAACTCAACAGAACAAGTAAGATTTTAAGTGTAGTAGTGTTAACAAGTAATTTCAATAAACATTGCCTTTTTAACTTATCAAAATTATTTTAATAGTTCTGTCCTCAAGTGTCCAGTTTAAAATCTTGTTTCTTTTCAACAATCACCCACTACCTGAAATGCTGCTCATCTAGTACATGTTATGTTTTGCAAGAACAGGTGTTGAAATAAAGTAGTTTTGTTTATTTAAAAAAACTATGCTGTAATTTCTGTTTTGTTTCTTTAAAAAAAATGAAAGAACTGTTGCATATTTCAATTGCTTTACACAATTGGAAGAACTTAAGGAAATTAAAGGCAACAGAGTTCTGGAACATATAAATAGCCATTTTATAAAAGTTTAGTCAATATGTATTATTTTTGGCATTAGCAAGAACTTTTTGAATATAGTCAAAATGTATTCAATAAATAGTTCCTGCCTAGGAAAGGCAAAAATGTAAGTGACAGTAACACTGAGATATCATTCAGCATGTAAATCTGTTTTTGCAGTCTGCCATCCACAGTATCTTAATAATGTATTCTTCACTTTGGACTGGGAATTCAATGCATCTCAACCAGAGAAGCTCCCAGAATTTTTTTCACTTCTAGAGAGAAGTATAGTTTTGGGTGGGTACTGCAAATCAAACCCAGACACACCACAACCTGCTGCAGTTCAACCCAAATGCCCCCCTGTGGCAGTTTGTACCCAAACCCACCAGTCCCCACACTTGTACTCATACATGAATTACCCTTACAACCGGTTTACATTTCCTAACGCTATATAACTGTTTCTTGCTGAAAACACTCAAATACATTGGAAATATCCAATCATGGTTCTGCATTTACTGTAAAGAAATATAAGAAATCACTATTCATTCAAAAATGTTTAGTTCAGATATGTAATGTAGCTTTTGTTTGAACATTAGGTTATATCTAAAAAGTGGTAAGTCCTCCCCAAAGAGTATGAATACTCAGTGACATGGCTCTTAACAATGAAGACTTGATTTTTGCAACCCCACATTGCTATTATCATAATTCATGTCCTTAAAATTGCACATTCTCAAAACAGTGAAAAATCATTCCTGTCAGAAAAACACTCCCTCACTGGAGCCGTGATCTGGATTCATTAGATTGATACTGACTTGTCACTGCTGAGGGCAACAAGCGGGATGCCAAGGTCTCACTCAAATAAATAAAACCCTTTTTCATACAACATACACATATCATCATCAATTTGTACTCAGTGTTTTTACAAAAATAGACATTTTAGCACAAAAGGCTATTAGAGCATGCAGTCATTCTTAGCACCTATTATTATGCCCTGTTGGAAATTTGGCAGCAGAACAATTACATTTTTTAAATAATAATAAAAATAAAATAGTAAAAATATTACTACAGTAAAGATCAAATATCAGACTTTTATTTGTGATCTACAATTTTTTAATTTAACTATTATAATTCAATATTTTGTTTCATGTCCCCATCACACCAGTTATGACTGCTTGTGTAAGGCAATATTTTTATTGGTACCCGCGACCACCCATGGGCCTGTACCTGCACTTCTGCAAAACTCTAGAGAAAAGTCTAGCCTTAACAGTAGGTCAGGTATCTGACAGTAGGCAGATACCAGTGTTGACAGTCTCATAAATAACACCTTAATTATTGTCTGTTTCTGTATATTCTGTCTCAGAATGAAAGAATGAAAATGCAACAGTTTTGCAATAATTTTAGCAGAAGAAAACTCACTACCACTTATGAGACATGTGGTAGAATGTGCATTAAGCCTTCCTTTTTTATCTCTGCAGACTGGACAGAGGAAATTCTGCCTGATTCAGCCTCAATGACGTCACTTTCAGTTCTGGTTCTCAATAACGTCATTTCCGGTTCGGGGGCTAAAAATATCACTTCCAGTTCCTCCCCCAAGAACATCTCTTCCAGTTCTGGGGCTCAATGACGTCACTTCCACCTGCCTGTCTTCAATACAAGACAACCTTCTCTGTAACTTCAGTTCTTTTTTGGACTCAACTCTGTACACATCTGTGCAACTTATTTTGCCTTTTTGCACCCAGGCTTCAAGTATACAGGTGGCTGCCCCAAACCTTTTTTCTGTGTGTCGAGGCTATTTTTTTCACATTGTGAAGGAAGCAAATGAAACAGTATAAACTTTTGGGGTTTCCGCCCCGGTTTACTGCAACAAAACTGAGTAATGTCTCCACAGTACAACAACGGACACAACGGACAAAGTAACAATCAAATGGGGGAACATTTATACAGGGGGACAGGAGATTGAACAGAAATGATGAGATGAATGATGGGAGATAGACGTCATCATCTCGTAACTGGAGTGCAGACGGAAACCCGGAAGTATGGCGTCTTTTATTTACATCGTGCTTTATTTCGGCTGCGAGCCCTTGTTCTGGCTGATGAGATAACAAGAGAAAGGTTACTGCGCCGCTGCTGTCCCTCAGCATGGGTTGTCGCGATGAGTTCTGAGTCTTTAAACTGCTCCCCATGCGCTCGTGCATGACATGACCCCCCTCTAGCCCAGACCTACTAGGTCGGGCGGAATGAACCGAGAGGTCGTGAGCCCATGAGAGTGCGTTGGCCTGAAGGTTACCCCGACGATAAGAGACGGTGAATTTATACGGCTGCAGGTCCAAAAACCACCTGGTAACTCGAGGATTCGACTCTCTATGAAGGGCCATCCACTGGAGGGTGGCATGGTCTGTCACCAGGGTGAATTCCCGACCCAGCAGGTAGTACCGCAGGTGAGTTATTGCCCACTTGATCGCCAGGGCTTCCCATTCCACCGCCGCATACCTCGTCTCCCGGTTTCCGGCTCAGGTACATCATGAGGTGTTTGACACTGTCAATACTTTGGCTGAACACAGCACTGAGGCCCGTATCTGAAGCATCAGTCTGGAGGAGAAAAGGAAGGAAAAAGTTAGGCATTCTCAAGTGAGGGCCAGTTCTAAGTCACTGAATGCTTGTTCCGCGGCTTCATTCCAAACCACATGTAAAGGGGCCTTCTTCTTTGTCAAACATGTCAAGGGTGCTGCCCTTTCAGAGAATTGAGGTACAAACTGGCGGTAGTAACTCGCTAACCCCAAGAAAGCTTGTACCTGTTTCTTCAGTATCAGATGGGGCCATTCCAAGATGACTTTTATTTTCGAGCACTGTGGTTTCACCATCCCCCCTCCTACCAGGTAGCCTAAATATCTGGCTTCTGTCAACCCAAAGAAGCACTCCTGGGGGTTGATACGTAAGCCGGCTTTCGCTAGCGTCAGGTGGACAGCGTAAACCTGTAATACATGCTCCTCCCAGGTGGCGGAAAAAATTATGACATCATCGAGGTAGGTGGCACAACAGGACTGGTGGGGCCTTAGCACTCTGTCTACCAGACGTTGGAAATTTGACAGTGTAGCCCGAATGGGAGAACCTTGTATTGCCAGTGTCCACTAGGGGTACTGAAAGCGGTTTTCTCTTTAGCGGATGCCGTTAAGGGAATTTGCCAGTACCCTTTGGTCATGTCAAGTATAGTCAAATACCGGGCCGTTCCCAACTTCTCGAGGAGCTCGTTGACTCGGGGCATGGGATAGCCATCAGATTTGGAGACCTGATTAAGATGTCAGAAGTCATTGCAAAATCTCCAGTTTGGACACCAGGACAATGGGACTGGACCACGGGCTATGACTCTTCGATAATGTCCATGTCCAGCATCCGCTGAATCTCCAGCTCCACCTCAGCCCTTTCTGCCTCCAGGAGGTGGTACGGTCTTTCCCGGATAACCAATCCCGGGTCTGTCACAATATCGTGCTGTATCAGTGCAGTCCGGCCTGTTGCTTCGCTGACTACTTCCAGGACGGACGGAATTGCTCTTTCGAGCTCCTGCCATTGGGGAGACGTCAAATTGTTGCCGAGGTTAAGTGATATGTTTTTGAAGAAAAGAGAGATTGTGGGCTCAGAAGGAGGTTGTTCCTCCCTGTTCTTCCACAACTTTAACAAGTTCACGTGATACACCCTCTCAGTCGGTCGGCGATTAGTTGGCTAACCAAATAGTCGACGAGTCCTTTTCTTTCTTTAACCTCGTATGGGCCCTGTCAATGGGCAAGCAGTTTGGAGTTTGAGGTGGGCACGAGCACCAGTACACGATCTCCCAGCTGAAATTCGCAAAGGGAGGAGTTCCTATTATAATTCCGGGCCTGCGCTGCTTGAGCCCGAAACATGTGATCTTTTAATATAGGTCTGATTTTGTCTAATTGATTGCATAATTGCACGATATATTCTAATAGATTTCTGTTGGGAAGTGCCTCCCTCTCCCAACCTTCTTTTAGTAAATCCAGAATGCCCGGGGGCTGGCGCCCATATAAAAGTTCAAATGGGGAAAACCCAGAGGAGGCTTGAGGTACCTCCCAATATGCAAAAAGTACTAAAGGTAGGAGCTGGTCCCAATTCCTTCCGTCCGTATTGACTACCTTACGGAGTATCTGTTTAAGGGTTTGGTTAAATCTATCCACCAACCCGTCCGTCTGAGGGTGAGAAACAGACGTTTTAAGATGCTTAATATGGAGTAACTTGGCCACCTCCCTGAACGTATCCGAAGTAAAGGGTGTACCTTGATCCGTGTGAATTTCTTTAGGTATACCCACTCGGGAAAATAATCCTACTAATAATCCCGTGCAATATTTTTTGTATTAGCAGCTCTCAAGGGAACTGCTTCAGGATACCGTGTTGCATAATCCACCATGACCAATATATATTTATGGCCTCTGGCCGAAGGCTCTAGGGGTCCAACAAGATTGACTCTGATCCGTTCAAAGGGCACATCAATAAGGGGAATTGGGATTAGAGGAGCTCGGTCCCTCCTGGGAATCTGGCGTAACTGACAGACTGGACAAGACAGACAGAAACTGCGGACCTCCTTATTGATCCCGGGCCAATAAAATCGGAGTTTAATTCTCTCCAACGTTTTTTCGGCTGCGAGGTGGGCGCCTAAGAGGTGGGCATGTGCTAGGTCGCAGACCTCCCATCGGAAGGTCTGCGGCACTAACAACAACTTCCGTACCTCACCTTCGTATTCCGCAACTCGATGTAACAAATCATTTTCTAGGACAAAGTAGGATCCCGGTGGTGTGTAATCTAATGACACCAGGTCGTCTGCGGATACAACAGCATTCCGGGCAAACTTCAGGAAATCGCATTCCACTGTTCTCTTTTAAATGATGCCGGTGTGGAGCGAAATTGAAAGTCCAGGCTGGCTAATGTATCAAGGCCTAAGCCCGTAGCAGTGTCCTCCCGAGACGTAACCTCACCCAGTTGTACTCCTGGATCGGTGTCCGTCCCTGAAAGGTGTCCCCCCGGACCACCCACGTCATCAATTGCCGATGAGCATGGCGTGGGAGCTGTTGGGAGGGTCCCCTGACCATCCATAAGTAGACCCAGTTTGTGTACGGGAGTGGTGATAGTTTTGCCGCAGTTATTTTTAGACCAATCTTGTCCTAATATAACCGGAAAGGGGGTTGATGCAACACCGCAACCAAAAGCTGTTTCGGACTTCCCCTCAATGTTATATAACACCTTGTGAACTTGTATATCTAGTTTCTCCGTGCACACGTTATATTTAACCTTTTAGCAAGTCATTGTCACAGTAAAACATAACGGTGAGCAACAATGGTGATATTGCTCCCGGAATCAAACAAAGCCATCACCGAGTGCCCATTCACCAACACCATTCCCATATTTGTAAGTGCCAGAGGGTTTGACGGCTCACAGTACCTCTCTCCTCTCATGTAGCTACAGTCCATCGGTTCTGCATTAAGGGGACAGGTGGAAAGAATATGCCCCACCTCGCCCCACTTGAAACAGTGCAGCGGGGTGAGCACCCGGTCTTTGGTCTTCACTGGCAGCTCTGTGAGGACAGCACGACGGGAGGGCTCCTGTGTGGCAACCCGTCCCTGCTGGGCCATGCGAGTAGGTTTCTCAGATCCCCCAAGTTGGTTAACCGCCAGTTGTCGCTCCAAGACCTCCAGGAGCCCATTCATATCATTAAAGGGATGTCTCCGGACCTGCTGGGTGAGGTAGTCCGGCATGGCATGTACTAACGCCTCACAGGCTACTTGCTCAACCACCTGGTGGGCTTGATTAACATCTGGCCGTAGCCATTGGCCAAGTTTGCCCCAGAACTCGAATGCCTGGGCCCTAGCTGGAAGCTCCGGGTTGAACCGCCAGTGCCGCCATACCCTCGCCTGCTGGCAGGAAGTAATACCATAGCGTTTGTATAGTTCGGCTCACAGGAGGTCGTATTGGGCGGCTTCCTCCTCAGGGAGGTCGTGATAGGCCCGCTGTGCCTGACCCTTCAGGTAGGGAGCCAAGATGGATGCCCACTCTGTCTGTGGCCACTGGTTTCTGGCTGTGGTTCTCTCAAACACGGTCAGATAGGCTTCTATATCATCGGTCTCTGTAAGGAAAACAATCTGGGGACGTGAATGCTGTGTGAGATCCAGTCTCACAGCTTCGGTGGCCGCCAATCGTCATCTCGTCTGTGCGAGCTCCCTCTGTGTGTTGGCCTGGTCCAGCTTGACTGTCTGGAGTTCAGTCACCAGGGTATTTAACACTGCATTTATGTTCTGCCCTTCTGTCATCTTCAGGCTTCTATCCTGCCAACTACGCCAATCTGTGAAGGAAGCAAATGAAACAGTATAAACTTTTGGGGTTTCTGCCCCGGTTTACTGCAACAAAATCAAGTAATGTCTCCACAGTACAACAAATGGTCACAACGGACAAAGTAACAATCAAATGGGGGAACATTTATACAGGGGGACAGGAAATTGAACAGAAATGATGAGATGGGTGATGGGAGATAGACGTCATCATCTCATAACTGGAGTGCAGACGGGAACCCAGAAGTATGGTGTCTTTTATTTACATCGTGCTTTATTACAACGGTGAGTCCTTGTTCTGGCTGATGAGATAAAAAGAGAAAGGTTAGTGTGCCGCCGCTGTCCCTCGGCATGGGTTGTCACGATGAGTTCTGAGTCTTTAAATTGCTCCCCATGCGCTCGTGTGTGACAACATAACATATAATGTTACATTTTTTCATATTCTAAAAGACAAAGCTATCATCTTACCATTACAATAGTTCTTTATCTTTAGGGTTTTGGGCAAAGGAGGCCTGACAAAGTACAGTGATCCCCCGCTCTATCGCGGTTAAGCTATCGCGCCCCCAGTATATCGCGGAAAAGTTCAATAAGTACATCCTACCTGTAGTGTACTTTGCAGCCAATTTATAACAAAGCATACGGTTTTCAGCAGTCACTACGGTAGAAAAAGAGTTTTGCGTTACAGTATCCAGATGATTTCTTACAAAGCCCGTTATTGGCTGAAAGACTCAACCAATCAGAGTGGGATTTTCATTCTCTTGGGCTCTGATTGGCTGCTGCTAACATGGTGTAATCTCGCAAGAACAGCAAGAGTGGGTCCCAACGCAGTTCTCTGCGTATTGCGTACCTTGCTTGTGGTCCGATTGTTGTGAGCAAACTTTTTGTGAACATTTTGATTTTGTTTTAAGCCCTACAATGGCTCCCAAGCATCCTGCATCTTCTAAGAAGGGAAGGAAAACGTTACGCGGATATCGTTCGCCATTACGGCTTGAATGAATCGACGGTACACTACATTATTTTTATAATTATTATGTTACTCATATCCTTAGCCCGACATCCACATATCATATGTGTTTACAAAGTGTGTTTTAATAAGTTTACATGTGTGTAAAGTGTGTGGGAGGGGTATTTTAAAGCTTAAACTATAAAAAAAAATTTATCTATATGGTCTCTCTATATCGCAGATTTTCAGCTATCACTGATGGGTCTGGAACGTAACTTCCTCAATAGGCGGGGGATCACTGTACTGAATTCTATAGATACATCCCTGTTGGTTGTGGGATGTAAATAAAGAACATATGTATGCACCCATCGTTGTCAATATGTTAAATAATAATAATTCTTTGCATTTATATAGCACTTTTCTCACTACTCAAAGCGCTCAGCAATTGCAGGTTAAGGGCCTTGCTTAAGGGCCCAACAGAGCAGAGTCCCTTTTGGCATTTACGGGATTCAAACCGGGAACCTTCCGATTGAGCCACCACTCTGCCTCTTCCTCTTTATCAGAACGTGTAAAAAGAAAAACAAAACCTTAGATCTTCAAAGAAACTAGAAGTGAAATACTTTTACAGGCCCTAATACTAATCCAATCAAGAAGAACACTAAAAGGATTTACTAGTCTGAACCCGCAAGGGCTTTCTTCTTCTCCTTTCAGGCCTTATGAAACCAAGAGAAAGCCATTATCACTTTCTTGCTCTGAGAGATACTGAAAACCCATACTACAAGAAAGAGAGGCATACAGGTATCACAATAAGAGAAAACCATATGAGAGAAATAGCAAAGAAAAAATAGGCTAAACACTAAATGAGAAAAGAGTGGCTTATAAACAGTTATGGAAAACATGACTGAAAACACAATTAGCGATATCACAATGGCAGCATTTAGAAATTCAAAAAAAGTTTGAAAAACTGAATTCGTAACTGTAGAACCATAGCCTCTTTTCTGTAAATGACATCTGCCAGTACGTGCACACAGAACATAACCAATGATAAATGTTCTTATGCCTTGTAGGTTGCATGATATGCCATGCAGTCAGTGCAATCTTGATGGCCACTGTGTCACAGTGGTTGGACAATCAAAAGAATATTGAAGATGGATATAAAGTGTCAGAAAAAAAAAATGGTGTGTGATGAAAAAACTAAAAATAATGTGACCGACAAATTTAGTTCACTGTGAAACTTGTTAGTGCCACAGATCCTTTCCTCTCACCTGCAGAGAGTATAAAACTGAAAATCGATGACAGAGCCATGGCCTCCATATTAAAGGTACTGACACTCATTCCAGCTGTGTCACATTCTGCTGTAAACCACACTAGTGACTCCTAGAGCTTAGTCAGATGACACTAAGAGGGCAACATCATTCGCAAGTCACTGAGATCCATCTCTCTTCCCCTACTTATGTTTGTTTTTTATTCTTGTTTTTGTTGCCTTTATATTATTAATTTTCTTTTTTGTTTGTTATTGGTTAATTATGTACCATCTGTTTAAGTTTACATATGTTCTTTGGGTTGTGCCCCAGGAAATGTGGTTACCCTGATGTCACTTTTCCCAGACCATCCTTCTTTTTTTTGTCTTTGATTTATAGTATAATGATTTTCTGTTGGCCTTTTTCTTCACAAGATTATAATTAATGGTTAACCTCCCTCCTGTGGGGCTTTTTGTTATATTTGTTAACCATTCTTTTTAATTTTTTGCTGTATCCCCATATTTGGAGCTTCCTCTGGTAGAAGCAAGCAGCTGAGCTTAGTTGAAACTCTTCTGGGCAGGTTCTCAAATTCCTGACCTGTGTCTTGGCTTGTTTTTTCATGCAGCAGACCCAGTCAGCCATTTTGAAGTATCTATATCATGACAGTGCTAGATCCATCTTATCAGAAGAGTACTCCTCTGTCACTCCTCCCCGGAGACTTCGACCCCTCTCACTCAGATTCTCACACTGGCTTTCTGGATATGAACCTTATTTTCTTTCTCTTTCATTTACCTTATCTCTCAGATCTTTTATGTGAAAGTGTAGGCGCTGCATTACCAACACTTGGAGCTGCTAATGCAGGACCTCTGCATTAGTGGACTGCTGCACAATGGCATCAATGGGGAGGTGCGAGGGAGTAGGGAACATGGACTATACCAGGTGACACAACACAGGGGTTGACACCCAAATGATTGTGTGTAAATTTTTTGTGCAGTGTTTCAGTATGAAATCACCAAGGGGGACTGCCTCACGTTTGTTGAAGTGATGAATGTCTACACCCCATTGATAGTGGGTATTACCTTCTAGCATTAAATGGCTGGGTGTCTGCACACTTGCATTGTTGCATGGCTTATTCTTTTACATGACAAAAGCCAAACGCAGCCAGCCAATGGATTCCAATTTATTTTGAACTTCCTGTAACTCACTCTAAGTACTTCAAGCAGGTCATTCCGCCAGCATACATAGGCTCCAATTTACAACCTTATTATTTACTTGTACTTGGGGAATAATAGGTTTATAATTTGTGCTCTGTCACAGTGCAATTTGGAATGGAATAGATCTAAAAATCAGAAGCAAATAGCAAATATCGGTTGAAGAATATTTTTAACGTCAGGTTAATATATTTTGAAAATATATTGCAATATGCAAAATGGCAGGTATCTTGAAATATAAACTGTAAAATACATTGTATGGTGTTCCATAGTTGGAATTTGCAATATATTAAAATATATTGTAGTTTTTCTAAAACCTATCTTATAGTATATTATTTCTAGTATTTTGAAAAATATAATAGTATTTTTATACTTTGGAAAATGTATTGAAATGGCAATAATTTACATATTTTATAATACATTTCAGTATACTGCAAATTGTTGTACCATATTTATTCTTGATGTGTTTATAACATATTTTAAAAAGTTTATTTAGGTAATAATATATTTTTTGTAATATATTTTACATGTATTTCATTTTTGTACAGGATGCTATACAAAGAGGACATAGCAAACAGAGAAATATTCTTCATAGTACATACAGTATAATACATACTGTATGAGTGCTGCCCATTGGCACTGCCCAGACAAAATAAATAAAATGTTGAAAGGCAAGTATTGAAACCAAGAGTCAAAAAACTTTGAAAAACATTAAAGAAAAAAGAAAAACTCTATGCACCCTAAAAGCTTCAAGCATCTTTGAATTGGATCCATGAACCTGATGAACATCAATAAATTGTTAGTACAGTATAGCACATTTTATTGCAAGTTGAAAAATTAAACTATCACAGGTCTTGTATATTTAAATAAAATATGGAACTCCTATTATGACTCTTCATTTCTTTGTGCTTCCTTTTGCTGAACTTTCCTTTATATTATAAGGTTATGTGCAGCCTGCTTATCCTGGAAGCAACAGAAAGGAGGCAACACTGCCATCAAAGGGTACAATTATTCACTCCCTCACTGGCTAAACGGCCATCCAGGCCCCCTGGAAAAAACCTAACCAAAGAAGCACAAAACCTATATGCAATATATTAAAAAAAAAGCTGTTAATACAAAATGTCCCAGATAAACCATTTTCAGAGGTGCTTTTCAGTTGTAATAAGTCAAATTTTAACCTTCTAGTCACCCTAAGAAGCAGCAGGAGTGCATCCAGTCAGCATGCCGCTTTCTCAGTACACCATAGCACAGAGAATGTTCCACCCCCACAAACCAACGCTGTGTATTATCATAGTGATGGATTCATTTCTGTGGTACTGGAGGAGAATATAAAATTGAATTGCATTATTCTTTTGCTTTGGGAAATGCATTGCTAAGTATATTTTTCAAAAACTGGCAAAACAAATGATCTACTCTCTTGAGCAGACTTTTTTTCCTGCTTCTCTTTACTACCTAGATAATTTTTTTTCAGCAGCGAACTACTTAAAGAAACAAGTTAGTAAGTTTAATCTTTTTTCTCATTGCTTTTTTAATGTAGATTATTTATGTCATACCCTATTCCTTTCCATTCTACAGTTTTAAGCTCCACTAAGGTTATGATATATAAATATTTTCAGTTTTTCTGGACCATCACCCCAACACTGTAAACTATTTTAATCATCAGTTTTCAGATATTACGGATGGAATATTATCTTTTTTTTTTCACAGCTATGTAAAGCAGAGCGTGGGACTGGAAGGCTGCAAAGTCTTTGCTGAATTTTCCGTCTGGCAGGTGGCTTTTATAAGTGGGTTTTGCTGACACCACAACACAAAACAAGTTAGAGCAACATATGTTTCGTCTTATCTGTGTGATATCAGCCCAGCTTCTTAGGTGTTTTATTTCATCATCTTCCATTCCGATACTTGAGGGTTTGTTTATTTATTTATATGTTATGTTTGCTTTCCTTTAATCTGTTTTTTTTTAGGCTGAACACTTGCAGAAGCTTTGAGTCATTCCTGAATGCACTTGCTGGAATGTGATTGAGTTTCTGAAAGCAGGCATGCATAACAGCCTACCTTTCTTCTAGTAGCCCTGCACACTTCAGATGTGCCAAATTCTGTATATGCTGTCCATACATTCACCCTCCTAAAAGATCCTGGAGCATTACAAAACCTAATCTGCACCCTTTCTAAGTATTCTTTGCAGATTCAATTTAAATAAATTTACATAACATTCTCAGACCTACTTTATCCGTTTCAGGGCAGCTATGGGCCAGAGCAGAAAACAACCCTAGAGATGATGCCAGTCTACCGGGTCCATTCTCACAATTAACTTAGCCTGTACATCTTTGGGGATATGGAAGGAAAGCTAAATCAACTAGAGAAGGACTCACAACAAACACAAACAAATGTGCAGGCTCCACAACAATAGCTGACATGGTGTGACATATAATATTATGATAAAATATGTACTAAGAGAAGCTTTTAGAAAGGTTTCTTGTTAAAAAAAAATTTTCTTAGAAAGCCTTCTCTAGTATACATAAGATCTTAAGAAAAAACTGTTCTACTTAGACAATACCAGATCAAAACCAGAAAAAAAAAAAAAAACAAACCAAGGGCCCCGTTCTTATATGTTGCAAACATGAGAGGGAAAAAAAATCTGACCAAGCATAAGGGTCACAGTGAAAAGCTGAGCTAGCAGACGTTTTGAGGAGATAAGTCATATCCAAACAGGATTAGTCAAAGGGCATGAGGCCTGTACAAGATGAGGTACTCAGCCCTACACTACAATGTTCCATTGGTCCAAGGTTGTGCATCAAGGAATCATAAGCACATAAATTCAGACCTATAAAGAACACAAATCTGTCTAGAGACCACGTTAGATCATATACCAATCAACTTACAAAGATGAAATGCCACCAGATTATCTGGGCATATTAGTGATACAGATTGGAAGTAAAGCAATGGCACCAAGTCTCATAGCAGGATGCCAAGAAGAAAAGCAGAATAGGAGAGGCTTAGTAATGGTTCCTAACTATTGTGTTACTTAATTTTTTATCCAAATGACTAAAACAGAGAGATGCAATATGCACAGCTGATCAGCAACTCTAGTCAGGGTATGCTAGACTTAAGTACTGAATTTTCAACTTGCATTTAAGAGCTGAGACCTAATGTTTCTTAAATAACCAGAAACATTATTCTACAGCTTTGACTTCCCACTGTTTAATATTTTAATCCTTGGAATCTTAAGTAAGCCGGCATGTTGAAATCTTAATGTGCACTCTGGTTTGTAAGTAATGATAAGTCCAGATACTTAAGAAGGGCCTTGGCCATTTAAGGCGTATATGTAAAAAGGAGGATTTTGAAATCAGATCTTATCTTACCTGGAATCCAGATTAAATATTTAAGAATAGGAGTTATGTGGTTGTATGGTCTAGTTCTTGTAATGAATTGTGCAGCTATGCTGACTGCAAAAAATGGCAGAAGTTCAATTGAAGTATTAAATCAGGAGATGATAAGAAGATGTATAAACTTAACTTTAAGATTATGAAAGTTAAGGGGTGCTCCATAAAGTTCACGTTCTGTACACATACGGGCACACTCCAGACACCAAAGGGTGATGACCCCTCCCCCAACTTAGAGCACCAGAAGGGCTTTGACTGACACTGATAATAACATAATCTGTCACACACTCCTGTCCATCCTGCCTAACATCAGCACAGAAACTGTCAAAACAACTGTCTCAAAATGGTGGCCATAGCATGGAAAATAATATTGCATTACAGGAGAACATGATTTATTTCTAACTATATTAAAAGCACATCACCCACACATCACCCACCACATGACAAACCACCTCAGGATCCCAGATTAGGACCCAAGTGCAGCCATGCGATGGGTGATTCCTCAGCACCACACTAGTTCAGATGGAATGAAACAGTGTGAGTTTTTTACATTGCCTGGAGTGCCAATTCTGCCACCAACCCCCAGGCTTTCCTTGCAGGTTGAAGGGCCTACTTGCAGGGCTGGATGCAGATAATGTCATATCCGGGATGGAGCAATTGCAGGTGAAGGGCCTTTCTCAAGGGCCCAACGGAAAACACATCAGGTTGGGAAATAAATGTAACCGCTTAGATTCCTAGGCCTCTAAAATCCTCAGTATGGTATTTATAATTTTTGGAGACCAATAAATAGTTTAAGAAGAATTAAATGTAAACACTAGATCACAACAACAGCAAGATGCATATAGAATGGTGAAATAGCCAGTAAATAACATTTATTTTAATTAAAACATGAGGCATTGTAGTTAAAGCAGCATTACTCATGCATAATATGAGGGGTTGACAATGACACAACAATCTCATGCATGCACTGCAGAGAATCAATGAAAAATTGTAATAAGTAGTGAAGAGCACCATTGGTTATTGAGTGGAAGCACATTCAAGCTGAAATGACTTTTTCACTAAAAGAGTCATGGGAATAAGGAGCAAACCAGCAAGTCATAGACATGAAGCAGAGAATCTGATGTTTTTTTAGCAGAACCTGCAAGAGATACAAGGAGAGCTTAGCTGTTAGCTGCAAAAAACAAGCTTGATGGACTGAATGACTGATAAAAATATCTTTTGTTGTGATACTTGAGAACCCATACAGTCTGTAACCTTCCATTTTAAACTGCTCAAAAAATGAAGGGAAAACCTAAATCACACATTGGATCTCAATGAACAAAATATTCAAGTGGAAAATCTTTACTGAATAATCTATACTAATAAAAGGCAAAGCCCTCACTGACTTACTCATCATTAATTCTCCAACTTCCCGTGTAGGTAGAAGGCTGAAATTTGGCAGGCTCATTCCTTACAACTTACTTACAAAAGTTAAACAGGTTTCATTTCGGAATTGTACGTGTAACGGTCATAACGGTGGACAATGTCCGCCATGTTAAACTCTCTTATTTATGGCCCCATCTTCACAAAATTAGGTAGACGGCTTCCCTGCGCTAACCGAAAGCGATGTACGTATTTATTTCGATGGTATGACGCCACTGTCGGCCATATTGAACTTTCCAACGGTCTTTGTTACTTATGGGCTCATCTTCAAGAAATTTGTTATGCGGGTTCCCAATGCTAACTGAGTCCTACTTACATACATGTATACGTCCATAGCCAGCCTGCAGCTCGGTCACCGTGTCCCCCATCTCCATGCCTCCCACATAGTTGGCTGCCTGTCTATATAAGGCCGTCTGTTGTCTCCGGTCTCTTCATTCCCTTCCTTGCTTCGCCATAGTATTCACGTCTCCATGCTGATAACTGCAGCCTTTTTATTTAATCCACGGCTTCTCCGCTGTTTTATTGTTCATTTATTACGATTATAGTTATTGTGTAGGTATTTTAGACTTAGTTTACATTGTTCAGGTACCCATTTCCTTTATCGTTCCAACCGTACCTCCATTTACATGTCTATCAAGGTGATCACCATCGATCAAAGAACTGTCACTTACCGAGTGGTTTCCATGCCTGGAGATGGGCGCCTGCCTTTTACATTCTCTGTGTTACATATTGCACGGCCATATCAGGCTCACTCTTGATATCCAGAGGAACATTGTGTCTTATGTATTGAATGACTGGGACAGGTTCAAGGTGTGGACTGATGACGGTACAGGAGATAATTATACTACACAGGAGCACTATAAGAGTGAAATGCTTAAGCCCTTCACCTATGGTTCTGCATGTGAGTTAATGGCTGCCGCTGAATTGTTCGGTTGTTGCTTTCAAGTGTACCGAAATGGCCAAATATTTTACACCTTTGGACAACCGCCAATGCCTCTTAAACATCTTAGATTCACAAGTGACGATTTGAGTAGTGGACACTTTGATGTTTATGAATGTTTAAACTCTCAAAAGCTGGATGCGAAGTTATCGATGAAACCAGTTGTATGCTTACAACGCATGACAGATGCCGAATGTCACTTCAACACAACAAGTCCTGCAAATACTAACATAATTGAAACAAACCATGAAACTCAAACCGATTATGACAGCAGCAATCCAAGCTGTGAGAAAACAGTTAAAAGGAGGCATGTCAGACGTTGTGGTACATTTTCTGATGCAGCTAGACTCGCAGAAAAATCCATAAGTTAATAGACACGCTGTCGCTAAATACTCACAGGCAAATCCACAAGTTAATAGAGACCCTGCCGCTAAATACTCACAGGCAAATCCACAAGTTAATAGAGACGCTGCCGCTAAATACTCGCAGGCAAATCCACAAGTTAATAGAGACGCTGCCGCTAAATATTCGCAAGCAAATCCACAAGTTAATAGAGCTTCTGTTTCTAGGTACAATCCCAATAATGAAAAGCGGCTCATATGAAAACAACAGGTTTGGCTCAAAAAAAGCCAATTGTGGATTTGCATACGACCCAAACATACATTATGAATCTGACAAAACAGTACACATTGGATCCATAGATTTTGACTGTGAGTATTGTCAAGCTCATAGGTGGAAATTGCGAGTCTCCTGGTTTGTGCTGTAACAATGGTAAAGTGTCTCTCACTCCTTTACATAAGGTTCCTGACCTTCTTGAGGGCCTGTTAAATGGCGAACATCCTCAAAGTGAGCATTTCTTGAACAACATTCGAAAGTACAACAGTGCATTTCAAATGACATCATTTGGTGCTAACCAAATCGTTGAGGGAAATTTTTTGCCTTCATTTAAAATCCAGGGACAAGTTTATCACTTGATTGGCAGTCTTTTACCTATGCCGACTGAAGAAGACGTATTTTTACAAATTTATTTCGTCGGGGACGTTGAAAAGGAACCACAAATGCGGTGCGCTAATGTTTCTGGAGTTAACACGCCCCTGGTGCAGCAATTGCAAAAAATGCTGCATGATTGTAACACTTACATCCGAGACTTCCACTCCGCAATCAACAGTATTTCAGATGAAGACAATGACTTCAAAGTTGTCATTTACGCCGACAAAAAACCATTAAATGCACACAAAGGCAGGTTTTATAAACCTGCAGTACGTGAAGTCGGTGTTGTCATTGTTGGGCAAACGTTCGAGAATAGGGATATTGTCTTGAAAAGCAGAGACAATAAACTGCAATGCATTAAAGAAACCCACAGATCCTATGATGCACTTCAATATCCCCTTATGTTTTGCTATGGTGAAGATGGTTATTCTGTGTCTATACCTCAAGTTCATGCTTCCAGTAAGTTACCTATAAAGAAAACCATCTCTGCAGCAAACCTCTATTCATACCAGCTTATGATCAGAGAACATCATAATACTATCCTTTTCTTCCGAACTTTATTAAATCAGTTTTTAGTTGATATGTATGCAAAAATTGAATCCGAAAGACTAAATTATATAAGACTTAATTAGAAGAAACTACAAGCTGAAAATTACGTCCACTTGAAAGATGCTATTGACAAAAACAACACCAATTTAAGGGAACTTGGTCAAGCTGTGATATTACCATCGTCGTTCACTGGAAGACCTCGCTATATGCACTAGCATACACAAGACACAATGACATACGCCATTATGGCCGCCTTGACTTATTCATCACATTTACTTGCAATCCTAAATGGACTGACATCATTGAAGTTCTCCTTCCGTGTCAAAAACCTCACAATCGCCACAACCTTGTCAGTCGTGTATTTCATCTTAAAATTCGCAAAATGATGGACTTGCTCACGAAGAGTAACATTCTCAGCTGTACAAATTGCTACATGTACACCATAGAGTAGCAAAAGCGAGGTATTCCCCATGCACACATTCTGTTGTGGCTAAAGGATAGGATTAAACCAGCTGTCATCAATCAAGTGATCCGTGCGGAAATTCCTGATCCACAGACTGACCCTGCCCTCCACGAAATAGTAAAATCCACCATGATGCACGGCCCATGTGGACCTCATAATATCAACTCACCCTGCATGATGAACGGAATATACAGTAAGAAATACTCACGTCCCTTCATCTCAGAAACTCAGACCGGAGAAGATGGTTACCCTCAGTACCGCCGGTGCGCACCAGCTAACAGAGATCATACAATTAATATCAATGGAGTAGATATCGACAACAGATGGGTGGTCCCTTATAGTCCTGTGCTGTCCCGCTTCTTCAATGCTCACATCAATGTTGAATTTTGCAATTCAGTAAAATTGATCAAATACATCTGCAAGTATATTAACAATGGAAGTGACCAGGCAGTATTTGCAATACAAAATCAAAATGACGAAGTATCTTGATAAGAAGCTGGGCATTACATTAGTAGCTCTGAAGCAGCCTGGCGCATTTTCTGTTTTCCCATTCACGAACGTTATCCTTCTGTCGTTCATCTTGCTATGCATCTTGAGAATGGACAAAGAATTTATTTAACAGAAGGCAATGTTGCCAATATAGTACACGATCCACCACAGATGACCCTTTAAGCATTCTTTGACCTTTGCAACCACAATGATTTTGCAAAACAACTTCATTATAATGAAATTCCATCATATTATGTGTGGGCAAACAACATGTTTCATCGGACGAAGCAGAGGAACACTGTACCAGGACATTCAGGAGTGAAAAAAGATAATGTGCTGGGACGGGTCTACACTGTGCACCCAAATAACTCTGAATGCTACCATCTTCGACTGCTGCTCAACGAAATCACAGGTCCCATGTCTTTCGAATATCTCAGAACAGTTGATGGTGTCTTACATCCAACCTATAAGTCGGCCTGCAGGGCACTTGGTTTTTTACAGGACGATATCAACTGGGATGAGACTCTACAGGAAACTGCTCTGTCTCGGTCACCTCAAAAGATCCATGAACTCTTTGCTGTCATGCTGGTGTTCTGCCAAATGGAAAACCCCTTAAACCTATGGGAAAAACATAAAGACAGCATAGCAGAAGATGTTAGGAGACAGACTGAAAGAGATCATATAGGAACAGAAGTCCACCAGTGGTTACATTTGATCTATAACAAGTGTCTACAGTTGCTTCAAAACTACGTGATTGCTATTGGAGGTCAATCTCTTGATCATGACGGTTTGCCTTCACCTTTCAGAGAACTGGCAGAAGTTATGTCAAATCCCGAGTACTTAAAAGAGACATCTTACAACACCTCGCAGTTGGCCAATATAGTTACAAATACGAGCTGTTGCTAAATACTGACCAAAAGACAATTCATGAGCAAGTCATGAGGAGCGTTGTCTCGGCCACTGGCACGGTGTTTTTCCTTGATGCTCCAGGAGGAACTGGTAAGACATTCCTCATAAACCTTCTCCTTGCGAAAATCCGAGCAGAAGGTAACATTGCCATAGCTGTGGCTTCTTCTGGCATTGCTGCAACTCTTCTTGAGGGTGGCAGAACTGCTCATTCAGCTTTCAAGCTGCCTCTGAGCCTCAGCCATACTGAATCCCCCATGTGTAACTTATCAAAGCAGAGCAACATGGCTGAAGTGCTGTGACATTGTCAGCTTATTGTCTGGGATGAATGTACTATGGCACACAGAGGAGGTGTTGAGGCTTTAGACTGGACCCTCCAAGACATCCGAAACACCAACAAACTTATGGGAGGCTTGACAGTGTTGCTGGCTGGAGACTTCCGGCAAACCCTACAAGTCGTGCCCAGAGGAACACATGCTGACGAAGTTAAAGCATGTCTGAAGTCTTCATACCTATGGCCACAAATCAATGTTGTTACCTTAAGAATAAACATGAGGGTTCATTTGAAAGGTGACAAAAAAGCCGGGGAGTTCTCTGCTCTTCTGATGAATATAGGTGATGGCACCTTCATTCAAGAAAATTGTAAAATAAATATTCCTACAAATCTCTGTCTCCTCATGAATATCTTACAAAGCCTTCTTCAAAATGTTTGCCCCAATCAACGAAATCTCCACAAAAACGACGTGTCATGGTTGAGGGAGAGAACTATCCTGACACCAAGAAATGACATGACTACGACTATAAACCACATTTTACTTCAAGAACTACCTTCACAAGCGAAAACATATCAGTCTATGGATTCAGTTGTGGAAAAGGAAGAGTTTCTCCACACTCTGAATCCTCCAGGCACTCCTGAGCATAATCTAATTTTGAAGGTTGGGGCACCAATAATGTTACTGAGAAACTTATAGCCACCGAAACTTTGCAAAGGCACGAGACTTCAGGTGACGTGTCTGCAAAAGAACCTAATTGAGGCAACTATTTTTACTGGCACTGGCTCAGGGGAGAGAGTTTTTATTCCTCGCATCCCCGTTATACCCTCTGATCTCTCATTTCAATTAAAATGCCTCCAATTTCCAGTAAGGCTTTGCTTCACAATGACAATTAATAAGTCTCAGGGACAGACCCTACAAAAGGTTGGCATTGATTTGAGGCAAGATTGCTTTTCACATGGCCAACTGTACATTGCATGCTCAAGAGTAAGCTCAGCGCACAGCTTGGTCATATTACAACCAGAGGGCCGAACTGAAAACGTGGTATACAAAGAGATCCTTAACAAATAATTATTGGTATATTTTCCCTCAGTTTAAAATGGCTTACTTTTCTTCTTAATAAAAATTTTAAGGCAGTACTTCGCCACTGTGAAGCGAGGGTATTTTGCTAGTACTGTATAATTCATTGAGAACAAAATGATGTAACGACAGTCAGCGGAAACCAAAATCACCAACCCATTGAGGGCTGGATTCAATATCACACCGAAAATCAAAGTCATGAATTGAAATCACAGGCTGATCCAACTTGTGTGAATTTCATCACGGCGACTCCTAATGTGGCTCAGTAGTGTGTGGGGCCCCTGTGTGCCTGTATTCACTACAGACAATGTCTGGGCATGCTCCTGATGTTACAGCAGATGGTGTCCTAGGGATCTTCTCCCAGACTTGAATCAGGGCATCAGTGAACTGCTGGACATCTGTGGTGCTACATGGTGGGGTCAGATGTACCGATACATAACATCCCAGAGGTTCTTAACTGGATTCAGGTCTGGGGAACATCCAAGCCAGTCCCTGCTTCATCCAGGAACTGCCTACACACTCTGGGCACATGAGGCTGGGCAATGCTCTGCACCAGGAAGGACCTAAGGCCCAATGCACCTGTGTAAGTTCTGACAGTGGTTCTGAGAATTTCAACCTGGTATCTAACAGCAGTCAGGGTACCATTGTCCAGAACATGGAGGTCTGCCCGGCCCTCCAAGGATATGCCTCCCGAGGCCATCACTGACCCACCACCAAACTGGTGAAGCCACATGATGTTGCAGGCTGCATAACAATCAACAAAATGTCTCCAGACTCTTTCACCTCTGTCACATGTGGTCAGTGTGAACCTACACTCATCTGTGTGTAGAGAACTGGGAATCAATGGTGGAGCTGCCAGTTGTGGCATTCTCTGGCGAATACCAGTCGAGTTGCATGGTGATGTGCCGTGAGCACAGGTCCCACTAGAGGACATTGGTTCTTCATGCCACCTGCATGGTGTCGTTTTCTGACAATATGGTCAGAAAGATACAATCCAGCAGCCAGCTGGAGTTTATTTTGTTGGGCTCTGGCAGTGCTCCTCCTATTCCTCCTCACACAAAGAAGTCGATGCCGGTCCTGCGGCGGGGCTGATGCTCTTCTATGGCCCTGTCTGGCTCTCCTCATGTAATGGCCTGTCTCCTGGTATCTCCTTCATGTTCTTGAGACTGTGCTAAAGGACACAGTAAACCTTGCGATGGCATGTGTGGATGTGCCATCTTGGAGGAACTGGACTATCTGTGCAGCCTGAATTGTCTGTAGGTTCTGCCTCATTTACTAGTAGTGACAAGGACACTAGCAAAATGTAAAACTAGAGAAGAATCAGTCAGGAAGGATAAAGAGAGAGCAATTGTCTGTGGCCATCACCTGCAAAACAATTCCTTTACTGTTGCCTCTCGAGTGCACCTGCTGTCACTTTCATTTGCACCAAAGCAGGTAAAGTTGATTCACAATCACTTATGCTTCCTAACTGGACAGATACATATACCTGAAGCTTAATGAAGTTGGTGATAGACTGTGATGTTTAAGTGTTCCCTTAATTTTTTGAGCAGTGTAAATAATAAAATTAATTATCATTATATAGCAGACTATGTAAATGGATGCCTATGGTGACATCCAACACGGAAATGCAAGTTGCCACTTTCTTAATCTGTTTAGAACATGGGAAACACCCTGTCAAATATAACATATTCATAAAAACTGACATTAGCCATCAGTGGTCTAGTATTTTAGTTAATTTTGTTACAGTTTTATGAAGTGTGCCAAGCCTTTTGCACATCTGTAGATCCTCTTACATTTCAGCCACATAAAGCATGAGGTGTTTTTCATTACTCTATTTTTTGTATTTTAGCTTTAGGTACAAAGAAGTTCCTTCCAAAGTTAATACCAGAAGACCTTCTCTCTGGAGGTATTCATGTTTCTCAGTCACTCGGTTCACTTGCACCCCACCTGCCAACTGGCTCCTGGGTGGGTGTTCCAGTTACAAGTATAAGTGGAAGGTTTGATGGTACAGTGGTAATATTTCTTTTAAAGCCTGGACCAGTCATTGTCTGTTTGAAATGTGCACATCCACCTCTACTGTGGATTTTCTTTGGGCACTGCGATTTTCCTCCCTTATCTCTTGGATGTTAGAATAATTGATAAATCTGAATTCACCCTTTGTGAGTGTATGTGAGTGTTCCCTATAATTGACTAATACTCTGTCCAAGCTTCACTTCATGCTTGTTTTGTACCAGATGCTGCCAAATTAGAATACAGCTCCCACATCTCTAACCTGTTTAAATGCATTTAATAATGGATGGCTGGAAGGACATGTGGTTTTTGTTTAAAAGCAGCAACTACTGAAACCTCCACATTCCTTGTGCTCTTTAGATGTCACTTATGGTTGGTAAGTAAAATTTAATAGCTGCTGTATGTGAGTGTGTGTATGTGTGTGGATAAGCACACTGAATCTGCATCCTTTATGATTGTGTGTCAGTTCAACATGATGAAAGTAAATGTTAAATAATTCATTTGTTGCTTCTAGAGCATAACTTCATTCCCTGAGACCTGCAGGTCCGGCTCTGTTTTCAGGGCATATTAGTCCCATACGCATAATAAACAAGCGTGGTCTGACTCCTTCACATTTTAGAGGCATTGCAATAGATGTTGTCTCAGCCAATTCTCCCACTTATTATTCACATTTGAGGAAGTGCATACAGTACATACTGTAAATACACAAACACTTTTATTTTTCTTCTGTATATATACAGAATTTGCCAGTTGCTGTTTTTGAATGCACTAGCATGGTAGATTGTTCCAAGCCTCTTGTATAACTTGCTGTAGTTCCACTGCAGGCATTGGCTGTCTTATTTTCTTCTTCAAGTAATCCCAGACTGCCTCAATGTTGTTGAGATCAGAGCTCTGTGAGGACCATACCTTCTGCTTTAGTATTCCCTGTTACTCTTTTTAATGTTTATAGTTTTCCTATGATTTTGGTCATGTGATTGAAATCATTGCTATGCTTCAAATATTAGTACTGATCAGATGCCTACCAGTTTGCACTGCATGTTGGATAAGAATCTACCTGCTCTTCTCAGCATTGCCGAGTACATCAGTTTCAATTAAATCACCATCTCTGTTTGCAGAATTGTAGCCCCACACCGGCAGGGAACCTCCACCGTGCTTCACTGTTTTCTGCAAACATTCATCTATGTACCGTTCTCCAGCCCTTTTATCTGCCTCCCACCCACCATCCTCCTACCCCCATAAACCACCCTCCATGTGTTGTGTTGGCTTACATAGTTGAGCCTTTTGGTTTTATTTCCATCTTAGGGAAATTCATTTTTTTGACACAATCACTTCTGACAAGATTTTTCTGGATTGTAGATGGGTGTAATAGGATCCCAGAGGTTTCTATTGGTTCTGCATTGATGGCAGTGCCAGACATCTTCTAATTTCTAAAGGAAATAAACTTGATGTAGTTCTTGTTTGATGGCCAACCCCTGCATTCCCAGCCCTTTGTCCTTGCCTGTTTGTTTGTGCTTCTGCAGAAGACCATGGATAGCATATCTAGAAACACCTGTCTGCTGTGAAAGTTTTGCTTGTGAGAGACTCTGATAATTCATGATGACCGCCTCTTGTCTTGTTTTTATACATGTTTTAGTCAGGGTTTAAGATCTCCATAAAACTAAACTGCCACATCCACCACAATCTGATCTTTTTATCATAGTTGACCTTTTCCCAGTTTTAATCCCTTTACAGATCTGTTTCTGTTTCAGTTTGTCACTTTGCCTCAATACATTATGCCATTAAATCATCAATGCATGTTTGTTATATTTGCTTAATTAAGTACTGGGATGTATGCCTGCAAAGATCCCCCTTTTTAACTGAGAAATGGCCTACTACTATGTTAGTTTTTTCTTTAATAACATTCAAATATCTTATTGTATTGCTTCACTTTTTGCAAAATTAATGCTTGGAACTCTAAAACACACTGTTTTCCATTGACACATTATTACAGACAACAAAAATAACCAATTAATGAGATTTTTTCTAAAGCGTGTAAGACCTTTGTCCAGTACTGTACCTATAGTAAAATAACCATCCAGAGAAGAAGGCCCAGAAGTTGCATTTGATGCTGGCTCTCCTCTCTTTCTCTTTTGGGGGGATTGAATTTTAATTTTTAAGTTTGACGTGATTGTATAGAATGTTATCTGCTTCTAAATAACATCAATAAAAAATAAAGAAAAGAAGGGCCAGATATGCAAGGAAGATATGCTGTGGTTTAAATTTGATTGTCTTTTCTGAAGGAGATCCAAACAGTTTCATAGTTTCTGCCTTGTGTGTCCACTTTTTGAGCATTTTGATAATGACCCTTTTCCGATTTTTCTGTTGGTTTGTTTGTTTCTCTCAGCTGCTGCATTGCTGTTTTTATCTGAGCTTTTGACCAGGACATCTGTCTGCACCGTTTTGATTAACCCTAATCCACAGGCAGAATAAGGTATTCCTTTCACATCAGTATTGCTGCTTTGAAGCTTTCTTGTTATGATGTTTATGATGATTCTTGCATTATGACATAGACAGTTCAGCATAACTAATAACAAACCCTTTGAAAATTAACAGAATTTTTAAATGTTTTATTTACAACATAAAAGCCGGGTCACCAACATCATTAGGATAAGAAAATAATAAATTTTATTCAAATGATGTGTTACAAAAACTATTACACCCTGCAACAATTTCCACCACATCTAATATTTATTATGGCCTCCATGATTTTTAAGAACAGCACTAACTCTTCTTGACATGGAGTGAACTAGTTTGCAACATACTCCCAGGTCTATCTTTCCTCATTCTTGGACAATGTACTCTTTCAGAACCTGGATGCTGGATGGAGAATGATACTCAACCTGTTGTAATAAACAGACAAAAGAACATAAAGGTTTGGGGTTTTCTGGCCCTGTATACTATACAGTTTGCAACAAATTTTCCAGGTCAGTGTTTCAAGCATAAGCATACAACAGACAATCGGCATATGAAGAGGGGGAACATTTATGGAGTGGGACCGGAAATTGAAGAGTCGGATGCTGGGAAGGAAGCGAGGTGTTGTATGGGAGCCATGACGTCATCTATGGTGGACCAGGGAAAATGCGGAAGTGGTGGCACGTGGCTTAGGGACATCCGTGTGGACTATGGCGGTACTGTTTCTGCTTTTCTGCAAAAACAAAAGAAAGAGAGGTTAGTACCCCACCTTCGTCCCCTGGCGTGATATGTTACGCTGCTTATTGGGTCTTTACGCGGCTCCCTATGCGCGCGTGTGTGACACTGTCTTTTCAGAACTCCGCACAGGTGACATATTTTGCCACTGAATCACTTTCACCCTGTTCTTCTTCAAAAATTCTGCTAATGGCTTTGGATGTTCTCGCTCATCACCATGTTGAAAGAGTGCCCTGTGACCCAAAATATGGAGAGATGGTGTAGCATCTTCTCCATTAGTTTTTCACAGTACATCTGTGAATTCATGATGCCATCAATGAACTGCAATTCCCCTACAACCCCACAGAAAAACACTGCCAATACCATGTTTTACTGTGGGTACCATGAATATTTTATTGCACTCCTCACCCTTGCAATGCCATTCAGTTTGGATGCCATCAGTTCCAAAAACATTTACCTTTGTCTCATCTCTCCAAAGTATCCCGATTGTCTTCAGGTTTGTCAAATTGGGCTCTGGCAAGTGCTAAACAGGCATTTTTGTGCATGGACTTAAGCAGTGGCTTCCTTTGTGGGCAACACCTTTGCATGCTACTCGTCTGCAGTGAATGTCGTATTGTGTCAAGGGAAACTGTCACCCCAGTTTGACTTTCTACTGCTTAAGCTAACTGTGATGAACTTGCATGGCAATTTTCTCCAGCTCTTCTTATCACAAAACACTCATGTTGAGGTGTTAGCTTCCATGGATGGTCTGGATATCTCAGAGAGCTTGCCACAAGTCCATCCTTTTTGAATTTCTGGGTCACATTTGCTATTGTATTCTGATCATTGCTTAAATAATTTTTTGTAGCCTAGACATTTTTTGTGTAAAGAAATGTCTTTCTTTCTCAAGTTTTGTGACATTTCAAATCCATGTGGTCCCATTATTGTCAGTATTGAACGGGAGGGAATTTTACTTGGTAAATACCACTTTTAATTGTCCGTTATGCTGTATTCACCCATGTGATGATTGATTAGACTAATCGGTTGTTGAATTACTGTTAATTAGCATTTTATCAAGTGGTATTCATAAGACATTCATTGTGGTGTACTCATTTTTGCACCATGGTCTTAAACAATTTTGTTGAAAAAAATTCCAACATTGTTTTTTTGTACTGACAAATCTCATTTGCAACCAATAAACCAAATTGACTGGACTGTTTAAGTTATAGGTTCCCATAGAAAGTATTTTTTAAAAAATAAGTCATATGATTTTGTGAAAAATCTTTTGGGGTGTACTCAGTTTACAGAAAGTCCCCTACATATGAACCTTCAAGTTATGACCTTTCAAAAATGTGAATGTTCATGTCCAATAAATTAAAAATGATTTCAATAAGTGAAAAATTTTAAATTGTACTGTAATTTAAAATTTCGAGGCATACTGTAAGTTAGTTTGCGTGTCTGCCCCAAAATCCACGCTATTATTACTTACATTCTCAGTCATGTGTTTGCATCCTCTACAAGTCATTATGCTTTTGGCTGTATCTCTGTTTACTTGAAGTTTACATGCTTTATTTCAAGCCCAAGATGTCCGGAATTAAATGTAAAAGCAGCAGTAATGTACTGCTAAGAAGCGCCAGGCAATAATGATGGAAAAATTGAAAAATGAATATAATTGAGAGACTAGAGCGAGGTGAAAAGATTTGTATAGCATGAACCATTCAACCATCATCATGATTCTAAAGTAAAAGAACAAGATCATGGAGCATATTTATACTACATATCCCAGCTCACTAGCTGTAAACAAGTCTACTGAGATCAGCTGACTGAAAACATGAAAAAAAGAACTTAG
Source organism: Polypterus bichir lapradei (assembly GCA_026402145.1). NCBI lineage: Eukaryota > Metazoa > Chordata > Cladistia > Polypteriformes > Polypteridae > Polypterus > Polypterus bichir. The sequence goes on along the minus strand of JANRMT010062861.1, from coordinate 46,567,411 downwards.
TTGTTTGTTGTTAAAATGCACTCAAAATCATATACAAAAAATACTGTGAATAAATAATATTTGGGTCACAGACTTGCACAAGAGAGACAAAGGTGAGTTCAGATTTCTAAAAATAGATCAGTTTTATTGTCATCTCAATGTTATCCAAACAGGAGTTGCTCCTTTCATGACTCTCAGAAACCCCAGCACACATGCATTGATGCTGTTATCATTTTGCAGTCGCTCCCTTCACAGATTTCATGCACAAGTGAGAAAACAGCAAGTGAATATATGGCCAATTCAGAGGCTGTTTTTTAAATGTTCCCTGCATCAATTAGCGATTGACAGACGCGTTACGAGGCAAGCCTCTGAATTTGCGGTTGTTCTGATGACGGACAAGTAATTCCTGTCTGCATTAACAGAGTTTCAGTACACAGTGCACTTGGGGTGCTGTTGGGGTTTTAGAAATCTCACAGCAAAAATATTTTAACTATTCAAAGCTATTTGTACTGTATTTACAGTACAAATAACTTGTTTTTGATAACGGTTGTGGAGAGAGAGGTGTGTTAAGTCTGCATATGTAGGCTAGTTAACTAGCAGTTAGTGAGTCTACTGTACCTAGATCAGCTAATGGAAAACAATGGAAATAGAAAATAGCTTTCAGTTGTTTGTTGTTAAAATACACTAGAAATCTATAAGAAAGAATAACAAAAATACAACTTTTTTTTTTTAAAAGCACTTACTTATGTAC
>JANRMT010062861.1:46530309-46566581 GCA_026402145.1 Polypterus bichir lapradei | reverse complement strand
CTGCATATGTAGGCTAGTTAACTAGCAGTTAGTGAGTCTACTGTACCAAGATCAGCTAATGGAAAACAATGGAAATAGAAAATAACTTTCAGTTGTTTGTTGTTAAAATACACTAGAAATCTATAACAAAAATACAACTTTTTTTTTTTAAAAGCACTTACTTATGTACAAATGGCTGTACAAGTATATGTACATTTTTTCTACAGGAATTGGGGGGGGGGGGGTTGCATTGTGGTCATTGGGTGCCTAGGCTAACTTTGCTGGACTTGTGAACGCACTGTCAGAATGGTACTTGTTCGTATGTAGGGGACTTACTGTACTCTGTGTACTAAAAAAGGTACAAAGAAAGTAAAAAACCACTGAGTCCTTATTAATTGCAAATGTGATTTTGTTTTCTGTGGCTCAGGGAACAGAAATGACTATTTCCTTCACTTGGTAGCTGCCCGTTTATAAGGTGAAGGATCAGATGGGACAGGAGGGAAAGTAGGATGTCATACAATTTCCGATGTGTCAAAGTCTTCCTGGCCAATTAAAGGAAGTAAAGAAGTGTTAAGCTGCGGTCTGCCTTTGAACTCTCCCTCCATGCCTTTTTCATTTCAGACACACACACACACACACACACATTGTGTTCTACTGCTTCTTGCTGGATGCAGGCTGGATGGAGTGGAGGGGAGCGTTTCACTGCCTGCCCACCACACACGGCTGCCCCATTCGTTCTTGGTGGGTGGCTGGTAATGCTGCAAGCGGTGCCCCGGTTGTGGCTGAACAGAGGCCACAGGGTGGTGGGGGGTAGCATTGTAGGGTGGCTGCCTGTTGAATGGGGGCTGTGATGGGCGATTCACTACCCGCCTTTGGCCGTACCATGTTTGTTTTCGGTGGGTGGACACTGCAGGCAGCATACTGTAGTGGAGGTGACTGTGTAGTGGGCGGGTAGTGAACCGCCCCTCGCCGTCCCCATTTATTCTCAATAGCAAGCCTGCTTGTACTGTTACACACATAGCAGGAAGTTGTCTCTTGTCAGTACATCAGACACAACTTCCTGTTGTGATAGCGTGTACAGTGCTGTGCAGAAGAGCTTATCTTTACCTTTTGTCTTCACCATTCAAGAATATGTCTGAAACACAAATCTGATACAAGTGCTGGTGATACAGTAAAGAAGAGAAAAACCATCACTATTGAAAATAAAGCAGAAATAATAAAAAGGTCAGAGAGAGGTGAAACTCCATCATTCATTGGCAGAGCACTTGGTTACAGTCGGTCAACAATAGCATTTATTAAAATAATGTACTTGTTTCGACTTACATACAAATTCAACTTAAGTACAAGCGTATAGTCCCTATCTCGTATGTAACCCGGAGACTGCTTGTATATATATATATATATATATATATATATATATATATATACATATACACCATTTAGGTAAGTGACTTTTACAATGCCTGGTTTAATCTCTATTAAAGCACAAACTAAATAGACATTTAAAGAATGCAACTGAAAGTACCCTCAGTACCACATTTATGGGCCCACCTAAGTACTTTCACTAAGATATCTGAAAGCACGGCTTCCATGCTGAACTGAGACCATCAACTCCCTGTTCATTTTGTTATATAGGTGTAATATAGCACACAGGTCGCTGATGGCGACCTTTGAGTATCAGTATCTGGAAAGGGAATAGGATTGCAAAGGCACTTTAAAAAATTCATGACCACAAAATACCTGAGATACAAAGACTAGGATTTCACACAGCCGACACTTTTAAGAATGAGAACCTCTTACATCATTTACCCTTTTCATCTGTCATATATCTGTCATAAGCATCTTTTAATAGACTACATGTTTTTCAGATGAGAACTACAGTGTTTGAAACGGCTAGCACTATTCCAAAAAAGCAAGAGGGACCTGTCGGCTTATCATCCAGAAGTGGTGTCATGTCAGGTTTCCAAGGAGCACCTGCCAGATTTTGGCACACTGCTGAGTTTCCTTTTTTAATTTTGAGGAGAAGACTAGAAGTGTTAATAGTAAGGGAGTACACATTTGGCCTTGAGAGAAATAGACATTATCTCCTTTATTATATAGATAGGTCAATATATTTGGGTAAGGAATTTCTCATTTTCTAGCAAACTTTAAAAACTAAATAAAATTCAGCTTTATTCTTTAATGTGTTACTGATAATCATGAATAAAGTGATTCAGTTGTAAAGGTTGAGGCGCACCTGTCAGAATTTTCTAGAGGCTGCCTAAAACTGAATATTTCACTGTTAGGGTTCACTGACAGAGAGTTCACAAAGCAAACTTTTGAAGGATGTTCTTTTGGTAAAATGTCTAACTGTGCCTACAGTACTGTAATTGTCAAGTGAGTCAAAGTTTTTCAGCCAGCACCAGAGTGACAGCATCAGCAGTTTGGTCAAACTCATTTTAAAGATGATTTTACTCAAAGAGTGTACGCTTTAATATAAATAAACTTTAATGCTTTCCTTTAGTTATAGTTTCACTTGTAATTTCTATTGTACATATGGTGAGGTGTTCCAGATTTATGAACACAGAGGCGGCAGAGATCAACTGAGCTGCCTTGGGCATAACATGGGAGCCAGTCCATGTTGGACAGGGTGACAGTTCATCATAGGACACAGTCACACTTACTTATATTGGGCCAATTTGGAGTCTTCAAGTAAACTAATCTATTATGAACTTTGGGATTTTGAACAAAAAAAAAACCAGAAAACCCCAAGAACAACACAGGAACAAAGAGAGAATTTGCAAAAATTACTAAATCTAATAGCCTCATCCAACCAGTACATCAATAATTACTTCTACTGTATTAAAGATAATGTAATGCCAGAGTAATCATGCCAACTAAGGGCAGATATACACATTTGTCTCTGTCTAGTCACCAGCTGCAGCAGTTTGAACTTGCTGATACTTTGTGCATGAAGACCATCAAAACTAAACAAGAGGCATGAAAAAAGGAAGGATGTTGACTATGCGACTGAGCCCAATGGGTCTGAATAGATAGGCACACAGGAAAGGGGGTTGAAAAACATCAGAGGGATCACTTGTCTCCCTGCTTCTTTTTCAGCACCAACGTGGATATCTCCACCTATGTCTCTGTCAACCAACTTCCCATTGGCATATGTGTTGCAGTCTAATAAGATAATTAGGAAGAAAACAAACTAGCACTTACTTTAAAGCTTACCTAGACAATCCCAGTCTTTCCCTATTAAATGAGGCTTTCTCATAGGAGACCCCAATACATTTTAAGCCCCTACTGTGTTTTCTTACAACTATATGTTGAAGTCTAGATATTATAAAAGAGGACAAAGACAAGATGAAGGGTTGGGGCAACACCACAACCCTGTATATTGTAAAGGCAAAATAATAAATGCTTTTCAGCAAAAATGAACATCTCTGTAGACGCAAGTCTGAGATTAGACTCTCCAAGATGGCAAAGCTTTTGGTTAAATACAGGCCAGGAAGAAAGAGGTGGGCCCAGGTGGGCATACACTGGAAGTGACGTCAGAGGTGGTTACGTTGTCAGTCATCCAGCCTACAGAGGAAGGAAGAGAAGAGCCATTAGAATACAGTGCCATCCTGTGGATCAATGAGGAATTACCACCACCAGAGCTTTTAATCTGTCCCCAAGGCATTAATGTGTCACAGTTGATTAGATTAGATTATTTATTTAGAAAAGCACATTTAAAACAACAGAAGTTGAACCAAAGTGCTGTAAAAAGAAGCATTAAAATAAGCACAATGCAAACAATCATGCAGAAGCAAATTAATAAACCAATTGCAACATCCACTACAATCCATTATACATAATGAAAGGTATGTTTCATAAGTAGAAGAACAATATCTGTATTGCTGCAGAGGTATGATTTTTAAAATTCAGAGTGATGAATCCAAGACAGTGAATGATTTCTGCAAAGTGGTGAAAGTTAAATACAAAGATGAAATCCAAAATGAGCAACACAGTGGCACAGTGATTGAGCAGCTGCCTTGAACTGAGGCCTGGGTTTATGTCCTAGGTCCTTGCTGCATGTAGTTTGCATGGAGTTCTCCTCATGTCAGTGTAGGTTTCCTCCGGTATCTGGATTAAGCAGGTTAGAAAATAACATAACTTGACAATCACAAAATAATTGATCACAAAAATACCCACTCCCTTTAATCTGACACAACTAAATCAATGCTAATGCAGCCAATGAGGCTTTGGAAGTCACATAATTAGTTCAATGGAGATCACCTGCCTGCAGTTTCAATTGATTGCAGTGTTAAAGAATCTCATCTGGAACATTCAGCCTGTGGTGAGTCGAAATTAGTGCCTAACCTACACAATGACGACAAAGAACATTCCAAGCAGCTCTGTTAAAAGGCGACTGAAAGCGCAAGCCAGGGGATGGAAACAAGAAAATGTGCAAGTCCCTGAATATCTCTTGGAGTCCAGTTAAATCAGACTTTAAGAAATAGAAAAATCTTACACCAGTTGTAAATCTGCCAGAACAGGCCATCCACAAAAACTGAGTGGTCATGCAAAATGATGACTAGTGAGGCATGCTATCAAGAGATCTATGAGAAATCTGAAGGATTTACAAGGCACACTGGTGAAGACTGGAGGGACTGCGCATACAACAACTTTTTGTGTCACAGCTTTATCAGAGAGACAAAAGTGAAAGACGCTATTAAAAATTCATGTGGGATCTAAGGAAGAGTGTGCCAGATGACACGTGGAAGACTCTGAAATCAGCTGGAAGAAGGTTCTACGGTCGGATGAAACCAAAGATGACCTTTCTGGCCATCAGAATAAACAACATTTGTGGCCATAGCCATAATCTTGATGTTATCAAGCACACCATACCCACCATGAAACATGGTGTTGGCAGCATCCTACTGTGAGGATGCTCCTCTGCAGCAGGTACTGAAAAGCTTGGAGGTGTATAGGGTAAAATGAATGCAGTAAAATGCAAGGAAATCCTGGAGGGAAAACCTGATACAGCCTAAAAGAAACCTGTGCCTTAGTAGAAGATGTGTTTTCTAATAACAAAACGCTCCCAAAGCATAAAGCTACACAGGAATGACTTTAAACTACTATGTTAATGTCCTGAAGTGGCCAAATCTGTGTCTAGTGCATGCATTTATTAAGTGTCTCAGAGTAGGAAAACGGTCTTAACTAGCTCAAAATTTTTTAACACAAATTTGGTCCTACTCTTAGGTGTAGGAGTAACATGGTATTTGGTATTGAATAGCATTTACAGTAATTTACAATATGTTCCTAAATTAAGAAGCTACTCCTACCTTTACCAGGATTTTAGCAAGCTTCTGAAATGACCTAACTCGTGAAGAGCTAATATCATAAGTTTTCATAAAAAAGCTCAAGGACAAGCATCGAATTGATAAAGATGGAATAATATTAACAAATACATAACAAGGTTGCTCCGTCTGCGTGAAGAAGCCATGTGTTTTTTGCCAAATTAAATTATTGGTAAACATTATACTTTTTGCCCATAGGGAAAATGCAGTTTTGCAATAGCAATGGGTCTGTCACAATCAAGCATTTCTTGAATTTTGCACAAAACTTTGAATGCCATTACAACGCAAGAGGTAATACGTAGATTTATATATTTCCCCATCATTCCATGTGAGATAATGTTAAAGCAAGCCGCATTTATACATATCCCTGTTTTCCTGTACTTGTTGTTGTGATTGAAGACATGCATGTCAAGATTATTGCCCCCAGTGTGGATGAGCACTACTGGATATGTCAATCACAGTATCGGCATACAGGTGCTCATAGATACAAGCTGTATTATTCTTTTTGTGTTTTTGTAAAGTGGAAAAAAATATGTGCAGCTTAGTACAGTATCCTAACTGTAAAAACCATTTGTTAGTTATTTAGGCTATGTTAAATTGATAGAACTATTTTCTTAGTTATGTTGAAAAGTTTGCCTATACAGTAATCCCTCGCTATATCGCGCTTCGACTTTCGCGGCTTCACTCTATCGCGGATTTTAATATGAAAGCATAACTAAATATATAACGCGGATTTTTCGCTGCTTCGCGGGTTCTGCGGACAATGTGTCTTTTTACTTCCTGTATATGCTTCCTCAGTTGGTTTGCCCAGTTGATTTCATACAAGGGACGCTATTGGCGGATGGCTGAGAAGCTAACCAATCAGAGCACGCAGTTAAGTTCTCCTGACTGAGAAGCTAACCAATCAGAGCACGCAGTTGAGCTCCTGCGTGCTGAATGCAGTGTTAACCAGGAAGTCTCGTCTCACTCATTCAGCATCAACGTGTTTCGCTGTGTAAAGAGTTGTGCTCTTTAGTGTTTATCTTTGTGCATGGTCAAGCCCTTCATTATGGCTCCAAAACAATCTGCTACTGCTTCAGGTGCCGTGCCCAAGCGCAAGAAGAAGATGTTAACGATTGCCGAAAAGGTAAACGTTTTGGATTTGTTGAAGGCTACGATTCTTTTTATTTAAAAAGTAGGAAAGGAATATAAGATCTACGGCTGCAGCGTCCTTTTAACCAGGGTGCAAAACGAGTTGTAAGTGGATGTAATAAGGCAGTAGTCTGGATGGAATCTGCTTTAGGGATCTGGATTGAAGACTGCCAGAAGAAGAACAACGGCAGTGCTACACAATCGCCTGAAGTGGCTCCTTTACAAGGGCTGTAACGCTCTCCTTTGTTGTGCAGTAAAATTAAACTCATTGTTATCGGACAAGTCATCGTGTCATTGTTGGTGAGTAACCATAATTAATTTTCTTCTTACAGTGCTTAGTACATGTACGTACGCTTAGTGTCACTGTACACACATTTACTGTATACTATTTTTCTTGCATTGTACGTATTTATTGCTGGTGACCTGTCTATCGTAATGGCTGTAACATATGTGATATCGGAGACACTCAATATCTTTAAAATAATATTTAGGTTTTACTGTATATAAAGAGTGTGTTTATATACATAATTTCAATGAATCTTACCTAATATCTAAGAGAATACAAAGGGATTATGCTGTATAACTCTGCGGGGAATATTTATAAACAGTGCGGGAGAGTTTATAAGGGCTTAAAATATATAAAAATAACCATACAAACATATGGTTTCTACTTCGCGGATTTTCACCTATCGCGGGGGGGTCTGGAATGCAACCCCCGCGATCGAGGAGGGATTACTGTATATTAATGCATAGACTATGGGAGATTCTATTATATTCCCAACAAGCTAAACTGAAACTGAATATTCTAATTATCTCTTGTCCCTCTGACTACAAATTAGGCCCAGTTTATGGTCTGTCTTGCAGATGGAAAAACGTGAAGGGCAAACAGTATCAAATTGTATCCAGTAACAAAGTGTATTCACAATATTGAATGTTCCATACATATAGAACGTACTGAATAAAATAAGCAAAGCCTATGTAAGTTTGCCACGGAGAAATTACACAACCTTTAAATATAAAGCGTAATGTAAGTTTAACAAGAAAAAGCTAATATTGTAGAAGACACATTTTTTCCTTTTTTGTCTTTTATCCTGTGTGGGTAATAACTTTTTTTCTCTATTTTTGTGTGAACTGTTTTGCTTTGAATTTTCAATAAACCTTTTTAAAACTAACTTTATTGGACTGAGAAATTTCTTTTGTTACACATTTGAATCATGTGGATCCTACCTTGCTAACTTAGTAGCAGTTCAATTTTGGGAAACTGGAAAAGACGTAGCTACACTAACTTGGTATGTTTCTTCTATCCAACTACTATTATTATTATTAATATTATCTCTTAGTGCGCTTCCTAGGAGTAATTCTGCGACGCAGAGCACAGATCTCAATACAACTGAGAATATGTAGCTGGACTTGAAAAAGACTGTTCACTTGTGACCCTCATGCAGTTTGACATAGCTTGAGCAGTTTTGCAAAGAAAAATGTGGAAAAATTTGACATGTCCAGATGTTCAAAGCTGACAGAGACCTACACATAGACTCAAGGCTATGGCACCCAAAGGGGCACCCTACTAATTACTGACTTGGAGAGGGAAATACAGATACAATATATTATTTTGTGTTTTATATTTGTATTTAATTTATATCACATTGTAGAGATCTGTTTTCACTTTGACATTAAAAAGAGGTTCTTTCTATTGATCAGTGTCAAAAAGCCAAATTAAGTCCTCTGTGATTCAATAGTCCATAATAATAAAATGTTAAAGCTTCCAAGGGGGTGAATGCTTTTTATAGTTACTGTAATTTACTTCATTCATTCTGTCTGTCTCTGAATTCTCCCCTATCCCAAAAATACTCATATTACATTAATTGGCAAGTCTAAATTGCCCCCATGTGGGTGCGTGTGTGTGTGTGTGTGTGTGTAAGTGGCCATAAGGGGACTGGCAAACCATTCAAGGTGGGTTTCCACATCACTCCCTGGGGTACTTGGATAGGCTTTGGAACCCTATGGCCCTGCTATCAATTGAGCAGATTTATAAATGTTATGTTATGTTATGTTATAGCTTATATGAATTGTATCTTGGCAGCAGTGAAACAAGATAGGGTCCTAGCTGCAATTCCCACACTTTTGAATTGTAGAAGACAATTGTAATCCTTTGAAGAAACCTCCATGGATTGCACTCAACAAAAAATGCACCAGGGTGCAAGTAGCTTAATTAAAAATGCTACTAAATGTGCTACTATAATGAACTTTATTTAAAATGAAAATAAGTGCTTCATTATTTAATGCAGTGTGGCTGTCAGAGCCCAGAATATTAACAAATACAGTAAAATGTTATATACCTTGGTGTCCTGTCCATCAATCTTCCTGAAAACTGCTTAAACCCATGCCTGTGCCAAGACTGCTCCTGACTTTTCAAAGCTCCGTCAGACAAATATTAACCAAAATAATACACTTTTTGCTGCTTCTGGCATAACCTGTCAAGAGATAGCCGATAAAATGAAGTGAACAAATGCCATGAATACGCAAGGGAGCTGCTGAAGCTAAGAAAAAAAGGTATTTTGCTGCTGAAAAATGATAATGCCAATGAAGTCTATTACAGCAGATGTCTGCGCAAAAGTAAATAGATTAGATAAGTTATTAACATTTCATTTAATGCTTCCAATTCATTTTATTATGAGATATTTGCAATAAAAGTTAAATCTACTATAGCAGGTCCACCAGGGTCCATGCCTGAATATAAATGTAAACATTTCAAAGAATACTGTATTTCTTCACTTCCACTGCATAAGTTATTTGATCTGTTTTGACTTTAAATTAGTTCATGTGAACAAAATGCAGACCCGCAGATTTGCTTTTCTGCTCTCTGTCATGTCATGTTGAAGACGCTAGTGAAAAGGATAACGCTGTCTTCTGCATGTGAGCATCCACTTTGCTAACAGGGAAACAAACAACATTAGGTCATCTAACAAATAAATTAAACGTGGAGCTTATGACAAGGCTTGAATAAATGGGGCCTGTTGGAAACAGTGCTGCTGCCAGCATCAAAGCAAAATGTTTGGTATTGATGAACAGTGCGCTTAGAGCTTGACTGCCTCTCATCAGTGTAGATGCTATATAAGTAAAGCAGACATCCTGCATATTTCGAGAGGGTTCATATTAGTTCCAAATTATATCTTAAAACTATAATTATCAGTTTCTATTCAAATAATTTATTAATTTAGCCATCTCTTTTCTTTGTTACAGCGCACAGGAACTTAGAAACAACCCTGGGTAGGCTGCCTGCCTGCTGCAGTTGAAATTATTTGTTATACCCATTTATAGGCACTCACACTGTGCAAATTAAGAGCCGTCAATCAGCCTAACTTGAAAGTCTTTGGGATAAAAATGGGAGAACCTGAAGAAAACATCACATTGATTGTGATTAGGCAGAACATCAAACTTGAGACTGTAGAGATGATAGGTATCAGTTTTTACCACTGCCTCATTGTGCTATTCTGTATTACCATTTAGTTCTTCATTTGAAATGATAACTACACAATTTTGGCTTTTGATTTTTCATTTGGAGGACCTTCGCCCCCTGCTCATTTAGCTCACCAACGGGGCTAATCTGCGCCAGCCACTTCACATCTCTGTCGCTCACGTATTTGGATTTCACTTTCACCAAATGTTGTGCGAAAAATTGTCACCAAAAGGTTTTTACCTGAAATGAAGACTATTAGGACTCAGAGGAGTGGCAAACTGAGTTTATAGCTTTATTGCAATAAAACAATAACACAGACTCAACCCAATTCGGCCAAAGTGCACTTAGCCCCGAACAGTTCAGAAATCAAAGTTTATATAATTATTTCTTATAATCCTGACCTCGCTCAAATTAGCTCATTTGCTGTTCTCTCTGACTCACCTCTGCACCTGTCCAGCTGATATTTTAAGTTCTCATAGGAACCATTATTATATCATGACTTCCTTCTGCAGCTGGCCACCGGTATTTTTACTGTCTATTGTTCATCTTTATTTTCTGTTTTGCTTATTTTGATTGGTCTCGGTCCGGGCAGATGTTCCCTTCTTCCATTATTGAGCTTTCTCTTATCATTTCCTTTTCCTTGGCCTTCAAGCTATTTTATATTTGGTGGCTAAAGCTAATCTTTAATTAAAAAGAAATATGGCATGTGCCTTTATTTAATCATTTGCTTGGCAGGCTTGACTTGCATTAATAGCTGCACTAAGGTTAATGCTTATATATATTTTTCTATATTTATTTATGCAAATACATGAACATACTAATTTTATTTTACATATATTACATCATCTTGACCTCGCTGTAACAATGCCTTTGCTGTTTCTGCTGACTTACTATTCCAGCTGGCTTCTCACATGCCTATCATGACTATTTTTCTGTATTATGTCATTGGTATGCTCCTTGCTTCCTAGCCTTCAAACAACAGGTGTTCTTATTCCCCCTTCTTTTGTCCTCGATAGTTTCTGTGCGTCATTCTCTTCTTATTCAGTCCTTCCTTTCCCAATATTGGCAATTTTGCTTCAAGCCTAACTAGAAATGCAATTTGACTAATGTTTTTTATTTAACTATTTGCTAGACATATCTTATTTGCTTGACATTCTAATTTATGCTAAATCTAATGCTTCAGAAGCTGTGAATTACTTTTATGCTAATACATAAATTTTTATATTCCATACAAACAACAAATCTGTTAATTCTCGTGGATATGCCTCTTCATTCAGAAGAAATACTACTTTTCCCTGATGGCAACACAAATTAGATGATCTACAAGTCTCCGACTTAAAGTTTAACTACAAACAATATATTTGATCTCTTTTTGCTGTCCCATTATTTCACCGAGTAATAATTTCCGTTTGTTTGCGCTAATGCAATCTTTAATATAATTTTTTTGAGACTTTCGAATTTTAGTACTTTCATTATCTCTAACCTGCTCTGCATGTGTATCGCGCCAACGCTTTTGAATGTTCTACTTTGTCATCTACTCTTTGTCTTTTATTTTTGGCCCTGGGCGTGGTTAAATCTTTTGGCACAAAGTCTCATCTCGCGGGACTTGAAAGTTTCTCCCTAAAAATTCTTGTCTCATCCCAGGATTTTTTTATATAATTGAGTGACAGAAATGGTGTCATTATAAAAGTTATTGATGGCTGTTTCTAAAAAGGATTAATAGTGTCGCTGTCATCCTGGGACAAATCTGGTAAATGTAATTGACAGATAATTGTAAATGTTATTGCAAATATGTTATTTTACAATATTTATTGTTAGATTGACCATTTAAATTGAGAATAAATTACTGGCTGCTCTACAGGATACATACACTGTTGTGTGGCCTTTGTATCTACTTCATCTTTACTAGACAAATTTATTTACATACAAAATGACAGGTGGACACATGCAGAATTAGCACAGGAAAACAATTCCAGCCAAGCACTAAACACTTTTCAAATGCCATTTGTTTCAGGGATTTATTTATTTTTTTTGCTATGTAAGTTTTGTTTCAGATTTAGCTTTGTGCAAATTGCTCATTGCTAATGATGAGTGCAAACATGCAACTTCAATTTGCATACAATTTTTCGAAACTGATATTAACCCTTTCCGCCCTGACATCCTATTACTAGTACATAAATATACAGCCGTTTTTATAAAGCACAGGTACGTTTGCAGCTGTAAGTAGCTCCACTTTCAATTTTATTTCTTCAAGAAGACTGAAGTATTTGGCAGCTATTGTATAATAATAATGATTTTTTTTCTTTTTCATTTTTGAGCTTCCTGGACTCCCAAAGGTAGAATATTAAAAATAAAAAAATAATAATTTTTCCCATAAAAACAGAAAATCCAAGGACGAAAGGGTTAATATTTGTTAGAATTGTTACATGCTGTATATTTCCACTCAGAAATACATTAAAATACACCATTGTGTGCATTAGTATGTTTTCCCCACAGGAAAACTCAAGTAATTTGCTTAAAAAACCTATAATAACAAATTCGAAAAGTATCATAATATACAAAATAACAGCTAGCATGAGTTTATGAAATGAAAATCTTGCCAAACCAATCTTTCAGATTTTTTTAGACAGGCTAGTGTTCTATTTAGGATAGAAAACTAAAGAGAAGAGGTGCCTGCATCTCATCATCAGGCACCTTAAGTTTGGGCACGAGCTCTGGATAGCCTTGTGCAAGATCCATACATTGAAGACACAGACTTCCTAGCAGTGCAGGGGACAGTATAGTACAAGACATTACCAGAGAAAAGCTGTGTCTGTAAGGGAAATTAATACCTGTCAGTGGTGCGGTGTCATGCTCAAAGTCTCCTCATCATCTACGCTAATGCCTTTATCAGGTCTGCATTATAAGCAGGAAACCTCATTTTCAACTTCTCAGAGAAAAGACTTGCAATGTCTGCCATTGGATTGTGGCAGTGCAGTACAGCTGGCCTGTCAGTATCTCAGATACAAACAGCTCTACCACATCTTAGCCAAGCATGTTGACATTTTGCTGCTAATGATGAAGACTACACCAGCATTGATTTCTTCCAGAACAATATCCACAGCAGTCCAATTAATCTGTCACCATCCTGTCTGTCTCCAGCCAAATGACAGATAGTCAGAGAGATCTGAGCGATGACAGTGGTGTTGTTAAGCCCTCCTTCAACCTGTTTCCCCCACTGGCTGTTATAGACTTCAGAAAACAGAGCATTGAAGCAGTCTAGTAGCATGTGGAAGGAGCAATGTAGGAGGTCATTGGCAACTGTGGCTGCTGACTGATCTGACCAGATCAGAACTATTGAGTGACACTGAAGACACTCCTGGCAATGATCTCTAGAACTTACGACCCTACTTGTATAGGCACCAGTTTACCTTGTGGATGGAGCACGTCTCTTTCTGGCTTCTGTATTTAAAAAAGCCTGATGACCAGGTAGTGAGGTGGTTAGAGACTCTGCAAGGGAATGATTTTGCAATCCAGAACAGAGCCAGGAGTTTCAGACTCTAGCTTCAATGCTCTGTGCAGTAGGCCTTAGCCCTCTGACTACTGCAGCTATTGAAACAGGCAGAACAGCTCTAGGTAGTCTGTCTCTGAGTACCATGTAGCACAAAGTCTGCTTAAAGAGCTAACAATTCTGCATGGCATCAGTATGGCTGTGTTCCAGCAAGAGCAGGAGCGGGGCACCAGCTATTGCCAAAGAATGACTCATCACTGGACAGCAACCATCATGGGCCAATTGTGAAGGTATGTCTCGCAGTGGAAGAACCTGGAGTTGTGGGACAGGCTGCTGTAGCAAAACTGGGACAGTCCACTTCATGACAGCTAGTGCCAAGGAATCTTCAGCATTAGTTTGCCCATTGTATCCATGGACCACAAAGAATCTGTTCTTCAGCGTGACTAAGGTGCAGCAGTAGCTGAGGAAGCACTACCTCTGGGTGGGGTGCAGGCAAGGTGTGGTGCTGTTTGTCCACTGCTGCTGTGACTGCACCACATACATTGGCCCTATCCCATAATCAAAGTGTCACTTTTCAAAGCCTCCAAGCAGGAACTATCATGGAAAACATAATCATGTGCATCCTAGGGCCCTTTAAAACTATTGATACTAGAAACTAATATAGCATGTCCTTGAGGCAATTAATTATTTCATAAAATGACCCAAGGCATACGTATGTGACTTTCAATCAGAGTGCAATTATGCGTTCCAGGAATCTCATGAAAGAGATGCTCTGCCAATTTGATGTACCTAAAAACCTACATAGTGAACAGTGTTGAAATTTTGAGTTTGAGCTCATGAGAGACGTCTGTCAGCTCCCCAATATCCATAACACTCACACCACCACTCTCACCATTGGTCAATCATCTCTACCCTAAGGGCAGAACATCATTGACATTGGAACCAGCAGCTTACTGCAGTGCTATGGGCCTATGGATTGGTGTTTCTTTCTGCCTTCATGTTCCAAAATTTCAGCAACCATGGATAGTACCTTATCATGGCACCATCTGTACCTACCTCGGATCACTGAAGTCTTACATCCTCACAAGGTGTGCATTATGCTTCCTCTCCCACCACAAAACTTGCACAGTGGCTCCTTCTTCACCACCCATGTGTGCAAGTTCACTTGTGTAGAGAGGGTGTCATATCCTGCTCTTAGCAGGAAGGATAAGTTTCATTTAGGGAATGCACAAACTAGTGTGTTTCTTCGTGCCGGTCCCAAGCCCGGATAAATGTCAATGTCAATTTATTTATATGGCACATTTAAAACAACATGGGAATGCTGTGGCCAAAGTGCTTTACAATAAAATATGAAAAAAACATACAATTAACATAAACAACATAAATAGAAATAAAATAAATGAACATAAATAAAATAAATAATAAATAGAAGTAAGATTACATAAATGGGGAGGGTTACGTCATGAAGGGCATCCCGTGTAAAATTTTGCCAAATCAATAAGCAGACGAGATGATCCACTGTGGCAACCCCATTATTGTTTACTAATAAAGCAATTTTTTGGGCTTAATTTTAGTTAACTCATTTTTTATGATTCAGAACCTTTAATTGCCTATTTTAGATTTAAACAGCTGCATTAAGGTTTTAATTGTTGCCTGTTTCCTTAACCAGCCATCAGTTAATAATGAAGTGTAAATAACAAAGGAACCACCAGGTTTCCAGCTAAAGTTCTTCCATTTAAATTTCTGTATGTGCTTATAAAGCATCTGTGTTAATACAATGTTTTGGAATAATTGAGAAAGAAGGGGATGACCAAGAGGTACAAATCTGTTCTGGACCAGAAACAGATAATGTTTTCAGAAAATGAAAAATCTACAATTTGAGAAAGATTTGTCTTGGAAGAATGAAAGCATTAACAGAACATACAGAATAATTAAATACCAATTACATTATCTGCCAGGCCAGGCTTCTAATTATAAAACTGGTTGGAATATAAATCTGCACTTACTCTTTATGTCCAGGACCAGAGCTCACCACCCCTGGTGTAGGCACATGTGCACTTTATTTTAATTTATGCATAGGTATTGTTGGTAGCCATCAAGCTATTAACTTCATATTGCTACTCCCACTTTTATATTTGTTATTTCTTAGTGCTGCAGGTTTGTTCAGAAAATACCTTCAATACTGTATAGCCACACTGAATGCTTTATCTTTTGTTGTTCTGTTTGTATTGTGTTGCATTGTGCTCCTAGAGACACTTCATTCTGTCTTTCTGTTGTCACACACGTACGAGTAGGAGGCAGCTAAAGGAGCTGAATAATTGTAATTCCACGACAGACCGGGGGAGGCGGGGTGCCCTAACTGTCTCTCTCAGTTCCTTGCAGACCATTCTCAGGAAATCCTGCCAGGTTCTGTTGCCTGTGAATATGCCATTTCCAGTTCCAGCACTGTTTGATTACATCACTGCCAGTTCCAACCCCCATGATGATGTCACTTCCAGTTCTGATGACATCACTTTTGGTTTTTGGCACCAGTGATGATGTCACATCCTGTACTGGCCTTTAAAGCCACCATCTTGCCTCCATACAATCAGTTCTGTTTTAGACTCAGATCAGTTAACACCTCTGTTCATATTTAAACCTATTTTGCAGCCGTGGAACAATATACGGGTGGCTGCCCCGAACGTTTACAATGTCTTTGCCTCATCCTTGTTACACTGTGTACTCTGTATATAGTGGGATGACAAATAAAGCTGACCTGACCACCTCCTAGACCTACCATCAGCACTATATCAGTTCCCCAGTATTTACAGTCACCTGTGCTCTTGATTGTAAAGCTTGCAGCATATTAGAAGAATGTGCCCTAAACTGACTGAGAGCTGGTGTGGACACTGCACCATCGTAGTCTGGCTGTCCAAGGTAGGGTGTTTGGATAAAAAAACAAAAAAAAGGTGACAGGTTGTGGTGGTGCACCACAATTGGCTTGACCTTTACTACCACATAAGTGAGATGTTTTCCACTGAGAACACCACACCTGATTTCACTGATATGTCATCTGATGGTAGAGCATCTAGCCTCGATCCGGCACTATCTTCCATATCATTAGATGCCTATGTGCCCTCTGTGCTGCAGAAAAAAACAACTCACCTCTTTAAAGTAGCTCTTTACCACTACAAGAAGAATTGGAGGATGGTTGATGGAATGACTGACCACTTGAGGAGGTTGCTGTGTAACAACACCTTCAGTGACAATGGTAACAAGAGCAGCAGCAGGAGTGAGTGTGCCACAGAAAGACAGGAGCACATTATTGTCTGAACCAGGCAGAACATTATGTACATATGTAAATTAAACTCCAGTGCCCATCAGCTTATAAAAAACAGGCTCTTGTCTCATAGTCTCAGGTAGTCATCCACAGCGACTAAGCAAGTTATCCTTTCTAGGATAGTGAGCTACAAATCCATAAAAACGTAAGCCATCTGCTATCTGATTATCCTATTTTGTTGAGGCACATCACTACAATACAGGTAAAATTCCATTACAATGAACTTCCAGGGACCTAAAAAAATTTTGTTGTAATGAAAATTTTGTTGTAATGAGATTCTGTATTTGTAGCTATAGTGCTTTTTTAACTTGCGACCAGGCATCTGCAATCATTTCAATAGCTTCTTTCGCGTTAATTAACTTTCGCAAATGATGCCCAAATCCAGTGGCTGAAGCACTGCTAAATGTGTAAGCATGTTGTGGGCAGCACAGTTATCAATCAGAAGTCAAATCATCCTTTTCTTCTTATTCATATTGTATGGTTTTTGAACTCTTTTGGGATCCCCCCAACCCCATACCACCGGGAACGTCATACTGAAGTGCGTCCTGAAGCGCGATTGCCGTGTCTGTGGAAGATTGTTTGTCCGCTGCCCAGGCAAGGCAACAGTATCTCATAGTGGCGCAGTGAGGCGCCACAGAAGTGAATCCTAAAAGATTGGTGTCACGCTATAAGTCCTTGCCTTACACCCAAAAAAACATGAGGCTGAGTCTCAGTACTTTAGCAAAACCAGCTTTATTCAGCTTGAAACAGGAACAGCAGGGTTATTTATTGTAGTGGGATCTACCCCTCTTCTATACACAGACACAGCAGTCAGGCAGGGTTGTGGCCAGGTTAACGGCCAAGTAATCCTGTTACCTGCATTTACATTGTTCCTGGCATCACCCATCAAGATCTTTTCTGTTTACTTTGGCAGAAAGATGCAGCAGAGCTGTGAGCCTGCTATTGCCCAGGCAACAGATAAACAGTCTTCCCCAAATGCGGTGATCGCACTTCAGGATGCTCTTCGGTATGTTGTCCAGTTGGGTGAGGTCCCAAGAGAGTTTAGAAACCTCATATTTTCTTGAATGAGTGCCGCATTAATAGGAATGTTTCTTGAACGAGCATCACTGAACCACATAAAAACGGCTTTTTTGACATATTCAAATGCAGCAGTTTTTTTTTTTGTTTTTTTTTGTTCTTTATTTCGCCTTATACAATTTCTCGTATTAGGAATTTGTTAGTTTGCACATACCCCTTGGGGTCAGAGCGCAGGATCAGCCATTGTACAGTGCCCCTGGAGCAATTGAAGGTTAAGGGCCTTGCTCAAGGGCCCAGCAGAGTAGGATCTCTTTTGGCAGTGACACAGATTCGAACTGGCAACCTTCGGGATACCAACACAGATCCTTAGCCTTAGAGCCACCACTCCGCCCCGTTTGCATACGTTTGCAACCTGAGATTTTTCTTCTTTTTTTGCTCGGTCTTTCAAGGAAGTTGACAGTGTCAATAGCGAAATTCCGAATTCACTGGCAATGTTTTTTTTCTTTTGCCGCAATTGAGAGCTGCAAAAATGTAAAGTTTTTTTTTCTAATATGAACTGTTATCATTTTCTTGTGTCTGCCGTTTCTATAGGAGGGCTACGAGTTAAATTCCAATGGATGTTTTTCAAATGTTGACGAGTGATAAGCAAAAGGTACAACTGAAAGCCACTGAAAACAAAAACAGCAAAAAAACAGTACGAGCAAAGTTCGAAGAAAGAAATTTTTTTACATTGTTTCTGTTTGGGGATCGTTGTGCACAACTGAGCTGCGACCACAGAACTAACTGCTCTGTGGATGATTCACTCAGGCATTTCAATGTCTTTTGGGCACTTCGTTGTAATGAAAGTATCTGCTGAATGTACTTCTTTGTAACAACATTTCTATAGACTCGTGCCATATGGGGAAACTGTCGGGACCATAAAAATACTTAGTTATAATGAAAATTTCATTGTAAAGATATTCGTTGTAATGGAATTTTACCTGTATTTTGTATGACCTTCACTATCATGTAAATATTTCAGTATTGTAGTCACTAATTAATGCTGCCATCAACCAGCATATTGTGTAATATCTATTGATCGTCTTCAATTGTTTCCAGTCTTTTTAGCCATTTCAGCTTTTCTAACTAACCTTTTGCTATATGCTTTTCTATTCTTACTCCCATTTGGTGCAGAAAAGTATTCTGTACATGATGTTTGAATTAAGCCCAATGTATAGTTGTATTGTATTTGTGTATTGATTTAGAATATGCACATTATACTGACATACAGTTTTCAAAAGCACTAAGATAAAAAGAGTTGGAAAAAAAAAACTAACACTAAGAAACAAATAAATAATTAAAGGTGTGTGTTCCTCTCCTCATTCCTCTCCTTGCACCAGATAACAAATGAAAACATAACTCTTGCCAACCATTCCTTCAGTTTTTGGTGCCTACTCTGTGCAACAGCCTCCTATTCACTAATCCCCTATGGTCTTCATATTTAAACTGAAATTGAAGACAGTTTTTCTTTCACTCTTCATTGCTTTCCCTTCATTTTGGTACTGTCACAACAACATTCTACAGGATAACTTGGACTGCTAGTCTTGAACACTCTACTCACAACTGATCACATTACCCTGCTCTGTGACTTTGTCTTTCACTGATATGGTATTCTCCTCTTTGTAGTTTCATTATTTTACTATGTCTTTGTATTACCATGATGTTTGTGAAACTTACCAGGAACATTTATTGGGTTCATCTACTCTTGCCTTTAAAGATTAACACACACAGATCCATACACTTACACATAGCAATCATAGCCATACAAAGTTACGAGTGGTGCCAATTTCCAGTCACTCTGCAATATTCTGCATAAGATTCTCTATATAGGGACTACTATCACCAGCTCTAACAAACATGCGGGTGTCATCGCGACACACATAAAAGTACAGTTCTTTCGGTTATATGCCACTTACTAACCCAACTGTGTCTTGCTTTTACTGTAGTTGTTCTAGTTATTGAGGAGTGACCTCAATAGCCTTGATAAACCCTATTAATGAGAAAGTAGCAGTCTGATGCACACTTGATACTCCTTTATTATTTCAATTGCTCTAAAAAAACACATGTGGCCTTCAACTGGGGACCAGTGAAGGGAAGGACCAGGAGAGGGGCAATATCTTCCCCGGGGTGCAAGAGGGCAGCCTGCCTGGATTACATCAGGGCCACGGATTTGGAGCTTGGAAGCTTAACCCTGTTGGATTCCGTGGAGCCGGAGTCGGGAGGCAGAAGGCAGAGCTTGAGAGGAGAGGAGAGGAGGCGGCAAAGAGAAAGAGAGGATTGTGAGTTATTTGTGGTGTTTTGTGCACTGTGTGTATTTTGCTGAAGAAGGAAAATAAATAGTGTGTGTTTTGGGACTTCAGTGTGTCCTGTGTCTGTCTGGATCGGGCTGATCTTTCATACACAGTATAGAGAATATATACTCAGCAAAAAAAGAAACGTCCCTTTTTCAGGACTGTGTATTTCAACAATAATGTTTTAAAAATCCAAATAACTTTACAGATCTTCATTGTAAAGGGTTTAAACAATGTTTTCCATACATGTTCAATTAACCATAATCAATTAATTAACATGCACCTGTGGAATGGTCGTTAAGACCTTAACAGCTTACAGAAAGTAGGCATATAAGGTCACAGTTCTAAAAACGCAGGACACTAAAGAGACTTGTCTACCGACTGTGAAAAACACCCAAAGAAAGATGCCCAGGGTCCCTGCTCATCTGCGTGAACGTGCATTAGGCATGCTGCAGGGAGGCATGAGGACTGCTGATGTGGCTAGGGCAATAAATTGCCATGTCCACACTGTGAGACGCCTAAGACAGCGCTACAGGGAGACAGGAAGGACAGCTGATCATCCTCGCAGTGGAAGACCACGTGTAACAACACCTGCACAGGATCGGTACATCTGAATATCACACCTGCGTGACAGGTACAGGATGGCCACAACAACTGCCCGGGATGTCCAGGAACTTGCAGGTGCATTGGCAGAAGAGTGGGGTAACATCTCACAGCAAGAACTGACAAATCTGGTCCAGTCCATGAGGAGGAGATGCACTGCAGTACTTCAAGCAGCTGGTGCCCACACCAGATACTGACTGGTACTTTTGATTTTGAGCCTCCCTTCATTCAGGGACACATTGTGAAACATTTTTAGTTTATGTCTTATGGTGTTGACTCTTTTAGTGTTCATACAAATATTTACACATTAAGTTTACTGAAAGTAAAAACAGTTGAAAGTCAGAGGACGTTTCTTTTTTTGCTGAGTATATATTTATAACAATAGCAAATGGAAGAAAATATAATATAAAAAAATAGATAGCAAAGTCTGTATATAAACAGTCTTAGAAAATCTCACTGAAATTTAGAAATGTCAAGACATGGATGCTATCCTGAGTGGCTTTTGGTTTAGCGATCAGCATTATTCATAGGTTACATTTTCTGACATCCAAATCGGATGATGTGACTTCCTACGTATGTTACCCTTCTGTCGTTTTCTTCTTGACCTCTGTTTAAGTCCCTTGGACAAGCCATATTTATGTTAAAAGGCACATGTGACATTGCACACATATGATTGGCTATTTTATCCTGATGATGAATGACTCTGATCAAAATCTTTGATCTTTTAAGCACCTCTGCACTCTCTCATTTCTCAAGCTATAAACGAATTCTGTAATTCCTAGACCTATGGTGTCTTAATTAAATAAAACAGATTCTATGGCAACTGTACTTATTTCCCATTTCTAAGGTCATAAACTATTTGGAAAAGGAACTGACTGAAACAAATGCATATATTACTAGTACAATACAAAAGAATGTACAAGAAAGACTTGTAATGCCTGTAATTAAAGTCCTATAAATTCAGTTCAACCTAGTTAGTTTGAGCTAAATAATTAAAAGTTAATATAAACTAGACATTCTACACTTCAGAAACTGAAGATTTTTCACAGAAGCACTTCCACCATCTAATTCTCTAAGATAAATTCTAAAGATGTTCAGTCCCGACATTCTGATAGCCCCAAAAGTCATGTTCCACTAGTTTTCTAATCATTCACTAATAGACTATAACTTAAAACTTAGAGCTATTCCTCACTTTATCAAATCAAAATAGAAGTAGGAATCAAATGCATTGAAAAAATCCATAGCAACTTTAAGTATGCATATTAAAAATATAAAACATCTATGATTTGTTGAATATCTAGCCATGGCAATGTACTGTAGTGAACAGGAGGTTTAAGTCTCTCTTGCCTCATTATCCACAGTTCTTATTTAGAGGACTTCAAATATGGACACTCAGATGTAGCTTTCACCATCACTGTGGCCTCCTGCATGAGTATAAGGGAGGCATCTTTTTCTAACAGTGCAGACTTGAATTATTTAGCCAGTTCTACAGTAACAGCTGCAAGAAATAGAAGGTAACTGTGGAGCCATTTGCATAAGTGAGAAATTCTCAATTCACTGCATTAACTAAAGTCTAAAGCAATTCGGCGCAATTATCCAAAAGGCTTTTCCTAAGATTCGTTACTTTGTTTTACTTGGTTTCACATAGTAATAAAGAGAGAGGGAATGTAAAAAAAAGCAAATTAGGTGTCACTAACTGATCTCTGCTGATTGCTCCTTGACGGCTGAGAGCACATATGCCATTTCAAAATGTGCAGGAAAGACTGCAAGAGATTTTTCTTATCTTTTCCTGTGGCTGATGTTGCACCCTTGTCTGCTTTGACACTTGTCCTTAATACAGGCTGCAAAAAAAGGGATAAAATGCAAGTTTCCCCTCATATTATGTAAGTGAGTAATGTTCAGTACACAAGGCACACACAAAGGAGGAAGAAACCATATAATAACTCAAACGGGCCCCTGTGGTTTCTGAAGATTTCAACAGGATTGTCTTCCCAGTCTTTGGACTGCTATATGATTGCTAGAATGATCCTCTTCCCAGCATTCACTTAGTTTCTGAAGTTGTGGGAATTTGTCTTACCTTGCAGGAGAGTCTTTCCACACTCACTAGTATATCTTGTGAGAAGTGTTTAATTACAACTTGGGGTCATATGACTCAGGTTACAAAGGCCAATGTAAATAACTTCCTTGGTCATAAAATGTACCTCATGACAGACCCATATTTTGGTGCTTCCAAAATAAAAGAGATCCCTGGATTTCTAATACATTGCTTTATTTTAGTGACCACTATGACCTCCTATTAAAGTCTTTTCCGGAGCAACTCCATTATGTGTATGCCACTGCCCTTTAAAACCAACCTGTTACCCACATTGGTTTCTGGGAAGTTTTCTTCAATCACCAGGGTTGCAGCTTTTCTTGACATTTCCCAGCCTTTGATTCATTTAATCCTCAAACATCCCATCTCAACAGATTTCTTTAATATATTGGTTAATAACAGCAAGCACGGTAATTTTAAAAACAAGGCAGAGGTAAACTCAAGAAATCTATCCAGAATGGCTTGCAAAGAATTAAATGAAAGCATCATGAGGGCATAGCATTTGGAAAGCTTTAACTCTTCTTGCTTTCTTTCTTGACTCACAGAGCAAGCACAGACAATCAACTGAAGGCATTGGTACTCATCTAAAGTAGTTATAGTGAACCATGTAGTGCATTTTGATCTCTTGAAGTATTATCTCTGTATCTCTGTCATTTATGCTTTTAATCACATGACGCCATGGAAGACAACAGAGTTCAGCTAAACACCTAATTGTAGAGATGACATTCTCTTGGAACAGTAGAGAAGAAATGAAGAGAAAGACAGCAGACAGAGAAGTAGGTTTTTTTGGTTAATTGGGCCGGTGGCTCACCAGAAAGGGGTGAACTCTCAGTTGGGCAGCCAAAGTTCTCTTTTTCACAGTGAGTACATATTGTTGTTTGTTGCTCCATTTATTAGAATGTGCTTGCTTTTCTTCATTTCCATAATATTAAAACCAGCCCCACTCCATCCAAAAACTGTAATTCTGAAATGGGATATCCCGGTTTACAAAAACAAAAACATGGACTTCATTTGCATAAACGGTAGGTGAACATTAGAGGTAAAATATGCCAGTCCATAAATATTAGCTATATGCAAACCAAATGAGCTCAATGGGCTGAACGGTCTCGTTTCATCTGTCAAATGTTATGTGTTCTTTTGTCCACTTCAATGTTTTTGCACATACATACAAATAGGAATTTAGGAGAGCAAGGCTATGCAATTGGTGGCAGCAATGGAGGAAGTAGTCCTAGCAGTCACTGAGAATGGTCTGAGGGTGGGAGAATTTCTGATGTCATTGTAGTGTAGATTTGGGTGTGTTAAGTCAGCCATGGACCTGGAATTCTTTGTTTAAGCTGTGCTTCTGGTAAAGTATACTAACTGGCATTTCTCTCAAGACTGTACAAGTATACTGAATCAAGAAAGGCTTCACCAGAGACACCTTTGCAAAGGTCAAAAAGTCAAAACTGGTGCAGATCAACCAATTGCATCCTTATAGGGATATAATATAAGAACAGCCCATGACCTTATCAGTTTTAACCCCAATCCCATTACTAAATATAACATTGTCACTAGTTTAGGGATATTGTTGAAAGAATGGCCCCATGCATTGGTTTTGTCATATATAGTGCAAACCATGGGTGATAAGGTTAGTGACAACAGTGGCAACTATTGCCACATCCACACCAGATTTAAGAGCCGGGTTATCAACATGTTGGTGGGCATAGGAGATATGACAAGTATCATGAAGCACAGTGCACTAGCTGTAGGAGTCTGGAATGGTGACATCACTAGAACATGTCAAAGCTAACATGCAAAGATAACATCAGAAGGTTTGGATTGTTGGTTGGTCACCTCCACTAAAGAATTCTTTTTACTGGGCTTTAAAGTCCTGCAGCAAGGTTAAATTCAGCTGGAGATTTTATTGGCACAATGAGATTCCAGGAGGACATTCAGCTTCGGAGCCAAATTATGTACTGAATCAACAGTACTTGCCCCAAGGTATGGCCACCATAACCAACAGGGTAAAAGTTAAAACAGAGGACCAGACTGTCCTGTCTACAGATACCTCCACCTGCTTACCACTACAGTAGAGTCTTGTTTATCCTACCTTCGCTTATCCAACATTCCGTATTATCCGCCGTCCCACCACAAAAAAAAAGAAAAAAAAAAAAAAAGCATCAATCGGCAACAAGAACTGCAAGTTGCGAGCGTGAGCGTAGTCTAGTTTTTGTTGCTCCCGACTCTACTGCAGCTAAATACAGTGGAACCTCGGTTTACGAGCATAATTTGTTCTGGAAATGTGCTCGCAGTCTAAAGCACTCGTACAGTATATCAATGCGAATTTCCCCATAAGAAATAATGGAAATTCAGATGATTCATTCCACAAAACAAAACTATTCATATAAAAATGATTAATACAAAATATAAAGTAAAATACATAAAGCAATGGCTGGTGTGAGTGATTTTCCACCGAACAGGACGACACGCGGAAGAGTGTCCCAAAGCAATCGCAGTCTCCCAGCGCTGTAGCAGTTCGCCATAAAAGCGAATCCGAAAAGATCACGGACATGCTATAAGCACCTGCCATCGATGGGTGATACAAGGAACAAGGAACATTATAAATGCGGAGGGCACAGTATTACTTTCCCTCGACCCTGCCTGACTGCTATGTCTGTGTATAGGAGAATGGCAGATCCCATTACAATAAATAACCGCACTGTTGCTGTTTCAAGCTTAATAAAGTAAAGTAAAGTAAGCTTAATAAAAGCTTAGCTGTTGCTAAAGTACTGAGACTCAGCTTCGTGTTTTCGGGTGCAAGACAGGGTCTTGCATGTCACAGCACAAACACACACACACACATGCAGTCACAATGCTGTAGTAAACAGTATATGCTTGTACGCCAATTAATTACACTGAGCAACAAGAAGAAGCTACAGGAATCAACATAATGATGCTGCAAAGATGGCGAGACTTGACAGAGAAGAAATGGCACTTGTCAGGAAAGCAAACTACGATCAAAAATGTCTTTAAATCATCATGGGACTGAACTTTTTAAGTACAGTACATATTGTATTTAACATCAGACAATATTGTAACTGTAAGTTCATTTATTCTGTTCTTTTGTTGTAAAACATGATTATTAGGTTCGTAATATTTAAAATTATAACATAGTTTGACGTTTAATAGGCTTTTTCTTAACATCTGCCATTATCCAACATTTTCGCTTATCTGACGTTCTACCGGCCCGTTTATGTCGGATAAGCGAGACTCTACTGAATTCTCATCCTTTCTCAGGAACCTTTTCACACTTACAGTAGGGTCAAGAAAGCCAAACCTGCCAAATGGTGTGTTTAATAAAAAAAAATCTAAGGGACAAAAGAAACTATAATTAAAGCAAATTAAGCACTGACTGTGCCTAGGTCCTAACTTCACTGGCTTAAACCTCTGAGTATCTGGTGAGGTGGCCTATCCACACATCTTCAAGGTGCCCCTTCTCACTTCACCTCCCATCTACGTCTCTTTTTCTCTCTCTTCCTTTCTCTGCCACAACCTTGGTGTTTGTGTACCTAACTCTGTGCCACCTTGATGGCATCCTAAGGTGAAAGAGTAAAAATTTTAACAGTTCTTGTCTAGTGACCAAATAGTGACAGTTTTTCTGTATGTTTTGTCTCACCATGTGAAGTTACGGCAATTGTCGCTGAATGTCTGTCTGAGCTTGTTAGACTACCGTGTTAATTTCATTTCAATCTATTCATATTTGGAAAGTGTTCAAGTCAGCCTCATTCTTACATAAATGAAAATGAACTAAAAGAACAAGCAAAATGTTTAGAAGAGGTAAGCAGATAACATATTTAATAAAGTTAGTTTAAACAGTTTCAAGACTGTTTGAGTCTCGGCTGCTAGTAAAAGACTGCATTTGCATCTAGAAAATGTCTACAAAGTCAAAAAGCAATAAAAAAAGTTTCAGACAGACAGTGTAGAGCAGCACAGTCTATTAAAAATTCCAATTGTTACAGCCAGTTAGAAAATCAATTAACAAAGCATTGATGCATTTGCAGAGCCAGTGAGGTGCTCCCCCACATCAGACGTTGACGCCAGTCAAGCATTAATGCTGTAACTTAACTCCAGCTGTGCTTCTAAAGGGGCTGCACACCAGCGGAAAGACGGAGAGCTTTATTTATGAGCCTATTAAGGGCAGAGTTCTTAACACTTTAAAAAAAAAAAAAAAAGACAGGTTGGCGTGCATTTAAAGATTTAATTGGATTCTCCTTCATGGAGTTTGCCCTCCTCTGGTCTCTTTAATTTGCTGCTATTTAAATCCACCATTCCTTTAAAGTAAAGGAAGCAATTTTCTAAACCTGCCCAATTGCCATTATCATTTCTGATTTGATTTGTCTATGTTTACAGTATTGGGTGGCATGGTGGCACAGTGGTAGCACTGCTGCCTCACAGTTAGAAGACCCAGGTTCACTTCCCGGGTCCTCCCTGTATGGAGTTTGCATGTTCTCCCCGTGTCTGCGTGGGTTTCCTCCCGGCGCTCCGGTTTCCTCCCATAGTCCAAAGACATGCAGGTTAGGTGGATTGGCGATTCTAAAATTGGCCCTAGTGTGTGCTTTGTGTGTGTGTGTGTGTGTGAGCTGCGGTGGGTTGGCACCCTGCCTGGGATTGGTTCCTGCCTTGTTGGCTGGGATTGGCTCTAGCAGACCCCCGTGACCCTGTGTTCGGATTCAGCGGGTTGGAAAATGGATGTTTACAGTATCATTTTATTTGGAAACGGGTAATCAAGACTGGGAAAAAGTAAGCCTTGTGTCAAACTGTATATTTTCAAATCCTTGTATATTAATGAACACACTGCACGATGACATGCAGTGAATACACTTGACTTGAACATTCATAGTTTTCATCCTCTTTCTCTGTATGTTTAGCATTTGTTTGCTCAGAGGTTGATGAGCTTGCTGCTTCCTGAGCATCTCTTCTTTTCCCCAACCTCGCGGCCAGCTTCTTCTCTTCTTTCATCTTTTCCCGTTAAAACAGATTAAGTCAGTGTTTGTGTTGTAATTACTTAGTACGTTTTCTTTAATTTTTCACTTAAGCTGCCACTTAAGTCTTCAATCTGCCTCAAGAATGATTTAATATATGAAGAGGTAGGGGAACTGACGGCGAAGGTGGTAGGGATGAGAACAGCGCCAGTACACATGGGCCACACAGCCGCCCTGCTGGCCTCTGCCAAGAATTGATTCTACAATAAAATAAAATAAAAATAAAAAGAGGAATAACCTTGGAGGTCAATCATC
Organism: Polypterus bichir lapradei; assembly: GCA_026402145.1. NCBI lineage: Eukaryota > Metazoa > Chordata > Cladistia > Polypteriformes > Polypteridae > Polypterus > Polypterus bichir. The sequence goes on along the minus strand of JANRMT010062861.1, from coordinate 46,538,557 downwards.
ACCCCGGAAGCGGATAGTAGACGTCACATGGTATATGTGTACCAAATTTCAGGTCAATAGGTCAAACAGTTTGCAAGCTACAGGTTATTTAAAATCCTGCAAAGACAAACGGACAACAACAACAACAACAACAACATTTATTTATATAGCACATATTCATACAAACAGTAGCTCAAAGTGCTTTACATAATAAAGAATAGAAAAATAAAAAACACAATATGAAAACAAAATAAATCAGCATTAATTTACATCGAATAAGAGTAAGGTCCAATGGCCAGGGAGGACAGAAAAAACAAAATAAAAACTCCAGACGGCTGGAGAAAAAAAAAATAAAATCTGTAGGGATTCCAGACCATGAGACCGCCCAGTCCCCTCTGGACAGCCACGATAGAATATTATATATAAAGATGGGTCTCCAACTCTGGTCCTGGAGTGCTACTGTGGCTGCAGGTTTTCATTTTAATTCTTTTCTTCACTAGTGACCAGATTAGGCTGTTAATTAACTTTTGTTCTCTTTTTTTAAGAATTGATACTCTGAATTGCTTACTTTTTTTCCTTAAATGGCATCCAAACAGAAATGAGAAGTGACCAGCTAAGATGGAGCCTCAAATTCCAACAAATTTCATTCCAACCAGTTTCTCAATTAGAAGCCATTTCTTGTTATTAATGAAACTCGTTATTTAATCCAGGGCTTGTTACTGCTCTCATTCTGCCGCAGCAGACATTTCCTAAACTGTTGATTTTCTTTATTCTTTAATCGTGTTGTGGACCTGAGCAGATCAACATTATTGAGACCTTCACCTTTCTTTATTTTCTGACAGTGTATGGTGGATGCAGGTTAGCTGGTCATGTGTTGGCTCATTATTGTGTGTTTGCTAATTAAGGAAAAAAGAAACAGTTAAAGGGCCTGAGTCTTAATTAGCAAGTCAATTAAAATTAAGGCAAAGAAGCTAATAAGCAGCAAAAACTGGTCACTAATTATGAAAAGGGTTAGAATGAAAAGCTGTAGCCACAGCAGCACATGCTCCAGGGATCTCATATATAAAACTTTGCAAGGATTTGAGAGTAAAAATAAGCGGCCGCCAAACAAACAGGAAAATGCGTATGCCATAAAAAAGCAGGTTTATAAAACCTGACATATGCACATTTCTATGAAACTTGCTCTTTATAAACCACAAACACTTTGTAAATTTCCATTCATGAACACGTCTCAGTGCTAATCATTCTTATACGCATTCACAATGCTGCAGATGTTTATTGGTTGATAGAGCAGCCTTCCTTCTGAAGCACTGAGGCCCCACCACCTTTGCGTTCTGCAAATGAGCATTCAAAATTATACTCAACATTATAGCACCTTTCTTCTGTATTCTGGGGATTCCGGAAGCTGCTATGACCTTGGCTCATGTAATGACGCGATTGCTGACATAACAAATATTATTAGAACGTTTGAAAAACTGAGGTCTGCCAAAGCTAGTTTGACTCAAAATAAACAAATCACAGGTTGACCCAGGCCTTGGAGACATGACATTTGTGAGCCTCATCTTGGCATTTCATATGACTTATGCATTATGGAAAGTAATAGCTTATAGTTAACAAAAGCAGCGTCATTCTCGCAAGACAGCCTTATTGCAATATGGGTGCAGTAAAGTGATTTGAATACATTAGGAGAACTAGACACTGCTTCACATTGCCTTTTTATGTTGGCAAAAATATGCTATGTTTTATACACCCACAAAAAAACTGAATGTAGCGCCTCCTCATTCAGCTAATGGCTTTCAGCACAGCAGGCATGACAGAGTGAAACTTGATTGAGATATTCCTAACCTGTCAGCCAATTTCAGGCGACATAACAACAGGTAGCCGAAATAAACCGATGAAGAACCAAAAAATGTATTCAGTGAAAATGTGCAGCATAGATTGTCTTAGAAGGAAGCTAAAATACAGTCTGTATTTCACATTCATCATCTTTGAGGTTTAATATGTTAGTCATATCAACACACATTATAATAATGGCTCATTGATATGAATTATTATGCATTCAAGTCATCATTTAGCTGGTTTGGCTGCATTTCCCTACTTTATCAAGGGTGAGGTAATTTCCGTGTGTCTCTGAAATGTTGCGTACACATGGGTCTGAGTTGCCATAAATACATGCAGGTTCCCTTGTCAAGTCTTTTTTTACAAATCCTGATGTTTACGTGGGAAGTTGCCCACACGCATTTCCAGCCTCTTTTTGTGCATACGCAAGCTTTATAAATGAGGCCCTAGAACCGGAATTGGAGACCCCAGTTTTACAAAAATATACACCATTAAGAGCTAAGTAGGCATACAATATCCAGTACAGTTGGGCTACTCTAAAATAAAACTAAACCTTAAAAACCATGTTAAAAACTACCAGAATAAAGGTTTTGTGAAAGTGTCAACTTCAAAGAGTTTGCATTTAATAGTTTTAAATGATTGTGAATGTCCTTACCACTTTTCAAAACAGATCTGTATCAGTGCATTCATCGCAACACTCTACTGCTAATTCAGCCTCTTCAGCTGATTGACTCATGTGGCCCTTCAGCAATACTTTGATATCCGGTGTCGTGAAATAAAAGGATCTCCACAACGAACAAAGAGTTGGGGAATGTCCCCGTATATTTTCCAGTGGACAAAGCAAAGAAAATATTTGAAAAAATGATCAAAAGACTCAAAAGAGCAACTGACCAAGTGAAACAGTGATACGGCGATTTTATAGAGAAAAAACATGGGTGGCGGAAATGATGTGGCAGGAGATGATGTTGTTATGGGTAGTTGGAAGTGACGTCGTCATTGGGAGACCGGAAGTGATGTTATTGTTGATGTAACGGAAGTAACGTCATCTTTGGGTGACCGGACGTGACATCGTCCTTCGAAGCTGGAAGTGACGACATCCACGGGAGAGACCGAAAGTGACATTTTCATCTGGAGTCGGATATGGAAGTAACATTGGGCGGCCATCTTGGGAATCCAGAAGTTTATGTGGTGAGTATATTGGATTATTTCAGTGGTATTGTCATGCATACAGAGTGTAGTGAGATTCTTACCTGCATGCCCAAATAAGGTGGCACGGTGGCACAGTGGTAGCGCTGCTGCCTTGCAGTATGTAGACATGGGTTCGCTTCCTGGGTCCTCCCTGCGTGGAGTTTGCATGTTCTCCCCGTGTCAGCGTGGGATTCCTCCCACAGTCCAAAGACATGCAGGTTAGGTGCATTTGGTGATCCTAAATTGTCCCTGGTGTGTGGGTGTGTGTGCCCTGCGGTGGGCTGGCGCCCTGCCTGGGGTTTGTTTCCTGCTTTGCGCCCTGTGTTGGCTGGGATTGGCTTCAGCAGACCCCCGTGACCCTGTGTTCGGATTTAACGGGTTGGAAAATGGATGGATGGATGGAGTCCCCCCTGACCCTGTGTTAGGATATAGTTGGTTGGATAATAGATGGATAGATGTCCAAATAGCATAAGACACATTGGCACTCATCCACAACTATGATGTAAAAATATATAAGTCCTTTATGGTGATTATTATATAGAAATATTATATAGAAAAAGTATTTTAAATAATTAAAAACAACTGGCGGAGCAAGAAAAAGAAGGCTTGCAGGACTTCAGCTCATAATACAAGCCATCTTCTTAGAGCCCTACTTCAGTTTCAAGGATCTGAATATTTAAGGCACAAGAAAGAGCGTAAGATGTAACATGTAAGAAGACAAAAGTGTTCTTTCTGTCTAGTTCATTGCTTCCCTTCATTTTGGTATTGTCACTACCACACTCAACAGGATAACATGGACTGCTAGCCTTGAATGCTTTTCTCACAATTGATCACATTACCCTGCCCTATTACTTTCTCTGTCACTGGTGAGAACAGGTCATTCATCCCAACCTGAACCATCAATTTATATTCATCTAACTCTTTCAAAAACATGTCAAGCCAAGATCCGAAAGTCTGCAGGCCACTTCTATATATGAAATGTATTCCATGTCACCTAAGGTTGCCAGATGTCTGGCAAAAGGAGGACATGTCCTCCATCTGGCAGACAAAGTAAAAACTTGTTTATAGTATGGGTTATTATTTTTTGACTATTTTCATTTAAACTGTCCACTTTAAATGATCGCCCACAGTACCATAGTATGTAGTCCATAAATAGTCTGTTATTTACTTCTATTTAATCCCCTTATATTTTCCAGGCATTTCTAGTCTATGACCCGAGTATAGTTACAATGTATCTATGGTCAAAATGATAATTGTATTTGTAGTAACTAAGAGCAGTATCTGTGGTTTGCTTTTGTTAATTAATTTTGTGACCCTGTGATTAATATGGCTGCTACTAAGAGAAAATGTAAATCTTCAAACAGTATGAAAACTAAGTATCACTGCTTTCTAGAGGAACGTAATGAGAATGAAGCAAAGTGTACAATTTGCAATAGTTATGTGTCCTTTGCCAATAAGGGAGCTACTGGTTATTGATAAGAAGGATTTGCTGCAGAGAAATAGTGTGCATGATCAAGTAAATACTTTATAACATTAAAAATCGTCATTCCGTCTTGCAAGCAGTTGTGGTCATTGGAAGAACTGCAGGTCCAAAAAGAGAAAATATTGGAGCGCCAACCAGGTCATCCCCATTAAATAAATGTGAGCTCAACAAACATACACTCGATGGTGCTAAATAAACAAATAAAAGCAGCATCCTCTTGAGGAATGTTTCTCTCGGCTTTCAAGCCCCGTAAAGCCACAACTGGAAAGAGTTTTGTCCTGCGCTGTGTTCTCATAATGAGTAATGCCTCCTTCTGGGAACCATGGGATATGTAGCAGGCACACCAGAAGGTGCGGAGTCTTCTTGATACTATGAAGGGAGAAACATAGAAAAACGTTAGCACCAGTGCTCCCACTTCACCCGGGGTGGAAGTACATACCTCAGAAGAGACCATATAATGATCGAAAAACACACATGAGCAACACAGTTTTGCGATGTAACTTAGTTCTTGGGTTACTTAGGAGTCTCCCTGAGTGAATCTTTCAATGCATCCTCCTTTGTCCTTTTTTCCTGCTTTCTACGTCCTCCTTTGGCTGCTAATGTCAACTCTTGATCCTTGTCTGCCCTAAGGGAACTTTAAAATTTAGAGTTACACAACCATAGTAACAGCTAATCCATTCTTTCTTTTTGGAAATAATATTTTCCCTTTAGGTGTGAAGTGCTTGAAAATCATAAAAACTACATCATCCAGGTCTGATTCTCACCTTGTGAACTACACTGTCAGATGTCAAGAGATAGATAGATAGATAACTTATTAATCCCAAGGGGAAATTCACATAATCCAACAGCAGCATACTGATAAAAAAAAAACAATATTAAATTAAAGAGTAATAAAAATGCATGTAAAAGCAGACAATAACTTTGTATAATGTTAGCATTTACTCCCCCGGGTGGAATTGTAGAGTCGCATAGTGTGGGGGAGGAACAATCTCCTCAGTCTGTCAGTGGAGCAAGACAGTGACAGCAGTCTGTCGCTGAAGCTGCTCCTCTGCCTGGCGATGACACTGTTTGGTGGATGCAGTGGATTCTCCACGATTGACTGCTACAGATGTTAAACTGTCCAGCTTTATTCCTACAATAGAGCCTGCCTTCCTAACAAGTTTGTCCAGGCGTGAGATGTCCTTCTTCTTTATGCTGCCTCCCCAGCACACCACCGCGTAGAAGAGGGCACTCGCCACAACCGCCTGGTAGAACATCTGCAGCATCTTATTGCAGATGTCGAAGGACACCAACCTTCTAAGGAAGTATAGTCGGCTCTGACCTTTCTTACACAGAGCATCAGTATTGGCAGACCAGTCCAATTTGTCATCCAGCTGCACTCCCAGGTATTTATAGGTCTGTACCCTCTGCACACAGTCTCCTCTGATGATCACGGGGTCCATGAGGGGCCTGGGCCTCCTAAAATCCACCACCAGTTCCTTGGTCTTGCTGGTGTTCAGGTGTAAGTGGTTTGAGTCGCACCATTTAACAAAGTCTTTGATTAACTTCCTGTAATCCTCCTCTTGCCCACTCCTGATGCAGCCCACAATAGCAGTGTCGTCAGCGAACTTTTGCACGTGGCAGGACGAATCGTATTGGAAGTCTGATGTATATAGGCTGAACAGGACCAGAGAAAGTACAGTCCCCTGCGGAGCTCCTATGTTGCTGACCACAATGTCAGACCTGCAGTTCCCAAGACGCACATACTGAGGTCTGTCTGTAAGATAGTCCACGATCCATGCCACCAGGTGTGAATCTACTCCCATCTCAGTCAGCTTGTTCCTAAGGAGCAGAAGTTGAATGGTGTTGAAGGAGCTAGAGAAGTCCAAAAACATAATTCTTACAGCACCACTGCCTCTTTCCAGGTGGGAGAGGGATCGGTGTAGCATATAGATGATGGCATCCTCCGCTCCCACCTTCTCATGGTATACAAATTGCAGAGGGTCGAGGGCGTGGCGGACCTGTGGCCTCAGGTGGTGAAGCAGCAGCCGCTCCATGGTCTTCATCACATATGACGTCAGAGCAACAGGCCGGAAGTCATTCAGCTCACTAGGACGTGATACCTTTGGGACTGGGGTGATACAAGATGTTTTCCAAAGCCTCGGGACTCTCCCCTGTTCCAGGCTCAGGTTGAATATGCGCTGTAGAGGACTCCCCAGTTCCAACACACAGGCCTTCAGCAGTCGTGGCGATACTCCATCTGGACCCACTGCTTTGCTGGCACGAAGTCCCCTCAGCTCTCTGCTCACCTGTGCTTCTGTAATTGTGGGTGGGGATGTCTCACCTATGCTGGTATCAGCAGATGGATGGTTGGAGGATGCAGTAATCCAAGGTGAGAGGGGGTTAGGGTGGTCAAACCTGTTAAAGAAGTTGTTCATTTGGTTTGATCTCTCCACGTTTCTCTCGATGGTGGCACCCCGCTTCGAGCTGCAGCCAGTGATGATCTTCATCCCATCCCACACTTCCTTCATGCTGTTATTCTGCAACTTCTGCACCAGCTTTCTCCTGTACTGCTCCTTCGCCTCCCTGAGCTGGACTCGGAGTTCCTTCTGCATGCGCTTGAGCTCATGTTGATCACCGCCTTTAAAAGCCCTTTTCTTCTGGTTCAAAAGGCCCTTGATGTCACTTGTAATCCATGACTTGTTGTTAGCATAGCAGCGTAGCAGCGTACTGTTCTTACTGGAACTACAATGTCCATACAGAAGTTGATGTAATCAGTTGTGCAGTCAACAGCCTCTTCAATGTTCTCAGTATGTGACCCCAGCAGTATATCCCAGTCTGTAGTTCCCAAGCAGTCTCTCAGAGCCTTAATTTTAACGTTTGCATACAGTAGGTCTATAGTCCTATTTCCCCAGGTGTTACAATCCACATACTGGGAGAAGGCAGGTAATGTTTTGTCCAGCCTAACATGGTTAAAGTCTCCAGAGATTAGCACAAGTGCCTCAGGGTGCTGCGTTTGTAACTTAGCAACTGCGGAATGGATGACGTCACTCGCTATCTCCGCGTTCACTCGAGGGGGGATGTAAGCAATAACAACAATCACATGTCCAAACTCTCTGGGCAGGTAATAGAGACGCAGACTTATGACCAACAGTTCGATATCCCTGCAGCAAGTGGAGATTTTAACGTTTACATGTCCTGAGTTGCACCACTTTGTATTGACATAGAGAGCGACTCCCCCTCCTTTCTTCTTACCACAGATATTTGCGTCTCTGTCCGCTCTAACTGTGCTAAACCCGGGTAGCTCCACATTAGCATCTGGGATGGTAGTTGTTAGCCACGTTTCACTAAAACACAGCAAGCGGCATTCTCTGTAGGTTCTGACATTTTTCACCAGCACAGCCAGTTTGTCAATCTTATTTGGTAGTGATTTCACATTTCCAAGGATCACAGAAGGCACCAATGGTTTATAGCGCCATTTTCTCACAAGCTGCTTGGCTTTTATCTTTTATCTTTTTTATCTTTTATCAACACCAATTTGATCCTTTTAAAAAAGAAAGGTTTAAGATATCAATTATTAGCTTTATGATTAATATAGAGATTACTTTTGTAAGTCAAATAGTAGTCCAGACCAGGGGTGCCCACACTTTTTCAGCTTGCGAGCTACTTTTAAAACGACCAGGTCGAAATGATCTACCGACATTAAAAATTATATATATTTAATTATATTATTTAATCTTTATGGCACAATAACAATTCAATACATTTATAGTCACTACA